>CM076579.1:965092123-965479575 GCA_034641835.2 Pinus albicaulis
TGGGGAATAAGAAGAGAATACATGGATGTTGATCATCTTTGACTTTGTCATTATTATCAAAACACGAAAGGAGTAATTGTTGCATAGAATTATTAGTGAATGATGGGTGATCAAAATTGACTTTCTCAAAGAAAACAAGAAGTTGAGAATCTGTATAAGCGGGAACAAATAATAGGCGAGTGGATTTAAGATAATTTTATCATTGACCATGTCAAGGTGATAAATTTATGCCTAGAAATCATAATCAATGCCAAATGAACAATATTTACCATGTCTGAGACATAGAAATAAAGAATCATTCTTTAGAATATTTTGAGGCACTACTAGTAGTCTATTTTTACCATATCAACAGATTACTACCATGATTTATTTAAGCAAACAATGAAGATGTCTAAAGGGTTAGATCTTGGACTCTCAAGTCCCTTGCTAGGCCACTAAACGAAAGGTGAAATTGACGATTTTGTACAGACATAAGTGACTTCATCCCTTTCTTATCTTGCCTATATTTGAAGGTTGTGTGTTGTTAATGCCATCAAATGTATTGATGAATTAATTAGTCTCTAGCTTTCATATGGATTTCCAAGAGTTTGAAGCCAATAAGGGCGTTAGCTATGACTCAATAGATTCCTCGTTATTGTACTTTAGAATGGTAAAATCAGATTTCATTATCAAAGTGTATTGTTTTCAAGTAGTTTTGTTTGTTGACTAAATTGGATGATCTTTTACATGATCAATTGATTATATCTGTTGGTTGTGGAGATACATTCATTGTGCTAGAGTGACTTCACCCAATAATTACATGATCTTTGCTTTACTTTATTGAATAGGATTCATTCATTAATCCAAAAATGGCTCCTTAAACTTCTCCATTTTCATTTCTAGTCCCCTACGAGTTAGATTTTCCAGAACCCAACACCTGGTATTTAATTCCAAGCAACAAATTATTGAATAAACACACAGCTAGATTCCTAACAAAAATATTAAACGGAAGCAAATAATGCTCTAAATCACATGAATCGCAAACATATTTCTTCCCAACAAATCAGTTCTTCATTAATAACACTTGGAACTTACTCGAGATCTCGTCTTGGGATAATGGCCTAATTGAGAAAATACAAATTACAATACTCTAGATTCAATCCAGCAGATCTGCTCCCTCTTGCAGATCTAGATCTCCAACCCCTCTACACTCTCTCAGACCTAGCACACACTCACTAAGATGCCACGCCCAACCTTTGCTATTGTTGTGTCTTTGCCTCAACCATCAAGCTCAATTTATAATTTTTCTAAGCTAAGATCCACGACCAAAATTAGCTTGCCAAGTTAACTGAAGATAAGAACATTATTTTAGTTAACTTTCTTATATTTAGCTTTCTTTACTTCAACTCTAGCACCAATCATAAATCTAGCTTGTTTTACATGCATGTCTCATGCAACTCATCCACATGCATGCAACTCACTTGCGCACTTTGCATGTCGCATGCAATTAAAATTCAAACTCCACATGTCGCATGCAAGCCCCTAAAGAAGCAAAAACTAAGGTCCTTCTAGTCAAAACACAAGGCAGTACTTGCCCGAGCTACAAAAATCAACACTATGTATTCACAATGGACTATGTAGCCCAATGGACAGACACGAGCGTTATTTATATAAACAATTTCTTTGTAGATTAGAGACAGTATATAGGGATACCCTTCGATTGGAAACACACCAACTCTGAACTAAGAGAAGTTGCATGAGGTGACAATGAGCACAACTTCTAAGTTACCTTCAGTTTACCTCAATTGCACGGGCTTGGAATTAACATTCTTGGAAGGAATATATAAACAATAACATGCTCCATAATACCACCCCCAATTCATCCCTAGTGACACCTTTATCACACTCAAGGCCACCTTTAGTCAATTTCTCATCACCATCCTTGGGGCCTTAAGAACACTCAGTACCTCCTTTAGTTCAACCTATATGGCACCGTCAATATAGTCAACATCACCCTCTATCTATCCTAAGTGGCATCTTCAGCTTCAATGAAGTGGCACTCAGGGCCAGTTAGTATGACATGTGGCACATTCAGTGTTAAAACTCCCATTTCTAGCACCTTTCAAGGTTGTTCACCAATTTGGGGCTAGCTCAATATTTGAAATTTCTCAAAAAAATCCATACCCAAGTAAACATTGAGGAGGGAATTATTATAATGTTTATTTGACCAAGTTCTTTTGTATCACATCTTTCCCTAGTCAATCTTGAGGAGGTGTTAAAATAAGTTGATTGATATTGATTTGGAGTGGTGATTAAAAGGCGACCTTAGTGGTCCCTCGCGTAATGTGGTGGTTGAATATTTTATTATTATATTATGGAGCTTTCTAGAAACCCTAGCTCCCATCCACCACTACATAAAGGGGTCTAATACCCCATTGGTATACACCAGCAATTGAAATATAATTTGAGCAATTCTTATCAGAATAGTTGTTTCCTCTACACAGTATAAAGTTTTTACCACTCTAAACAACATTCATAGTTCTCTCGATTATTGGATTATATATTGGGTTTATCATATAAAATACCCCAAACCCTATTCTCTAACATAATGATATCATAAATGGGGATATAAGCTTCATTTGTTAGTGATGATATATCATTTTTTTATTAGTTAAGTGTTTCCCAAGTTGCATCCCTCGCGTTAACTCTTGAAATTCTCAACAAATAAAAGGAAGCTTGTGGCTATTGATTCTTAGCTGAGTGGCAGCAAAAATGCACACCTTCAACCCCTACACCATCCACCATCCTGGGGGTGAAGGTGTGCATTTGTGATAGCCTAACAGGTCTTGCCCTTCTTCCTTGAATGTGATAGTAATCTATATCGTTACGTATCTAGATCAAAATAGTGCAAAAAAATAAGAAAAGATAGATCAACAACTTGATAATAAGCCACTTCGGGGGGGCAACCTCCTTTTACATCACATAAATGAACAATTCTTGGATGATTCAAATGACAAGACCTAGTTAATATATATATAAATCTAAGGGATCAAAATATAATTAGGGCTTACATAACAATAATAATGTAAGGGCACAACAATAACAATAGTAGGTTCTATTGGGTACAACAATAACAATATAGGGGCTACACTAGTATTTTAGGGACCTAACATGCCCCTCTCCTTCAAAAAAGTGTCATCCTCGACACTTGAGTAGTTCTAGATGCTTCTGTATAAAATACTCATCCCCCCAAGTGGAACCTTCAGCAGGTAACTTCTTCCACTTAATGAGAGACTCTAAAATTGATCAATTTCATAGTTGTTGAATTCTTGTTTCCATGATTACTTCAATCTCCAATATGATTTTTCCTTCCTCGTCAAGTTTTGGCATTACAGTTTGAACTGGGAGCTTATCACCTATAACCCTCTTTAAGCATGAAACATGGAAAACTGGGTGTACTCATGAAGTTGCAGGCAGCTCCAACTTGTATGCCATAGTACCAATCTTTTACAACACCTTGTAAGGGCCATAGTACTTGGGTGATAATTTATTAAACTTCTTAGCTTGCTTGAGGGACATTTGATTGTATCGTTGTAGCCGTGAAAATACCCAATTGCCCAAGTCAAAATTTCTTTCACTGCAATCGTGATCTGCTTGTTGTTTCATTTGATTCTGCGATAGAGTCAAGTTATCCTTTAAGAGTTGGAAAACTTGTTGTTGATGCTCAATGTGATCTTCCACTGCTTGAACCTTACAATTGTCTCTTAGAGACAATGTGAAGGACGGAGGATGATATCCATAAAGTGCCATAAATGGGGTCATTTTTATTGCAGTATGGAAGGAAGTGTTATACCACCATTTTTCCAGAAGTAACCACTTGACCCAATGTGTTTGTTTATCAAATATAAAGCAACAAATTTCAAAAGCAATGGGTCTTCCTTCTTGCATTAAAACATCACCACTTCCATTTCTTGAGGCATGACATTTGACAATAAAGGTTTTTGTGAAGTCTGGTGTAGCTAAGACCGGAGCTCGACACATTGCCCCTTTAGTATGTTCAAAGGTGTTAAAATTCGAAAACTAGGTCCAAACTCCATGTTGTGATGCTCAGATGAAGACACCAATATTTTGATTGGGTTCCTCTTTCGAAGAGGTGCAAGATTGATCTAAAGATCATCTTGATCCGATGAGCAGAACATTTATTTTGAATTTATTTTGAATACTTTCAAAATATGTGCAGGTCGGCCTTAAGGTTTTACACCCCCAGCAAATGTGTCACACACCCTCAGTGATTGATATAAATAGAGTCAACGTTGGAGGACATTTCAATCATCTCATTACACACATCCTCATGATCTAGAAATGGATGTCGTAAAGCTGGATGAAGCCGGAAATGGATGTCGTAAATATGGATGATGTCGTAAATCTAGATGATGCCGGAAATGGATGCCGTAAATATGGATGATGCCGGAAATGGATGCCGTAAATCTGGATGATGCTGTAAATATGGATGATGTCGTAAATCTGGATGATGTTGGAAATGGATGTCGTAAATCTGGATGATTCCGTAAATCTGGATGATGCCGAAAATGGATGCCGTAAATATGGATGATGCTGTAAATCTGGATGATGCCGGAAATATGGATGTGGGATTCCTTTGTTGAATTATGTTGATGAGTTGTCTTTAAGGGCTGTGTGTGTGACACTTCTGCTTGGCTGACTGTATTGAGACTTTGCTGGTTGAAGCATCCTGTTGACCACAGTAACGCACCAACACACTTATATTTTTCTGGCTTGTCTTCTATCGATCTACTGGTATGTTCTATCAGCACTTTACTTTCTTGTTTTTGTGATTGCTGACTGACATTGGGAATAAAAGTAAAGTTGCATCAAGCATAGAACATCTTCAAAAATTTACAAAAGGCCTTAGTTGCTTCTAGAGTCCACGAAAATGCATCTTTCTTTCGTATGTTGTTAGAAGCGCTACTATTTTCCCACAATTCTTAACGAACTTGTGATGATACCCTGTCAACCCGAGAAATCCTAAAAAATGCCGTAAGGTTGTGGGGATTTTTCATTCCTTAATGGCCTTAATTTTGTTAAGGTCTACCTTAACACCCTCATGAGATACAATATGACCCAAATATTCCACCTCTGTGAAAATTTCAAGTCTAAAATCCTATTACAGCAACTAGAATTAATTCTTCTAATTGTTAATTAATTAACAATTTATTTGTTGTGGCAAATATTGAATAAATCACACTGCAACCTTCACAAATAAAACTGCAAAAATAATAGTGCTGGAAACTGAGAAATATGCTAGCACACACACATAAATTTGACACAATTATTTTTGGACAAAAGTCCCCGAAAAAACTCAACATGGGAAAATTGGTGCAACAGCTGAGGGCTTTTATTATTAAGCAATAGTGAGAAATTTTGAGTACAATCTAGATGCCAAATATTGGCTATCCTACAGAGAATATATTGGCAAAAATTATCTGAGGGAAATTACCCTCACTCCGAGCAATCCTGGCACTTGACTGCCTCTGAAAAGCAAGTCGTCCACCTAGCTCTGCGCAAGCCCTCAAACGCTTCAGCTCGGAACTTCTACAAATCAAGTCATCCTGCTTGCTGCTGACTAGGAAATCGTCTCCTCGACACTCTAGAAATGTCTTTCGGCCTCTAGAACTGATAACCAGCTTCACCCCAGCAAAATCGAACTGCCCTTTGAAGCTTTTGCACAGCCTCTCGGAGAAATTTCGGCCTCTCTGCAATGTACTCGTCGGATCTGGAAAATATTCTCTAGTCTCACTGTCCCTACCCCTCTCTGTCTTTGCTTCCCTTTTGAAGCTCAAACTCTTCCGGCAAACTATTGCGCTCTCTGGAATGTCGAACTGCCCAAGGAAATCGATTTCAAGTGTGTGTTCTCCATCTACCCATCGACTTCTTATAATCTTTTGTTGGGATTCCAACGGCTAAAATTAAATCTTAATGGATGGCTAAGATCATATCAGAGTTGATCTGTGTGAGTTTCTAGATGATTCACACCTTATCTCAATTAATACTGATTGATTAACCCCTTTCCCTAAGTTTAGACTAAGGAAATATTTAAAAATAGGTTGATAAGATAATTGAGACACTTCTAGGTGGAATTTCTAGAAATGATTTCTGAGTTATGGAGAAATGACCTAGATTGGATCATTATATTGTTTGTCATCCATCTCGATACATTCAGAGTGCAAAAAGTGGAGGAATCAACTCATGGGACCGTTTTTATTGGCGGGGCCCAGTTTGGCAAAACGGGTTCTAAAACCTTGCGGGAGAGTTTTGAGGCATCAAACAACGTTTTTTGGGGGTAAAACTCCGCTACTTTAGCACCAAATCTTTGCATGTTGTTCTACACACAGAGATCTTTCGAACGGCGCAAGAAGCGTGTCAATCGGAGCCCGTATGCAAAAGTTATGCCACGTAGAAGCTGACCTTCCTGTTTTCACACCTATAATTTGGGAGGATGCTACATCAGCCCTCATTATTCATGGAAAAGGGGTTAGCCACGTGTTTTTCATGCAAAAACTCTAGAAGAGTCTATATTGTAACTCTAATTAAGAGTTGATGTAGTCAAACTTAACCACTAGTAGGCTATCAAGTTGTGTTATAACTGGGCCACAGGCATTACTTCTTTGTACCTGCAGCCTTATTTTCTAGACAGAGAAAGAGAACGAAGCGGCCTCAACTTCCAGTTGGGGTTTCTTCCGAAAGGGTTTCCCAAAGCATACCTTATGTCATATGTGTGTGTGTGAGCTTATTTTGTCGTTCTCTACTTTTCTGCATAATTTCTATTTGCATGCATGCATTAATTGGAGTTAAATTTACAGATCTAGAAGTTTATTAAAATTGTAAGTGTAAATATTCATAATTTTAATATATTATTATCAGACTTGTTGTGATGAATTATCCAATGGAATATCCACTGCAGATTACGGATCAAGAACTCGTGTTTTAGCCTCTCCACAAAGTTTCGAGACTAGAAGACCTTCGATGCTACAAAAAATAACACTCCCTCTTAGCGAGGAAGGTGTTCTAGTGTTGCTCTACTACTACAACACCATGTCTCTGCATCACCCTCTATATATGTTGTTAATGTCTAGCCACTGTGACTGTTTTCCACTACGTAACTCTGATGTTGGACATGTGCTACTGCTGATACTACTATACTGTTGCCAACTCTGCATCTACACTGCAACTCCCTCTCATCTGTTGTTGCTGCAACTGCAACTTCTGCAACTGAGAAGCATCCTAAATACTGAATCAACTGTATCCCACGTTCCATCTGTCTCCTGAGCATCTAAGTACTACTAGCCACTGCACTGTCCACTGAAGAATCAGCATTGCTGCTGACTCTGCTACTGAGCCACCTACTCTGCTGCCAACACTGCACTGCGCTCCTCAACACCTGACTGCCACTAGTCTGCAACTATCACTCAGGTAATCTGACTGCATCACTAACATTGACCCATCCTGCTACTGAATACTATGGGCCCCCATAGCAATGTAATGATCCATGAGGAGGACACCTCAACGGACCCTGCCCAAACCCTGCGCTGCTCTAGGACTATAGCTCCATATCACCCCACCTCATAAAGGTATAGTTGCAAACATAACGAAATATGATCTACTCATATTATTGTTGATATTGTTCTACTGATGCTTTCGCACTATTGCTGCAACTACTACAATAATGAGTTTGATCTCCCCAGATCCTATAGCGCTAGCTTCCATAGGGTTGCTCCCTTTGAAGCTACACTTCCTCTAAGTCTCGATCTCCCTATGGAAAATCTCTCTGCTCCCTCCTAGCAACTCGCATTGTCCTCTTGTACTGGAAACTAGACTGCATAGCTCTGCGTTGGGAATCTATTGGTTGGAATTGCCCCTCCATCCTGCAACTGGGCAACTCGCATTTCCTATGTCACTGCAGCTAGTTTTTCAATTGTCTTACATGTATTGATTGCAACTAGCTATGCAGTTATCATCTGAATGACTGACTGCACCTGTTGACACTGTGATCCTCCTGCTATTGATTTTGTTGGGCTCCCGTAGCAAGGATACTATTCCATGTGAGAAATTTGCAACAACTGGATCTAATATGTTGCTCTTCCATGGATCCTGCCCAGTCTGGCACACTAGAGTTGCCCCTCCATCCTGCAACTGGGAAACTCGCATTTCCTATGTCACTGCAGCTAGTTTTTCAATTGTCTTACATGTATTGATTGCAACTAGCTATGCAGTTATCATCTGAATGACTGACTGCACCTGTTGACACTGTGATCCTCCTGCTATTGATTTTGTTGGGCTCCCGTAGCAAGGATACTATTCCATGTGAGAAATTTGCAACAACTGGATCTAATATGTTGCTCTTCCATGGATCCTGCCCAGTCTGGCACACTAGAGTCTCATACTCCTGGATCTAGTGCCCTACTATCTCCTTTTGAGCAATCCCTAGTTGGGACCCTTCTTCGCTCCGCAACTCGCACTAGACAACTCATACTTCCTCTGACACCTGTCTCTGGCAACTGGAAGTCGATCTGCTGCCCAGATCTACATTTTGGCTAACTCGCATGGCTTCCTATGGAAATCTCGTACGGTCATCTCTACAAAGCTGCAAAATCTGGAAACTCAAAACTGGAGAAAAGAAACTGGAATGTCCTCTTGTTTCCCTGCTCGACTACCTGTTCTGAAACTCACACTCACTCCTAGAATGCGCAGAACTATCTGTCTGCCTCGCTCTACCTTCAGCTACTTTTTGGGACTACTCGCTCAGCCTTTCCAAATGTCCTTCAGAAAACTGGCACACGAACTGTAACTCCAGCAACCCAAACTAGCTGATTCTAGAAAATTTGCATTGCCTTCTACAAATGGAAAATTATGGATCTCCTCTAGAAAACTAGAACTAGAAACCCTCTAGAAATTCCTCCCTCTATATGTGCACTTTTCTCTTCCACCAGGCGTTGATTCTGCTTCTGTAAACTGCTGCAAAACCCTTTGCGCCCAAACAAGGAATCTACTCAGCAAAAATCTGAGATGCAGTTGCTCCCTCTGCCTACCAGAATCACTCAACTGGCAAGCCGAATTTTTCTGCCAACCTGCACTGAAAAAACGAACTTTCCCAAGCAATTCGATCTACATGGCTTAGGCTCTACACAGCCCCCAGAAAAATCGTCTTTTTGCTCCTTCTGAACAGCGAATTCTTTTGTCTTTGTTTATGAACTTCCCCGTCTGATCAATCATGCTCCGATACCATGTGAAAATTCAAGTTTGAAATCCTATTGCAACAACTAGAATTAATTCTTCTAATTATTAATTAATTAACAATTTATTTGCTACGACAAGTATCGAATAAATCACTACAACCTTCACAAATAAAAATGCGGAAAATAATAATGTTGGAAACTGAGAAATATGCTAGCACACACACATAAATTTGACACAATTATTTTTGGACAAAAGTCCCCGGAAAAACCCAACTTGGGAAAACCAGTGCAGCAGTTGAGGGTTTTTATTATTAAGCAGCAGTGAGAAATTTTGAGTACAATCTAGATGCCAAATACTGGCTATCATGCAGAGAAAATACTGGCAAAAATTATCTGAGGGAAATTACCCTCACTCTGAGCAATCCCGGCACTTGACTGCCTCTGAAAAGCAAGTCGTCCACCTAGCTCTGCGCGGCCCTGCGTCACCTCTGTGCAGTCCCTCAAACGCTTCAGCTCGGAAGTTGTGCAAATCAAGTCGTCCTACCTGTTGTTAAATGGGAACCTGTCTCCCCGACACTCTGGAAATGTCTTCCTACCTTTGAAACTGATAACCAGCTTCACGCAAGCAAAATTGAACTACCCTCTAAAGCTTTTTCACTACCTCTGCGCAGCCTCCTGAAGAAATTTCGGCCTCTGCAATGTACTCGCCGGATTTATAAAATCTTCCTCCAACCTCACTGTCCCTACCCCTCTTTGTCTTTGGTTCCCTTCTGAAGCTCGAACTCTTCCGACAAACTGTTGTTGCTCTCTAGAAAGTCGAACTGCCCAAGCAAATCGATCTCAAGTGTGTTCTCCATCTACCCATCGACTTCTTCTTATAATCTTCTGTTGGGACTACCACAGCCAAAATTAAATCTTAATCGATGGCTAAGTAGTAAGATCATATCGGAGTCAATATGTGTGAGTTTCTGGATGATTCACACCTTATCTCAATTAATACTGATTAATTAACCCTTTTCCCTAAGTTTAGACTTACGAAATTTTTAAAAATAGGCTAATAATATAATTGAGACACTTCTAGGTGGAATTTCCAAAAACGATTTCTGGGTTATGGAGAACTCTTGTGTTTTAGCCTCTCCACAAAGTTTCGAGACTAGAACACCTTCGATGCTACAAAAACTAACATCCTGCATCCCAAAGAAACATTTGGAGGGTTTTACATATAATTGTTTCTCCTCCAATAATTTGAGCACACTGTCAACATATTGAACACGATATTTCCAAGACTTGTTGTAAATTAGTGTATCATTAAAAAATACTAACACAAATTTTCTAAGGAAGGGTTTGAAAGTGGAATTCATCAAACCTTGAAATGTGGAAGGTGCACTAGCAAGGCCAAAAGGCATGACCAAAAATTCATAATGATCTTCATGAGTTCTAAACGTTGTTTTCGGAATGTCTTCCGTCTTCATTCTAATTTGATGGTATTCTAAATGAAGATCCAACTCAATGAAGTAAATTGCTCCATGTAGTTCATCCAACAATCCATCAATGATAGGAATGGAAAATTTATCTTAATAGTAATTTTGTTGAGTCCTCTATAATCTGGACACATACGCCATGATCCATCTTTCTTGTGCACCAATACTACTGGAAGAGAGATAGAACTTTGGCTAGGTTGAATTATACCTTCCTCTAGCATTTTTGCAACCATACGTTTAATTTCACTATTCTGGGCATAGGGATATCTGCAAGGTCTGATGTTTGGAGGAACATTTCCTGGAATCAAATGAACAACATGATCATGATCACGAACAGGTGGGAGACCGTTGGGAGCCTCAAACACCTTGGAATGATTGTCAAGGACTCTTTGGAGATCTGGAGAAATGGATGACTTAGATGTTTGAACATCTAGTGAGCTTAATTGTGCAATTACCTCTTGTTGTTCCTTCTACAAAAGCTTTTTCATGCCATTAGAGTTGATTATCTTCCCAAGTTTCCATGCGATACCCCTTAATTCAATTTCCTTTCCTTCCGAAAAAAAAATTAAAAAAACTTCTTGAAAATGAAAGCTATCGTCCCCAAAGATTATAACCATTGGACTCCTAATACAACATTAGCGCCACTTGTTGGAATGACAAGCATTGGACTATTCAATACATATTCCCCCATGATTAGATTGATATTATGGCACTTTCCTGAGCAATTTATAGTTCCTCCATCTGCAACCATCACTTGACACTCTGGTGTTGGATATAGAAAGCAATTCAAATCCTTGGTTATCTTACAATGAATAAAATTATGGGTATTACCCAAATCAATCAGCACTATTACGTTTTTTTTCTTGATATATCCTTCTATCTTGAGAGTTTGAGTGCTAATTCCCGCCAATGCATTACAAGATATGGTCGGATTGATTTCTTCTTTTTCAATCCCTGGGGTTGGTTCCTAGTGTAAATCTTCTTCTTTTGATGTTTCTTGTTCTTTTTCTTCCTCCTCTTCTAAGCACACTTATGACCTTTAGTGTATTTGCTATCGCAACTATAACAAAGCTCTTTTGCTCTTTTTTCCTCCAGTTGTTGTGGTGTCAACCTTGTAGGTTGTGGGAGGCTAGGAGCGGCAATACTTCCATCTTTATAGTTGTGAGTGGTAGACCTCCTTGTTGCCATAATTTTTCTTTAAACATTTCTTGCCACCCTAAATGCATTCTCCAATGGCTTAGGTTCCCAAAGGCGAACCTCATGTTGGATGTTCCTTTAAAGTCCCTATGAAGGCGTCAGTCAAATGCTTGTCTAGAATATCAATTAACTTGATATTCAGTCTTGAAGTTCTCAATGTTCTCCACAACTAAACCCCTTTGTTTGAGATTTATCAATTGGCTAAAGAAGGTATTACTCTTTGTATCCTCATAATGTGCTATCAATTCCTCCGTAAAAATTGTCTAAGTGACAAGTGATATACGAGAACAAAGTCATCAATGCCACACAAACTGATTGGGTTCTAAATATAAAGATGCAATTCATATATTTTGTGTGTTGCACATCATGTAGATCAAAGAACTGCTCCATCTGTAGTATCCATGTTACCGGATCCTTGTCATCATACTTCCTCATATAGATCTTTGGAATTTGGTGGGTCTTCAACCTAATGTTGGGGTCTCTAAAATCATGATTCACATTCCTTTTGTTCTCATCATGAGTTTCATGAAATACCTTATCACCAATAGGAAGCATTTCTTGTAGCAACTTTGTCAAACCTTCCTTTAAGCCTTCCATTTCCGGTTTTAAACCATCGTTCAGACCTTCCATGTCCCTTTTTATTTTTGCTTCTAAACCATCCATCTTAACATTCATCGCTTCAAACTCATTTTTGGTTGCTCTTTGTGAGAGCAAAAATTGTTGCCCTTGTTCCCATAATTTTGATATATCATGTTGCATTTTTTCCTCTTCTTTATGCGTCATAGTAGAGCTTCCTGTGGGATTCCAAGAATGTTGGAAGGGTAAGAATATTGCCATCAATGACAAAGGGGGAGATTGTTAATCAAGGTTGTCATTGATGTAGTGACGTGAAGACTAAGTGAGGGAATCGCTGAAGATTGTCAGGGCTCGTTGAAGAAGATATTGGGAACCATGAAGTATAACCAAATATATCTTGTTGAATTGAAGCAGGAGGTTGGAGCCTCATAGAGACAAGGTCGATGCCTTGGAAGATAGGGTTGGAGCCCTAAAGAATTGGAGTCCTCAATAAATTAGGTCGGTGCCTTGGAAGATAGGGTTGGAGCCAGAGAGGATTGGAGTCCTCAAGAAACTAGGTCGGAGCCTGTACTAGAGATAGGGTTGACCCCTAGAGGTTGGTGCCTCAAATTGACAAGTTTGGAGCCTTGAAAAGACCAAATCGGTGCTTGGCACAATACAGGTTGGAGCCTGGAAGATTGGAGTTTTCATTTAGGGTTGCAACCCTATATCATTATTGTACTTTACTTATTGTAAAGAAGAAATTAACAAAATTATGTATTCCATCATTGTTCATTTTGTGTTTTAGATATAAGTGATCTAACTGGTAAAATTAACAATTGAAAAGAAACACTGATTCACCCCCCTCTCAGTATTTCCAACAATTGGTATCAGAGCCAGTACCTTCACTCAAAGCTTAACAGCTTGAAGGTTGATCATTAGGACAAAAATGGCAAAGCCAAGGAAGAAAGTCTCCAATCCTCCTAAAGATGTGTCTTCCTCAACCATCGAAATTGAAGTCAATCAATTTGCGAAGGCTCCATTGTTCAATGGAAATTTTGATATATGGGAGGCAAGAATGAGGAATTTCTTGAAGACTCAAGGAATTGAAGTTTGGAAATCAGTGATTACTAATGACACGACGAATCCAAGGAGTACAATACAAGAGCAATGAAGGCAATTTTGAATGGGTTACCAAATTCTGTGAAGACCAATTTTGAAAAATGTTCGTCAGCAAAATTCATATGGGACAAACTTCATGATCTTCACTCAAAAGGAGCGTTGACAATGATCTCTAGTCAAGAAGATGATGGAAAACAAGAAAGAAGTCCAAAATCCATCAAGGAAGCTGAAGATAAGAGAGATGACAACAAGGCTAAAGAAGACCTAGAAGATGAAGAGAACAAAGAAGACTTTGAAGAAGATCTCTTGAATAAACTTATGGCTTCCATGGAAGAGATTAACAATTTGAAAAAGGAAAAAGATGAACTTAAGAAGAAAGCGCAATATGGTAACCAAGACAAGACAAGGAAGGAAGTTGACTTTGTCAAGCTTCAAGTACAAGAAAGAGATGAGGAGGTTGCCAAACTTAAAGAGGAATTTCATCAAAATAAAATAAAGCATCATGAAGAAGTCATATCTATGACAAATCAATTGGATAAGGCAAAGAAATGGGAAGAAACTTTGTCAATCCACCTTGAACAAAGACTTAAGAGCTTGAACAATCTTGAAACGAAGATTGGTCAATACAAGGAAGAAGTCTCTTCCCTTATATCTCAACTAGAAGAAGCAAGGAAACAAGCACAAGGAGCCGAGAAGGTGATGGAAATTTTGGCATTCATAGAAGAACAAGTTGATGAAGCAAAAAAGGAGAGAAACACCATGATATGCAAACTATAAGAAAAGGATGAATAAATCTTCAAACTAAAATTAGACATCAATCTTCTCATGGCCCAATCATGTGAAGCAACCAAGATGAAGGAAGAAATGGAGATCGATCTATCAAAGAAGGATGAAGAATGCAAGAAAATGAAAGAAGAAATTGATATCCTTAAAAAGGAAGTTAATCATTTGAACAAAAGCCTAAAGAGCTCCCAAACCCTAAATGACATCTTGAGTCATCAAAGATCTCCTCTTGATAAATCGGGTCTTGGTTATGCAGGTGAATCTTCAAACAAGAATGATGCAATCCCTAATGCTTCAAACAACAAGGATGTGGAAAAGCTTGGAATAAATATTGATGCCCCCAGTTCCAGCGAAGGCAAGAAGAAGAGTCAAGATGACATTGTAAGAAACCCTACTCCAAGAAGATATGTTGATGGTGTCAAGAATGCTAGAGGCAATAAATTTGAGCAAAGGATCCCAAGACAGAATTATTTTAGAAGCACATCAAGGCAATCTCCATCCTCTAGGTACAAAAGTAGATTTTTTGGTTATTGTTATTCTTGTACAAATTTTGGGCACATGGCAAAGGATTGTAGGGCATACCACAAGGACAAAAATAATGGTCCTCGCCAGTTTCCTAGAAGAAACTTTGCAAGAAGAAGTCATGATCTTTCATTCATGAATAGGCACGCGATTGTAACTTGACTTGGGTTCCTAAACAAGCTAAAACCATGACAACCAAGCCAGAGAAAAAGTTACACAAGTATGGAGAAGGAAGTAAATTGGGCCCGAAAGTCTCTTGAACACTCCGGCCAACAACACGTGTTGTTGATTTGATGAAGACATCTTTCGCAGACGTGATGTTACAAGTTTTGATGATGAATTTTTGCCAAGAATAAGACTATGCACATTTTTAGGGGGAGCTTGTGATTCTTTACCATTCTAGTAGAGGCTATTTGTGAACGGGCCCTATGAAAACCTTGATGAGTCACACTTGGACAATCATCCTTTGATAGATCATCTCTTGGGAACAACTTCATTCAAGAACATGATCCCTTATTCATCTGATGAACTGTTTTTCTTCCACTTATTTACAAGGCAGAAAATTTTCTTGAGCTAGAAGAGTTTATGCAAGCAAGAGAAGTTGGTTCACCACATGAAGAAATGCAAACATATCATGGACCATTTCCAATAGAAGCAGCTTGACAAGGGGAGTACTAGGGTACCCCATTTGCCATTGATGACAAAGGGGGAGAGAATGGTGGAAGGGCAAGAATATTGCCATCAATGACAAAGGGGGAGATTGTTAATCAAGGTTGTCATTGATGTCAATATGACTTTGACTGAGATGTCAATATGACTTTGAACGAGATGTCAATATCCTTGAGATGCCTGGTTCCAGATGATGATGTCATAACTCTTGGTTGATAACGATGCCATCAATGAAGATGTCAAGCCACTAATGAAGAAGTCTTGCTTGAACAAGTCCTTGAACTAACTATAATGTTGCCAAGTGTCAATCATGTGCCTTGATTGGTGATCTAGACCATAGGTGCCGATATACAAGCCTTTGAAGTGGAGAACTATAATTGATGAAGTCATACATGTGATGATGTCATACTCTTGAAGAATGACCACACTTTCACATAATTGGAAGACTGCTTTGGAGCTTTTGACAAATTAATGAAGGCTACACTATGACATATCACTGTACTAGTATATGAAGACATTGTTGATACACGATGCTATATGAATGTTGCACTCCTACATAATGACTCTATGATCCTATGATAACATTGATAACAATGAAGAAACCAAGGAATGAAGAAGCCACGCTGTCCCAAACATTCCTCATGTTGTCCCAAACTTTTTACGCATAAAATTTAAGGACAATCATAAAGAAAATATGTTTCACCATCTTAGAGGCAGAATTTCTTTGTGAGACCTTCACCATCCTTTAGAGCATAATTTTAGCTTTCTAACGAGCTCTTACTTGGCCGAAAACTCCAAGTGGTTTGAGAGATATGATCTTTTCAACTTAAGGAAATAATTATGTCCTTGAGCCGACCTGTGCTAGCCTGCTCATGTCGGCCTCTCACCAAGTGACGTGTCTCTTCACCTCAAACGCAAAATGTGTATAAATATGAGGATAGAAACTTCATTTTTCGGTGAAGATTTCAGAGAGAAGCCACAGAAGAAGATTGAACAACAAGGAAGTCGAGAAGAATATATTTGGGTTGTTTTTTTCTATCATTCAAGCTAATTATATTTCTGTTTGGGCAAGGTGATTGCTGTGACTTAGATCTGTGGACAACATTACTGTTGGAGCACTCTGTGGCAAACAAAACTCGGTTTTTGGACCTGTTGGGTGCCCAGAATTCGGACCTTACCACAGACCAATTACAGAGGCTTGGATAGCTAGCATTTTTGGAGCTCATATTGTTGTTCATCTAAGGCTCGGACCTGTTGTAGCATTAAGGCTGGTAGGCAGTGATCCTTGTAAGGAGATCAAACCTGTGTTGCAAGATTGTTTGGGTGAAAGTATGAAGAAACATTGAAGAAGACTTATCTAAGAACAAACCTTGTGAAGTCCTTA
The DNA here is from genome assembly GCA_034641835.2 of Pinus albicaulis. NCBI lineage: Eukaryota > Viridiplantae > Streptophyta > Pinopsida > Pinales > Pinaceae > Pinus > Pinus albicaulis. The sequence goes on from CM076579.1 coordinate 965,109,067, forward strand.
TTGAAGACATTATAAACCTTTTGTATATACCTTTGAAATATTGATTGAAGGACCCATTGAACCATCTCAAAGCACAGTTGAAGATCCCTCGGAGTTTGGTGAGCAAATCTATTAAAGAAGTTTTCTTGAAGAAGCCTTAAAGCAGCATTGTGTAAACATCTTGAAGCAGTCTTTACCCTTGCAAAGGGAGTGAATCAATTCTAGATGAAGGACAACCTTGGAGCATTCTGAAGTATTGAACAATGAACTTGGAAGCGTGTACAAGTGAAGAAGATCTTGGCAGTGAATCTGAAGCATAAGAATTGCCTTCCATCAAGTTAGAATTGCCTGAGGGTGACAATGTACAAGCTTGTGCTTGCTGAAGTGTTTGTGCAACCTTGAAAAGTACTGTTGGAGACCAAAGAGTGTTAGACTTTGAAGAACCTTGTTGAAACACTCTTGTTGAACCAATATTGAAGAACTCTTGAAGTGTTGAAGACTTGTTTGAAGAGCATTTTGAAGACCTTAGTAACTTGAAGGATGCAGACTTGCTATTGAACCTTCTTATGGAAACACAGTTTGATAGATTGTTGAAAACTGACTGTGAAAAATATCTGAAACTATTAGTGAGTACATGGAAGGATACTTGACATCATTGGAGGACTTGTAAACTGCATTAGACAATTATAGGAGATTATGATGCGTTGAAGTGAAACCATGTAAGTAATATGATAGTGGGTGGAAATTATCATGAAGGACAGTGGAGACACCTTCAGCAGAAAGATCCAAAGTTAGTATTGATGAAATTGGCAGAGACTAAGTGAGGGAATAGCTGAAGATTGTCAGGGCTCGTTGAAGAAGATATTGGGAGCCATGAAGTATAACCAAATATATCTTGTTGAATTGAAGTAGGAGGTTGGAGCCTCATAGAGATAAGGTCGGTGCCTTGGAAGATAGGGTTGGAGCCCTAGAGGATTGGAGTCCTCAATAAATTAGGTTCGTGCCTTGGAAGATAGGGTTGGAGCCCTAGAGGATTGGAGTCCTCAAGAAACTAGGTTGGAGCCTGTACCAGAGAGAGGGTTGGAGCCCTAGAGGTTGGTGCCTCAAATTGACAAGGTTGGAGCCTTGAAAAGACCAAGTCGGTGCTTGGCACAATACAGGTTGGAGCCTGGAAGATTGGAGTTTTCATTTAGGGTTGCAGCCCTATATCATTATTGTACTTTACTTATTGTAAAGAAGAAATTAATAAAAGTATCTATTCCATCACTGTTCATTTTGTGTTATAAATATAAGTGATCTAACTGGTAAAATTAACAATTGAAAAGAAATATTGATTCACCCCCCTCTCAGTATTTCCAACATAATGGGTGTATCATTTTTCTACGAGTCATTTTGGAACCAAATAATGATATCTACGCTTTGTTATGCCATTTGAATCACTTCAAACTGATTTTTCAAACAGAAGTTATGCAGTTTTTAAAAATGCACTTTTTTTTTGTTTTTATGAACTTGCTTTTGAGCTTGTTGTTATAGCCAACCTTGCAACTATTGTATCTCTGTGATTTCGGCCTCCCAATGTCTGAAATTATGTCCAAAGGTAGTTCTTTGTGTCTTCTTTCCAACTCCACAAGTTAGACCGAGATTGGATTCTTCAAGGTAAAGTTATGTCAAATCTCCCGTGATGACCTGATTATGGACTGATTCAGTAGAGGGAACTTGTACGAGATGCCATGTGTCAATGTTTTAACCTTCGGCCCTGAAACTCGTACCTAAAAAGCTACAGTCCGTGCACTTTCAGCTACTTTTTACAGAATTCAAATCTGATGCTTGAAGAAAAAGTTATGACAATTTTCCCCGGGACACATGTTTGAGACTGAATTCTGGAGCATATGAAAACCCTAACTTCCTTGGACCATATATCCGAAAACATAGTGAAACAAGGTCTGAAATTTTAACCAGATATTCATTAAGATTTTGCCTCCACATGGTAAAAAGTTCATGGTCTAAATTTTAGATAAAAATAGTATGTTTTATGCTTAAGAGCAATTTACTTAAATTTTCCTTATTGGCCCAATATCAATTTCCAGATTATCAATCAAATTAACATTGACAGTAAATGCAGATAGAACATAAACAATAAGCATAAGACAACCCAAAACAAGAGGACACAATATTTGGCGGATGCCAGGGAAAAACCCCAATGTGGGGAAAACCCTTTGATCAAATCCTTCTTATTATTCTTCAATAATTCAGCAGAGAGAGAGAGTACATAATACAAATTTACATGCCCAACACTATCCTGTCATAACAGCAGTCTACAGTAGTCAACCAGAAAGTAAACATTGGTCAAATCAGTAGCAAAACATCCCCAAGACAGCTCGATCAAAGCCAACCAACTCGACCTCCAAGATGAGTCAAAGTCAGCCCAAAAACAGTCCCTGAAACTTCATTCAAACTGGTTCAACTTCAGTCAATGTTGTGGTCAAACAAGTTGCAGTCAACACAGGTCAAACTGGTCCAAATGCCTCGATTTTCATGCCAAAGAATTCAGCCTCTAGAGATCGAAATTTCTGCTTGAAAAATGCAATCAAAGGGGAAGGTTTGACCCTCAGTCAATGCTCTGCAATTTTGGCCTGCAATTCTGCTCCTGAAATGCATCCTTCAACCACACGTGTGAGAGAGAACCAAAGTTGTACGAACCAATCAGATTTGGAGAGAGAAGAATGAGTGAGTGAGTGATCTCCAAATAAGGCAAGGAGTCACTCTTATTTATATAGTTTGATGAGGGTGAAAAGACACATATGTTGGGCTTCATGAGCCTACATTAGATTATGGTTGACTTTGACAATTTACACGTGAATAATAAATTCAAAATCACACTTCTACTCATCCAAACAAGATGATCTTTAGATCAATCTTGCACCTCTCGGAACAAGGAACCCAATAAAAATATAATCTCCATCATATGAGTTGTCCAAGGTGGCGTTTGGCCCTAGTTGTCAATTTTAACACTCCCTCTCAACTAGGGAGAAATCCACTTGCCAATCCATTTGTCAACCTGTACCATCTTTGTCATTCCTGCACTGCTATGCTCTGCTCTGTTGAACTATGAAGAAATAATAAAGAAGAATTGATCAAGAGTGAGTCACAAGACCTTGCCACTCTCCACTGACCCAAAGTCGGTCCAGAGGTAAAACCTCAATCAGACTTGATCCCAGATCAAGTAGTTTGAACACCATACATCCTAGCATAGAGAGTACGGCAGTACACGATGCGTCTATCGGTAGTGTTATGGTCTCTATCCTCATTTCCCAACTCATTGGCTAGATGAGAGGTACTTCCCATGTGTCTCGGACTACATGGGTAGGATGATGCTAAAACACCAGTAGGGAAAGAATATATCACATCCTGCTCACAACCACACGTAGGGAAAGGTTGAAACCACATCCTACACACATGCAAACCATCGAGAGTAGGGAAAGGATGAACCACGTCCTACTTGCATGCCAACCAATCAATCGTAGGAAGGATCCTACTCATGGGGAAAGGATGAACCACATCCCACTGACATGTCAACCATCAATCGTAGGGAATGAGCATCCTACATGTGGGGAAAGGATGAACCACGTCCCACCGACATGTCCATCCATAGATGCCTGAATGATTCTCACACTGGGGGATCCACAGGAGAAGGTGAACCACTTATCCTGCGCATATGCCATAGGAGAAGGTGAACCACTCATCCTATGCATATGTCATCATTAGTAGGGGAAGGTGAACCACCCACCCTACATACATATGTCCGCAACCGTAGGGGAAGGTGAACCACTCACCCTACATACATGTGTCCGCAATCGTAGGGGAAAGTGAACCACTCACAATACACACATGTCAACCATCATGGGGTATCACAGGGAAGGGGAACCACTCACTCTTTACACAGCGCACCAATAGGGGAAGGTGAACCACTCACCCTATGGTCGCTCATAGCTCCAAGAAGTACCCCAAGCCTCCAGAAGCTCCCAGAGCTCAATGTCCAACTCATGCGGGACCCTCATATAAGGGTCTTTCCACGACTCCAAGTCTCTCACGGAAGGTTAAGAATTTGACCTTCCCCAGGGGCTTCATGAGAATATCTGTGACCTTCTCATCAGTCCCTATGTGATGGAGCCCGATTGCTCCCCGTTGTACCATATCCCGGATAAAGTGGTACCAGATATCAATATGCTTGGAGCAGTCGTGGAACACAAGATGAGACGAATCCCACTTTGGTTGTTGCAGTAGATCATAGTGGTATCCAGCACATGCTCAAACAACTCACTAAAGAGCTTCCTCAACCAAACAGCTTCACAACAAGCCATACTAGCAACAATGTATTTGGCCTCGGCGGTGCTTAAAGCAACTGATTTTCATTTCCTACTCATCTAGGATATCAGAGCAGAACCTAGTGAGAAGCAACATCCAGATGTGCTCTTATGATCCACCACACTGTCAGCCCAGTCAGCATCAGTATATCCATGGAGCCTCAAATTCCCGGCAGTGTATCTCAATCCATAATAGATTGTGCCCCAGAGATATCTCAAAAGATTCTTGGCAGCAATCCAGTATATGTGATGAGGCTCGACCATAAATTGACTCGACGTATTCACTGCAAAGCATATGTCCGGACGAGAGTTCACCAAGAACATCAGGGCCGCCACGAGTTGACAATACTCGGAAGGATTTCCTAAATCGGGCCCAGCAGCACTTTCGCATAGCTTCTTAAAGTTGAGTTCCATTGGAGTAGTCACAGACTTGCAATCCACCATCCCAAATCTTTCAAGCAGCGTCACAATATATTTTCCTTGAGAAAGGAATTTATCACCTGGCTTTTGCCATACCTCCAAGCCTAGGAAGTAGTGCATCAACCCTAGGTATTTCATCTCGAATTCAAAATCCAACTCCCTCTTGCATTGATGAATGAGAGGGTCTGCACCTGTCAGAAAGAGATCGTCTACATAGAGCACCAAGATGAGAGGCTTGTCATTTTCAACCTTGAAGTAAAGGTTCGGATCAGCTTCACTTCTTATAAGCCCCAGCTTCATAAGATAGTTGTCGATCCTCTCATACCAAGCCCTAGGGGCGTGCTTCAACCCATAGAGGGGTTTCTTCAACCTGCATACATGTGACTCTCAGTCCAGAACTTCAAACCCTTTGAGTTATTCTACATCAACTTACTCCTTAAGCGAGCCATGTAAGAAATCAGTTTTGACATCCATTTGATGTAGATTCCATCCTTGAGAGGCAGCAAGGGCAATAATCGAACGGATGGTGGTATATCGGGCAATCAGTGCAAATATCTCATCATAGTCCACACCTTCCTTTTGAGAGAAGCCTCTGGCAACAAACCTAGCCTTAAATTTTTCAGCACTCCCATCAGCTCCATGTTTGATTTTGTAAAGCCATTTAGAGGTGATAACAAACTTGTCCTTGGGTCTAGGGACCACATCCCTAGACATCATTCTTCATGATTGACTCATACTCTTCGTTCATTGCATCCTTCCAAACTTGGTGCTTCACGGCTTCTTCGAACATTCCAGGCTCAGATTGAACAATGGTGCTCATGGCAACTAAGTACCCTTGGTACTTGTTCAGCTTCTTCCTTTTGGCAACTCCATTTTGCTTAGGAGTATATACAGTAGGGGTCTCCCTCTTAATGCCAACTTCTCTACAATAGTCATTAAACTCGTTTGTCTCATATTCGGTTCCATTACAAGTCCTCAATAATTTGATCTTCTTCCCTGTTTGATTTTCAACCAAGGCTTTGAAAGAGCGGAATCACTTGAACACTTCGTTCTTCTTCTTCAAGAAATAGATCCAAGTTTTGTGAAAGAAGTCATCCACAAAAATAACATAGTACAAATATCCTCCCAAAGATGTTACGGGCAACATACCAGACAAATCATAATGGATCAATTGTAGAATGTTGGTAGTCTTGCTATCATTGGAGGGGAATGGTCCCTTTGTATGTTTCCCTTCAGCACAACCCTGACAAACACCTTCATGTTCTCCTTTGAATTTGGGCATACCTATGACCATCTTCCTGACATCGAGTAGAGCTTTATAATGAAGGTGAGCAAACCTCTGATGCCATAATTCGGATTGAAGAGAAGTGTTGCATGTCATGGCTCCCAAAAAACTTCCTCCAACCTGATAAAGGCTATCAACCCTAAATCCAAGAGTAAGAGCATCCTTGAAGTTCCTTTGCCAAATGCATACCTTCCTATCAATAAATGATACCTTGAATCCTTTGTCTTCCATCATCGAAATAGATACCAAATTCTTCTTCAAGTCAGGTACATATAATACATCTTGTAGATGAAGGATTTGACCTTGATTTAAATGAAGAGTAACAGTCCCTGTCCCTTTCACGGGATAGGTGGCATTGTCTCCAAGTATGATTTCCAAATTGGTTTCCTTTTCAATCAAATTTGAGAGGGCTTCTTTGCACCCAGTGAAGTGCCTTGAGGCACCACTATCAATTAACCAATTATCCAATGTGTCCAAAGGAGAGGCAGCAATAAGGGCAGGGATAAGATAAATTTCATTTTTCTTATCTAAAACATTAGATTCCTCATACCTGGAGTTTCTCGATCTCTTAGTAGGTCGACCATTTCCATATCGTGCAGCGGGAGCATTTCTCTTTCCTTTGAACCTGTTATTCCTTTGATTTCCATTGCCCTTGAAATTGTTTTGGTTGTGATCATCATCTCGTGGTGTATCACTTTTATTAGGACACTCTCTAGCATAGTGGCCAAACCTGTTACAATTGAAGTATCTTCCCTTTCTTCCTTCTTTGAATCCATGTCTTCCTTGACCTTGTTTCCTTGGACCAACATTATTCATCCTTTTAGCATGAGCAGAGAAAGCAGTAGTATCATTGCTATTTGAAGGAATGTCTCTCTCTATCATCCTTGTTTCTTCTTGAGTGCATCTAGTGAACAATTCATCAAAACCTGGAATCCTGTCATTGTTGAGGATAGTGGTATTGAACACATCCTATGCTTGGGGAAGACCTCCAAGGGCAATAAGAGTGAGCTCTCGGTCAGCAATAACCTCTCCAATAGATAGAAGATCATTTTTTATTTCGGTAATCCTCATGAAGTAGGATTGGATGGATTCTCCTTTATCCATCTTGATGTCCTTCAGCTTGTTCTTGAGAAAGAGGATTTGGTTTGCATTGCTAGCTTTGAACATGCTAACAAACTTGTCATACAACTCGTTAGATGTGCTCAGCTCGGAAATGTAAGAAACCAAATGCCTTTTGAAAGGAATCCATGATGATCTTCTTAGCTTTGACCTCACCTTTCTTGTACTTTGTTTTAGTGGCAGTCGGTGCATTTGAAGGAGGCTCAACAAACTGTCCCTGCACATAATCCATGACTTCATTCTCTTCCAAATTTAAGTCTAGAGACATCTTCCATGCATGATAATCATATTTATCATTGAGCTTATCCTCATATTGAAGTAAGATAAGGAAGCCATTGACTCTTGTCCTTGTCCAACAGATCTGAGTGATTGCTTTTCTCACTCTTGCTTGGGCTTTGTCTTCACCTGGGCTCTGATAGCATGCTAATTTTAGATAACAATGGTATGTTCTATGCTTAAGAGCAATTTACTTCAATTTTCCTTATTAGCCCAATATCAATTTCCAGATTGGAAATCACATTAACATTGATAGTAAATGCAAATAGAACTTAAACAATAAGCAGAAGACAAGCCAAGACAAGAGGACACAATATTTGGCGGATGCTAGTGAAAAACCCCAATGTGGGGAAAACCCTTTGATCAAATTCTTCTTATTATTCTTCAATAATTCAGCAGAGAGAGAGAGTACATAATACAAATTTACATGTCCAACACTATCAAATCAGCCATGTCATAACAGCAGTCAACCAGAAAGTCAACGCTAGTCAAATCAGTAGCAAAACATCCCCAAGACAGCTCGGTCAAGTCAATCAACTCAGCCTCCAAGATGAGTCAAAGTCAGCCCAAAAACAGTCCTTGAAACTTCAGTAAAACTCGGTCAACTTCAGTCGATGCAGGTCAAACTGCTCTAAATGCCTCGATTTTCGTGCCAAAGAATGCGGCCTCTAGAGATTGGAATTTCTACCTAAAAAATGCAATCAAAGGGGAAGGTTTGACCCTCGATCAACGCTGGTCAACGCTCTGCAATTTCAGCATGCAATTATGCTCCTGAAATGTGTCCTTCAGCGACACGTGTGAGAGAGGAAAAGGGAGAACCCAAGTTGTACAAACCAATCAGATTTGGAGAGAGAAGAATGAGTGAGTGAGTGATGTCCAAATGAGGCAAGAGGTCACTCTTATTCAATGTTCCACCAAGTACCCTGGAGGGGGGGCGAGGGAGCGGGGATACGCGGGAGCGACCTATGCAAAAGCTCCCCACCAATTTTAAGGAAACGTGGAGGGACGTCGAGGTCTTAAAAATTATAAAATATAAAAATATATGATATATCATTGAAATTTTAATATTTATAATGTATTTATCTTTATCATTATATAACACTTACATCATGAATGATAAATGATAAAATTATAAATGAATGAATCATAACTGAAACAAATTTAAAAGTTAAAACATACATCATACAATCATACATGTAAGTTTGTAACTGTACAATGTAACTACTAACAATGTACAATGAAAATAAAGTTTAAGATATCATATTATATCAAGATTCAAAATAAAGTTTAAACTGAAGTCTGAAACAGAAAACTTAACAGCAAATAAGTTAATGACTTAACATATGAATATCAAATGATATCATCATAAATGAGCATAATTGCTCAAGGTGATGCCCCACTAGTCTCTGCATCCAGCTGCTGCATGGATATATCAGGATCAACCATGTCACCATCTGAATCAAAATCACTTGCATTCTCAAACATGCTAAGTGGCACACCACCCAACCCCATCTGTGTCTCATCAAGTCTCTCCTCCATATCTACTTGTGCATCATCCTCTGGATCAACATCCCATCGTGTTGTTGGTCCCTTCAAATACTCAGGTGTCTTCCTATGCTCAAGACATAGGGCACTGTGCACAGCAACTAACTTCTCAACTCTTTTAGAGGTAAGCATGTTCCTCTTGATAGAGTGGATGAAGCTATATGTGGACCAATTCCTCTCTATTGTAGAGGAACTAGCAATCTGAGACAACAAATGCATAGCTAGTTGTTTGAGCTCTAGAGCACCACCCCCATTCATCCTCCACCAACCAATCGGGTCATCTTGGGCTAGATCTATGCCATCTACCCGAGCAAGACGTGTGTTGAAGGGGCCACTAAGAGATGCAAACTGAACAAACTGTCTTCAAAATTTTCCCCCCTCCTCCTCACTGTACATCTTTGCAATTACAGCTAGGAAGCCACTCTTTACCTCAGAATCATCAATAGCAGGCACTCTCCCAGGCCTTTCAACATACCATTTTGGGTTTAATGCATACACTGCCATGTGTAAAGGTGTGTTCATGCGATCCCACCTACGCTGAATGATGGGTCGAATCTGGGATGTATAGAACTCTAATGAGGGCTCCCTCTGTTGAATGGCTTCCTTCACACGACCCAACATGCTATCAAAGGTCTCATATATTTCTCCAAGACTAGGAGCATATGAATCAATGTAACGAATGACCTCCAGAATAGGGCCCAATAATGACACCAAATAAGCACAATCTGCCCACCAATCATTGTCCAACCCCTGAAGCCTGACCTTCTTCCCCGAGTCTGTCTTTGATTCTGACCACCTTCCCCACTCTGGACTCACAAACAAGGACTATAGTGGTGCTTGTAACTCTAGCATCCTCTCCAATAAAAGATAATAGCTAACATATCTAGTATCGGCGAGCTCGAGGAATTCCTTCCTCGTGTGAGCCCTATACATGGCCAAGGAGGTGTGGTGGTTGCAGACAAACATCTGCACATCTCTAGTAGTTGTCACCAAATCTGATATCCACTGAATTTTGCTAATGTCCTTCAGTGCATTATTGAGTGCATGCACACAACAAGGAGTCCAAAAAATATGTTGATACCTACTTTGAATTAATAACCCAGTTGATCTACAAACCGTTGTTGCATTTGTCACGATCTGCACCACACTATCAACCCCAACATCCTCTATAGCTTCTCAAAGAAGCTCAAATTGGAAAGATGCATCCTTGTGCTTCTAGAACAATCAACAACTTTAAGAAAGAATGGACCTTCTACAGATGTCACTATGATGTTGATTAGTGGGCGTTTTCGAATGTTAGTCCATCCATCCATAACAATAGAGCAATCGAACCTCATCCATGTTTGTCTCATTCTCTCTTTTTGCACATTAATTTTGGACACTTATCTATCCAAAATTGTTGTTCTTAGCTTATGCTCTCGAGGTGGTACATATGAAGGCTCTATTTTTGCAATTGCTTGGACCATTTCCTTGTAATAAGGTGAACGAACAACATGGAAGGGAATTCCATTGGCAAAAAGAAATTTGCCAATTACATCATCTATGTCATCTCGATCTAGAACATTGTACATCCCAGACACTGTAGCACCAGTAGAACCCTTTGTCTTTTTTGATGAAGCACTGGATGGAGGCATGCATGGATCAACATTTTTGCTAGAAAACAGTCCTTTCCCAATGGCTACCATTTCTAGCCTCCAAAGTTGCTCTCTTTGAGCTAGATTCAAGTTCTTTGAGGGACACATATTGACTACTTTACCTGTAATAGCCAAAATATGTTGCTTCACCATGGTATAGCTGCCAACAAAGTGATGCCCACAAATATTGCAAACCCAATCACATGACCCACTACCAACTTTTGGATTTTTTTTGGGAAGTCCAGTTGCATAGATTAGAAGGGGTTTTAGCGGATTAAATGTCCCCTTTGCAAATTTTTCCAACTCTCTTGGTGGGCCTTTAAATTTACACCATGCAAATTTCTATTTCGATTTCCTGCCCTCCTGTGACCGGCACTGCTTTCAATTTCTTGGGGTGCATCTTGTGACTCACTAGCACTGTAGGTGCTATCACTATTCTCGGAATAACTCTAACCCATAGTTGTAAGTTCAAGTTGTAAGTTGTAAGCTAAAAATAAGTTAAAATTTTCAGTTTTGAAATAATAAATTAAAATTTAATATTAATTCTGCCCAAATCTAAAGTTAGTTCTTTTTAATTTAATTTTTAAAATTTTAATTTGTCAGACTTCACTGTTCACTGTTTCAGTGTTTTACACGTGCAGAACTCCTTAGTGTTCAGTGTTTTATTTATGAAGGCTTGAGGAAAGTTGAAACTTGGAAAGGGAAAAAAGTTTGAAAAATATAAAAAAAATTAATTTAGAAATAAAAATTTAAAATTACAGCAGCGTTGTGTGTTCACTATTCAGTGTTAACAGTTAAAAAATAAATAAAAACAGTTATCTTAAGTACCTTACAGTCGTGGAATGATGGAATCGATGTGCTGAGGCAGCAACAATTGACGTGAGGCAGCAGTCATTGGCATGAGGTAGCAGTGGACGTGAGGCAGCAGTCGTTGGCGTGAGGCAACAGTCGGCGTTGGGACGTTGATTGGAGAAATTTCGGTGGTTGTTTGGTGTTGAATCCACAGTGCAACGAGCCACTGTCCATAGCAGCAACAGCGAAGGCATCCGACGGTGGCAGCGACAGCGTCCAGCAGCTCCACCTTCGACGGTGGCAGCGATGGGTTGAGCACGATCCAGTGGTGGCAACAACAGCTCGAGTGAGGCAGCTCAACTCACTACTTAGCATTTAACGGCCAACATGAGGCGGTGACGAGCAAGGGAGTGAGGCATCGACGAGCAAGGGAGTGAGGCAGCGACGAGCTGAGCTGAACGGGAAGCGTGAGGCAGCGACAAGCATCGAGCAGGCAGTGATGAGCGAGGGGCAGCGTGAGGCAGACTGGGGGCGTCGAGTGAGGTTCAAGGGCACAATGAAAATGAAATGCTACATTAAAAAATTTTAACACTTTAAATTTTAAGTTAAATTTGTTTTTTTTATTAATTAAAAAAATTTACAAAGGGAAATGCCCCCTCACGCCCCCGTTTTCCCTAGTAAACGACCCCTCTTTTCTCAAAAACGCCCCCTCAGGAGTTTCCTCGCGCCCCCTGATTTTTGGGAGCATGGGGAAACGTCCCCTTTCCGTCCCCAAGCACCCAGAGCATGAGGGGTCTAGGAAACTCGAACCCCAGGTGGGGGGACACGACCCCATGGAACACTACTCGTATTTATACAATTTGATGAGGGTGAAAAGACACATCTGTTGGGCCTCATGAGCCTACATTAGATTCTGGCCGACCTTGACAATTTACACGTGTGAATAATAAATTCCAATGTTACGAACATTGGCATCGGGATAAAATCGGCAAGGGTACAGAAAACCAAAAAATCGTAAAAATCGGGAAAATAACGGTAAAAATCGGCAAACATCAGCAAAATTAAGATACCATAAACATATTTTTAAAAATCGGAAAATATCGGCTAGGGCAAAAAAATCGTGATTTTGAGATAAAATCGGAATGTTATCGAGATGTTCGCAACACTGATAAATTCAAAATCACACTTCTGTTCATCCAAACAAGATGGTCTTTAGATCAATCTTGCACCTCTCGGAAAGAGGAATCCAATAAAAATATCATCTCCATCATATGAGCTGTCCAAGGTGGAGTTTGGCCTTAGTTTCCAATTTTAACAAAAGCTTCACCGAAAAAAAAGAGTTATAGCGAAAATGCCACAATGACCCGTTTAAAGTAGCATAACCCTAGGATCAAGAGCTCTATACCAAATGTTATGTATCCAGATCAAAATATTGCAGAAACATAAGAAAAAATAGATTAAAACTATGTTTTATTTGAGTTATCCAATCTGTCTTTTTTGCTTCAAAATTTTCAAATTTAACTAAGAAGCTTCAATAAAATTACTCACTGGCCACCCATACAAGACTATGCTTATTACCTATCCAACACATCCCACCATACATTAATTCAACTGCAAATTCTGAAAGTCAAGCTTACACAAGTTTGCTCACATCACTTTTAATCCCTGTCAACATGTGTTGCAGGTCTTATGCCAAACATTTAACATCCTCGAATTGATAAATTATATCAGTTACTGCTGTTATCATAAGCACTACGCTATTTTAAAGCAGACAACACCTTACTCAAATGCAAAAGAATGACCATATACAAATGTCTATGGAAACATTTACATCCTCGTAAAAATGCCTTTATTCTCTCTTTACTATTTGGTACCCTGTTAATTTTCGTTCCACGAATAATTTGATTTTGAAGAATGCAACCTATTCCGATTTTATATTTCTTATAATCTAGTTTGTCTTTACCATATTCAATTATTGCCCTTGCCACTTTTGATTTTGACTGTTTCAGTGTTGGAATATTTTGGTATTCAATTTCTCTTCTATCACTTCTAAGTTGTCAATTTCAAATTTGGTATCAGAATACTCAATATCGCCCATAGACACAGAATAGTTTTCCTGACAAGGAACTTCTCCATTCCAGTAAATGGTACTGGATCGATACTAACTTTGAAAACAGATATATTTTTTCAGTTCAAATTTTCTTTTCATTTAAACAAAAAAAAAAAAATTAAATAATTTACAAAATCATAACGAGAATTTAAACCATTATCACAATTACATAATCTCTTCCTTTGGCTTTCATGTGTTCACAGTCCACATGCTATAAGCCTCTTATTTTCCCTCTTGCTCTCCAGATTTCAGTCTCAGTTATTGAAGTCAGAGAAAATCTTACAAAGCAAGTAATAATTGAGAGTATAAATGTCGGTTCACATAAGTACAATGTTTAGAAATGCAAAATGGTATAAAGATAGCACATTAGAATTCAGCACAAGTGTCCAAAATAATAAGACAAGAGAACAGCAAACTGACAAAGAAAACAAAACAAATCCTGAGAGAGATGCAATTGTACAGCCAAACCACGGCTGCAAAGCAAAATCTGAGCAAGAAGGAAAGGGCTGACTTCCAAAAGGAACTCTAACTCATTATGAATATGGTTGACAGCGGCTTCCAAATGTATATTTAAATTTTCATCCCGGCCAGAGGCTCCTATTGTGTGTAATTTGGCTTTAGCATAGACTGTATATTTATCAGGACATTCTGAGTCACAAACGCAACCAGCTTTGCAGGATAAGATATTATAGAGGTTACCCAAAAATAAATGAGCTTTCAAATAAAAAACCGTACATTTTTGGTGTTCAGCTCCATAGTTGGAATGGATGGATTCAGGCAAACACAAGCAATTAGTCACAGAAAAAATAGGGTTGTAAACAATGACTATAAAAGGAACAATTTGAAAGGTGATGGCATTTTGTAGTAAAACAGCCATAAGCAATCAAAAGGATAGTGACAATGCAGATAGGATTAAAGTCAAAAGAAAAAGAAACCACTCGAACAAAGGCACAGGAAGAGGTTAAATAAATAGGTAGCACATGCCAGAGTGTTACCATCAGATATTAAGATTAAAATAAGAAAGTTTTGAAAGAGATAGCATCCAATGTACCTCGGGGATGCCTGCTTTTGGACAAAAGAATCTCGAAATGAAATCAAATTCAGTATCCGGATCTGCAATTGATGTTACAATGAGACCTCCCCGCCCTTCAAACTCTAACATCTTCCCAAAGTCTGGTTTCAATTGTTTCACATCATTGGAACTTGGAACCTCGACCTTCAATGCCATCAAAACACTTGACAAAATCAATTTTCAGAGTAAAGGGTGGCACTTTTGCTAAGTTATGATGTAAACTTTGGCCATACTGATTTTCTATGTAATCAAATAGTCCTTCCTAGAAATATGAAACTTTACTTATTCCAGCTTCATTGAAAATCAGTGTAATTTATGTATTATGTGTAATAAGAAGCGCCGAGGGAAAAATCTAAAATCCAATTACCAAGTAATCACCCAAGCTGTTTATTCCTGCCCAAACAATTGGAACATTTCCTAGTACATCCGACAATTTTTCAACTTCAGCAGACTGGCATTTAGAAGCTGTGACCAATGGAAAGTCAAGTTCAACAACGCCAGTTCCAGGTTGCAGTTTACAGTTTTCCACCCCTTTTGGAGGTGGCTCACCATATCCTCTGATTTTTTTTGCCTTTAAAACTCCTGATCTTGTGTGAAAAATAATAACGTCATCCTCAACTATTCCAGCTGTAAATAAAAGATGGGCAGCCGCTAGTGTAGCATGTCCACATAGATCGACCTACACAAGGAACCAGAAAAAAAACACAACATAGAAAATAAGATTTCCGCCATTTAAAATTAGGAAAATAAAATTCAAGCAACCAAAAACAGGTATTATGTGTGCATATTTTCGGTCTAAAGACATCTTCAGTTAAGAAAAAGAATCATCGACTCTACAGAAAGCAAAGGGAAGTCTTGCATTATCCATATAGGTTATAGCCACACCAACATCTTTTCAGTTCGATGTTTTTTCTTGCTGCAGCTCTAATCAACTTGGCATTTCAATATTTCCAGGTATTTAAAAAGTGGCAACAACATTTATATATGGCATTAGTGTTAGAAAATCAGAGATATGCACTACCATAACATGTTTATGGACAGAGGCAATAAACAACAAAATGGAACAGACATTCAAACAACAGAATAAACACAGATATCAGGAGAAAAATGAGACACATTGTCTCAAATCAATACACCCTACATCTCTTTTCAGTTTCATGTTTTTTCTTACTGCGGCTCTAATCAACTTGGAATTTCAAAGTTTCCAGGTATTTAGAAAGTAGAAACAACATTTATATATGACACTAGTGTTAAAAAATCAGGGATATGTACTCCCATAATATATTATGGACAGAGGAAATAAATAACAAAAAGGAATAGACTTTCAAACAACAGACTAAACACAGATATCAAGAGGAAAATGAGACAGATTGTATCAAATCAATACACCCTACAGTAGATTCAAATAATGAAATCTGCCTACAAGAAGGATCCCTATCTCACTCCATCCTCCATCTAATACAATGTGCCACATTCCTTTTTATGAATTTCCTATGGTTCTATGTTAGTTATGTTGGAGTATAATGCTTCATTACAACGTTCAATGTAATAAAGTCATGTGACTTTCAATTTCTATTGTATAAGGAATTCTAGTAATTGTTGGAGCAGGGTCCCCTAAGTCCCACAATTTTGCTATATTTTGTAATAATTTAGTCTTGCGCAGGGGGTTTTGGGGCGGGTCAAAACCCTTCACGAATTGTAATGGGTCAAAGGGTATATCAAGGGGCCGCAAACCATGGTTTGCGGATCATAGGATAGCGCAGGCTAAATAGTATAAATAAATGAATAGATTGAGTCTAAGAAGTCAGTTTTTGGATAAGTCTGAACGTGGATGATAGACTTGGATATTTTGTAATTGTTTTTTGCAGATTTGTCTAGGTAGAAGGCTCCTGCAGGCTGTGTACGCAGGCTGTTGAGGTGTTTTGTAAGAAGGATTTGAACTAATAGTAATAAAGGAGGATTGTTGTGAACATCTGAGTTATATATGCATCTGTTGGTTATGTTATGAATGTTTCTGCATATTGTTTCCATTTCCTGCACTGTCTGAAAATAGATCTCTTGCGCAACTGTGATTGGGTTTATATGAAGGCTTATTGGATGGATCTGATGGTATAAGACTCTGATATGATATGTTAAAGGGTATTACTTGATTTATGATTGTTGTGATAACTTGCACAAGATTTTCTACATATTTGACCTAATCTATCTGAAAAGGGTTTACTGGTTAAGGCCACTGTTGCGGAGGTCTGTTTATGATTGGTTGGATCTTAGGCTGTCTTTAGAATCTCCCAAGATGAAACCCTGTTTTCCAGCACTCTGCATGCGCGGGTGAGACTTTGACTTGCACAAGCAGGTCACTACCGAAAGGGCCAGTAGTAAGAGGGTTTTGTTGGTTAATCTCAATTCCGAACTTGGGTCAGGACCCCCTCAAGCCAACAAATGGTTATGTTGCCAGGACCGGGAGCATTTTAAGAGAGATTGGGTGATGCCGCGAGGTTATTGGCAACCATTAAAGCCTGCACTTGAAGACTGGTTTGAAAAACAGATTTAGGAATTTGCCCTAAAAGTGAACAGAAGTAAGAAGTTATCTGCTGAAGAGTGGAAGAAAAGTATATTTTTACGGAGATACACGAGATCTTCTTCGTAACCTTTGCACACAAACTGTAGGAGTGGTTGGCAAGGTTAGCAAAATTCCAAACCTGTTGGAAGGATGATCGGGTCATGCAGTGGACCCCTAAATTAATCCAACAGTTGGAAAAGACCGATAATTCTATTACCCGGACTGTAGATCACTGGGTTGACAGCGTCTTGGGTGGGTTTGTAACTGAATTTGCAGTCGACCAATTTGTGTCCTACTCTGAAGCTAAAAAAAGGTTTTTCAAAGGATTGAGGAGTAAGTTCTTACAAACTCTGCCTCTGTTGATTAAGATGCTATTGTGTGAAAAGGGTGTTTTGTGCAGCCACACCGAGTGAATGACCCCTAATCAGAGCGAAATCACGATGCGCAGCGGTAAATACTATCGGGTCAATCAAAAGGGGGATAGATCTGTGTACAGTCCTCTGAGAAATTCCCCTGATCTAAACGGAAGTGGGACTACACACGCGGAGACTAGCCCTCCGGCTACGAAACCATCAAACTCGCGCAAGGGTAAGAATCCTCCTACCCCACCACCACCCCCACCTGCGGACGATATGGCCGCGCAGATGAAGTTACCCACCTTTAAGGGTGCAAAGGATGAGGATATGGACCGATTTTGGTTTGTGGCGAATGCGGTGTGGACTACGCAGAATGTCAATATAGATGTTGTTAAGAGAGCGCAGCTAGCAATGATATTTGAAGGTCGGGCTTTGGATTGGTTCATGGGATACATTACTCAACATGCGAATCCCACAATACAGGAGATCAAGGATGCCCTGAAGCAGCAGTTCCAAAAGCCTAAATCTTATTCTCAATGAGTAGTAGAACTAAAAGATATTAGGCAAGGGCCTACGGAATTAGTTTGGAAAGCTGACCAGCGACTAGGAAAGGTCATCAGCGACGGAGGATTTGCCTATGATGACAAGCAGCATAAGGAATGGTTCATTGCCATGTTGTTTCCGCATTTGCGCAGGCCCATGGGTCAGCAGAAGATTGACTCGCAGGAAGAAGCCCTAGAAATTGCTATGAAGTTAGAAGTTACGTCGAGGGACGATGCTCAACTTGGAGCACTACAGATTCAGATCCAATTAGAGGTGATGCACTTAGAAATTCAGAATTTACGAAGAGACCAAGGTAAAGAAGCTAGCGCAGATGTCTGGTGCATACGCTGCAAGGTATCTGGCCACACCAAAGATCAGTGCCCTCTGTTGTCAGATTATATTCAAGCTGGGGGACCTAGTCCACTACGCCCAAGGGATATTGTTGGGCCTAGTACCCCCACACTGTGGTGCGTCGATTGTCAAGTGGCGAGGCGGAATGATACAGACCACTACCCATGGTTAGGTGCCTATGTCCCAGAATTGAAGCAACAGTGGTGCAGATTCTGCTCTTCGATGGGACACGATGAGCACAACTGCCGAACGTACGACTTGATGATTGACAGAGGGAACCTTTAAAAAGTGCAGGCTGACCCTTCGTCACCAGCATCTCCCTCCAAACGCGGAGGATCCCCAGCAAGAGGATGGGAAGGGGGGAGAGGTGGAGGCGCAAGTAGGGGAAGAGGGTAGCTAATTTGCTACAACTATGGAGACGTCGAACATTATGCACGAGACTGCCCAAACCCCGCATGGCAATCCTGCAGGTATTGTAGGCAATTTGATCATGTAATTGAAGATTGTCCGGTGTTGATCGCTAAAATGCAGTAAAACAACAGACGCCAACACAAAACATACAACGGGTTAAGGCTGAGCCACCCGACGACGGTCCAAGTGTAAATGTCATTACACGCAGTGGCATTGCTACTAGAGGAAACGAGGAGAAGGCCACCGCAAAACCACTAATCAAGAAAGCATCTGAAAAAAAAGGAAAGCCTCAACCTGCAGAAAGAAAAAGAGACTTTCATCGAAGCTAGAAAGGATTTTGCTGATGTAGAAGCAACCACTTCGAGAACTCTCAGGGTACCAAAATATGACGATGAGGTTAAGCCATTCTTACAAGCCTGCATTAAGCTACTGCGCAATAAGAAAGCGGTAGATAATCTCCAGGCCCTGATAGACAGTTGTGCAGAAAAAGAGGTGTCGCGGACAGAAACCAAGGTTGTAAACAAAGTTTACAAACAGAAGAAGAGAACGAGTAGGGAGATGCGCATGACGGTACAAATTGGAGAATACAAGATGGACCAGGTCATCTTAGATTTGAGGTCCAATGCAAATGTCTTACCTAAACAAACCTGGCAGAAGATGGGAGAGCCAAAGTTGGAATGGTCCACCAATTAGCTACGCATGGCTAATCAGCAAAAGATCATCCCCTTGGAAAGCTTCCGCAAGTTGAGGTCGACATCGTGGGTGTAAAGGTATGTGCTGACTTTGAGGTTATACAAATTGTGGATGATGCAGATCCCTACCCTACGTTGTTAGGATTGGATTGGGCCATTGACATGGGAGGTATCATCAACCTAAAGCGCAAAAGCATGATTTTTTAGAATAATGGTACATGGGTGATCGTCCCACTAGATCTAGCAAAGGGAGAACGATACACAGAGCCAGTGCGCGAAGGGGATGAGGTTGACCATATCTATAAATTGACTGCGCGGGACGAAGACTGGATCAACCCTACAGCTAATGGCATGTTGAACTGGGAGAAGGATAGCTCTTGTTTTTCTGATTCTGATGGCGAAATGGAGAACTGTCAGAACCGGTTGCACAATGTCTCTACGCTACGCTGCCTCAAGATTACAAAGATCTTCTGGTGCATCTCCTCTGAGGTAAGGGAACTACCCTACTTTGATGGTTCTGGTAGTGTTAAAGAATTTTTAGAAGCACTGGAAAAAGTCGTCCCAGAGGAACGAATATTATGGGCGCTGGATTTGGCTATGCGCGCAACTCCAGTGCGGTGGTGGGAAACGCACAAGGGAACTTTTTAGGACTGGAAGGAATGTAGACAAATGATGATGATGCACTTTGAACCTCCCGCCATGCCGCCCATTAAATTATTCTATGGTCGGGGAGATTCGCGCAAGCACCTGGCCATGTGGATGGAGGTATGGGATGAAAAGACATGGAATGAATGGGTTCATAGGTTTGTCTACTCATTAGGACCAGTCCCCACGACCTGGTATCTAGAATTTGAGTTACACCGAGGCACTCGAGACTGGTATACAATGACCGAAGATTTCCTGGCGACCTTTGGCTCTGTGGGAGGCTCAGAAAAATTGGATGAGGCGCTGCAAGACATAGATGCGCTGGTCTTTGATGAATCTCGGCCCCGCAGGGAGTGCGCTGCGTTGGCCTGGGATGTGCAGATGCAAGACATAGTTAATTTCCAAAATTCGTCAATTGAGGATAACGAAGATGACCCAAGGAATGTTAATATCCCTGAATCAGAAGGAGAGTGCGCAATTGCAGGACCGGTGTTAAGAACGGTGGATGTGACTAAACCTCTGAAATTGAAGTCAACATTGGAACGGACGAGCAGCCCAAGTTGGCCAAGATTGGGGACTACTGGGATGATGATATAGTAGGCAAGATTGTAGCGCTGCTGACGGAATATCAGGATCTATTTCCTACAAAGTTCTCGAAGCTGAAGGGCATTGTGGGGCACCTGGGTGTCATGAAAATCACATTAAAACCTGATGCACACCCTGTCAAACAGTGCCCATATCGATTGAACCCCAAATATACGCAGAAGGTAAAGGAGGAATTAGAAAAGATGGTGGTTGCGGGTATCATTGAACCGGTCGAGCAGTCTGATTGGGTCAGCCCAATGGTGGTTCAGGAGAACGATGATGTACCGAAGGTAGAGCCGATGCCCTGGGCGCGTGGGCTGCACAACGCGGGAGTCCTCAATTTGCTGAGGATCCGCTATTTTGGCCAGTACCCCATCACAAGCATGTGCGTTCGCCAATTGTTGGCCTTGGTCCATGATGGCACGCTCTGGATTCAGGGGATAATCCCTATAGATGTCGCGTTGATCCATCGGACCACCAACCTGCCCATGAGGGGGGCCCCATCCAATGACGAGATTTTGGAAAAGCACCGAATTAAAGGTAGCAACGGAGGTAAAGGAAACGTACAAGACAGAACAGGATAAGCAAGGCTTTCTGGTCCAGGCCATTGATGACCAGGCGGTGCGCATGGGCACCCTTGTCCTTGGATGTAAGCTTATGCGGAAATGTCGGCCGAAGACAGTCCTGACGCACGTCATTTCCTTGGCGGGGCAGTGCGAAAAAGGGGTGTTGTATAACTGATCGCAATTTCTATGTGAGCAACTTTTGGAGAATGTGCGTGAGTCGCAGGAAATGGGGAAGAAGTTCTGCTATTCATGGCTTTTATTGTTGATTGCACTAGTAGCATGGGAGACCCCAGATGATGCAGTCCTTCCCGACATTGAGCCACGCGTCTGCAAGGGGGCACGCTACGCAAATTTGTGGGACTCGTCGAATGCCAAGCGAATCAAAGAAAACAAATTTTTCTGGGTTCTCTTTGAAGGCGCGCTAGCGCAAGCTATTCATTGCAAACCACGACTCTCGTCGGTCATATATGAGAAGTAAAAAAGTGTGGCGGAGTTTCAAGTGACTATGCACAACATCATGATCAAGGTGCGTAAGAGCCCCAATTGGTACGCCTTACCCTACATGGTCACGGAAGCAAAGGTTGACCATGTTGTCGCAACATGGCCAAAGTCGTGGAAGATTGGGCTTGGCTCCACAAAGCCCATTACGTCATCCACATCCGGGAAAGCAACAGCTCTGAAAGAAACAACTCCAAAAGAGACAGCTCCAGCTCCGAAAGACATAGCGCCCAAAGATACGACTGAGCGGCACACGGAGACAAGCGGAAAAGATAAGGAAGCTGAAGCAGACAAAGACCCGGACGTAGAAAAAGACGTCGCAACAGATAAAGACTAGGAGTTAGGAGGTGACCACGAGGAGATGGACCTCGGCGAGTTGGATGGGCTTGGTGGAGATGGTGCAGAATCACCGCGCGGCACCAATCGCGGAGGAGAAACATCTAAGGGGCCGCGCAAGAAGAGGAAAGGGTCCAAGGCGAGCGAAGAAGAGGAGGTTACTCTGACTGCAAAGGACCTTGACAAAATTGTCGATGCAGTTGTGTTGGCATCTGAGGACCGGTGGAGCACCATGGAGGCCCAACACAAGGCCGCGGTGGAAGCATTGCATTCCAGCTTACAGGTTCTGTAGCTAAAATTCAATACCTTGCAAGCGAGCGTGGATCAAGCGAGGCCGGTGCAAGCAAGCATGGATCAAGTGAGGCCAGTGCAAGCGAGCGTGGATCAGGCGAGGCTGGTGCAAGTGAGCCTGCCATCTACAGCGATTGTCGCAGCCATAGGACGCAGAATTTGCACCCTCCTGGGTGCAGTGGTGTCTCTAGATCCAGCAGAATTATGCACGCAAATCCAAGCCTGCTCCGAGGTCGACCTCAACCTTGCCAAGCTGCCAAGTGGGCAGCTCCACGCGCTACATATCTTCATCTCAGAAAAACTTCGGGACAGGGAAGCGCGCACCCAACAGTAGGTCAGCGAGGCTGAGCAAATCACAGCAGCAAAAACGACAGAATCTACTCAGGCCCAGACAGACCAGCAGCTAGCCTTAGCTCAGAGAGCAAAGTTGGAAAGTGTCATTGACAGGCTATGCAACGAGATTCCAGATGTCGCTATCTCGGCCTCTGCCGCATTGCAAGCTAAAGTTGAGGGCCTGGTCGCAGCTCTCAAAGCCTCCAAGTCAGAAATTCAGTCCGTGAAGGCAGATTTTGAGCAGCAAATTGTTGTATTGCAGGCCCAGTTGCAGCCTAAGACTCCCCCAGAAGTGCGCGCACAGCGAGCAGCTATTATCCAGAACGCCTCGGCTAGCATTTCAGCATATGTCAGGTATGGCTCCACCTTGCTCGACAAAGCCATGGGACTATGGACCTCTGTACAGACAGATCCTTTAGTCAAGAAAATCAACACGAAGGAGCAGGAGTTCGACAACCTACAAGAGGTTTTACCTACCCTTATCCCTGCTCAGAGAATGGCATGCCTTCAGACCAGCCAGGCTGTTGAGATTTCTAATAATAATTTGGAGAAAATCTCATAAATATGACAACAATAGGATTTGTTGTTAAATTGACTGCATCTAATCCTAATGTGGAGTTATTGCATCCAATTTGTTGTGATTGAATTTATAATTCAGTTTCTACTCCCAACTATAAAATGTAAGCCCGTAGAGGTTTCTGAGCATGAAGGATGTGAGGTGAGAGGAACAGAAGTGCAAATGAGAAACTCTACTGTTGTAATCTCCTGTTGATGAATAGAAAGCCGATACCTCTGTTTGGTGGACGTAGCCCAGATTGGTTGGGTGAACCACGTTAAATCTGTTGACTTCATTGATATATTGTCTATATGCGTGAGTTTATTTATTGTTTTCCGCTGTGATTTGATCAACAATTGGTATCAGAGCATTAAGGTTTTTTATAGACAGTATATTTTTAACATCGATTCGCTCCTTGCAATAATGTATTACTGATTGCTCTGTGCTATGTGGTGCTTACGGCCGAAACTGTTGAGCGTTTGTGGTGGCTTCCGCCGTTGAAAGAGCGCTAACGCTGTTAAATTCGAAGGAGAACAACGAGACTGTGAAAGCTGTTTGCCACGGTGATTGCCAACGTTGTAAGCTATGATAAACACGGTTGATGAGAGAAGACGAGTGGGATATCATTTCTCTCGATGACCCGCGCGCGGCGTGCGTAACTGTGGGGGCCAAGTTCATTGATGTGCGTGGATCGAGCTGCAGATTTGCTGTGAGTGCCAAGCGTGGAAGCACAGTTTGAAGAGTAGGAGCAGTGTTTCATCTGCGTTCCAAATGGGAGGAGCCACAGCACGTGAGATGGCAAGGTAAAGCCTCTGTTTTTTTCTGCAGAAATATATCATTGTTTTGGACGTAATTTTGAACCAAAGCTTCATTTCAGTAATGTGTAATTGTTGTGAATGACCATTGGCACATGTAGCTGTTTATTATTTTTTTCAAGTTGAGCTTGCCTATATTTCCAAATAGTGTTGTGCAACTTGAGATATGGTATTTGGTTAAACACTGATGTGATTTTAATCAAAGAAATGAAATAACGTTTGGTTTGCCGAGATTACAACTATTTAGGGAATGTCAAATCTTTGACAACAAAGCCATTGAGATGAGTGCTTAGTTATGTTCAGATGTGAGTGAACGTTTTCTCTGCTGCGTGAAAAATTAAATTAAAAACATGGCAAAAACACAAAGTGCTCGCTTTGAGATCGAGAAGTTCAATGGGAAAAACAACTTCGAGATCTGGAAAGTTAAGATGCATGATCTACTCGTGCAACAAGGCGTGGCGAAGGCACTGTTGGGAAAATCCAAACAACCTTACGCCATGACAGATGACGAATGGAGTGACATGGATGACAGAGCACTGAGTGGCATACGGTTGTGTTTGGCAGATGATGTGTTATTTAACATTGTGTCAGAGAAAACTGCTGCTGGTTTATGGACAAAGTTAGAAAAGTTGTACATGACAAAATCCTTAACAAATAGGATTCTTCTGAAAAGACAGTTGTACAGCTTGCGCATGAAGGAAGGTACGACGATAACTGATCATCTGAATACCGTTAATACTCTTCTGGTGCAGTTAGATAGTATAGATGTAAAATTTGATTCAGAAGATAAAGCTGTAACTTTATTATGCTCGTTGCCTGAGTCATGGGATCATTTTGTTACTTCTATAAGTCTTAGTTCATCATGAACCCTTGAATTTGATGATGTTGTTGGAGCTTTGTTATATGAAGAAACAAGAAAGAGGTCAAATTCAGAAACCTCTACATCAGAAGCAATGATGGTCAGAGGTCATTCTAAAGAAAGATGCTTCAGTAAGCAGAACAACTCGCAGTCAAAATCGAAAGGGAAGAAGAGTAAGGCAAAGTGCTGGTTTTGTGGCAAATCGGGACATTTGAAGAAGGACTGTTGGAAGAGACAACAAACATCCCAAGGAGACTCTTCGACAGAGAAGAAAGAAGCAAACACGACAGATACAGGTTCGGCATCCGTTTCAGGTATGAGTGATGAAGTGTTATCAGTTAGTTTGTCTAATCATGATCAACATTGGTTGTTAGATTCAGGTGCGTCAAATCACATGTGCATTCATAGAGAGTGGTTTAAATCTTATAAATCAATCAATGATGGAGTTGTTTACATGGGAAATGATGTCTCATGTAATATTGTGGGAATTGGAAGCATCCAGATTAAAATGTTTGATGGGACAAATAAAATTTTAATTGATGTAAGACACGTGCCTGAACTAAAAAAAAACCTCATTTCTCTAGGAGTACTAGACACAAATGGATATAAAACCCTTATTCAAGGTGGAGTAATGAAAGTTTATAAAGGAATTTTACTAGTAATGAAAGCAAAGAAGATTGGAAATCTTTATCAGTTAGAAGGAAGAACAGAGTCAGATCATGCTTCTATTGTATCTGAAAACGACAGTGATTCTATTCGACTATGGCATCAACGGTTGGGCCATATGAGCGAAAGAGGATTAAAATTTTTATTTGATCGTAAGTTACTTCCTAGTTTAAAATCTTCTAAGTTAGATTTCTGCAAACATTGTATATTTGGGAAACAAAGCAAGCAGAAGTTTAAAACTGGAAAACATACTAGTAAGGGAATCCTTGATTATATCCATTCTGATGTTTGGGGTCCATCTCCTACAATCTCATATGGATGATCGTCATATTTTGTATCTTTTATTGATGATTTCTCTAGAAAAGTGTGGGTCTATATGTTAAAGAAAAAGTCTGATGTATTCACAGTTTTCAAACAGTTTAGAGCATTAGTAGAAAACATCACTGGAAGAACCATTAAATGTTTAAGAACTGACAATGGTGGTGAGTTTACTTCAAAGGAATTTAATAATTATTGCAAGGAAGCTGGGATCGAAAGACATAAAACTATTGTATATACTCCTCAGCAAAATGGAGTTGTTGAACGCATGAACAGGACTCTCTTAGAGAGAGCAAGAAGTATGCTTAGTAACGCCAATTTGCAGAAGGAATTGTGGATAGAAGCAGTTTCTATGGCTTGTTACTTGATAAATCGATCACCATCAACTGCAATAGGATGCAAAATTCCTCAAGAGGTATGGAAAGGTCATCCATGTGATTATTCTAAACTGAAAGTTTTTGGTTGTGATGCATATGCTCTAATTCCGAAACATCAACGTTCTAAATTAGATCCTAAATCAAAAAGATATATCTTTGTTGGATATGGTGATGGGACTAAGGGATACAGGTTGTGGGATCCTACTACTCACAAGATCATCATTAACAGAGATGTTAAATTCAATGAATCTTCACTCCTTAATCCAGATGTAGATGATAAATTGAAACAGGATAATGTATCTAAGTTTCAACATATTCAGTTTGAAACCAGTTCAAATACTGATGATAGTCCAGATGAACAAGTTTCAAATGCAGATCATGAACATGTTTCAGACACAGATCATGAAGAAGTTCCTACAGATAATAATCAACAAATTGTAGAAGAACCAGAAACATCTTTAAGGAGGTCCACGAGAATCAGACGTCCTCCTAAAAGGTATGATGATTATGTTACTTCAGTTGCTTTAACCGATAATGATGATGAACCTTTATGCTATCAGGAAGTTGTAGAAGGTTCTAACAATGATAAGTGGAAAGAGGCTATGAATGATGAGATGAAGGCATTAGACAAAAATGCCACATGGGATCTGGTGGAACTTCCTAAAGACAGAAAAACTGTAGGATGTAAATGGGTTTACAAATTGAAAAGGGGTGTTGATGATACAAAAGACAGGTACAAAGCAAGGCTGGTCGCAAAAGGTTTTTCTCAGAAAGCAAGAATTGACTTTCATGAGATATTTTCACCAGTTGTTAAAATTGTTTCAATTCGGATTGTCTTAGCATTAGTTGCTTTACTTGATTTAGAATTACAACAACTAGATGTTAAGACTGCATTTTTACATGGAGATCTAGATGAAGAGATTTATATGGAACAACCTGAAGGGTTTGTTCAAAATCGCAACAAGAAATTTGTCTGCAAGCTCAAGAAATCATTGTATGGTCTGAAGCAGTCGCCTCGACAATGGTACAAGAATTTTGATTCTTTCATGATGAGTCAAAATTATATAAGAAGTGAATATGATCATTGTGTTTACTTTAAGAAATTGAGTAATGGCATGTTCATTATCTTAGTGTTATATGTTGACGATATGTTTTTAGCAAGCAAAAGCATAACAGAGATCAACAAGTTAAAGGCTCAGATGGCTAGGACGTTTGATATGAAAGATCTAGGAGCAGCAAGACAGATTTTGGGCATGGAGATTTTCAGAGACAGGAGCAATGGTAAGCTGTGGTTATCACAAGAGAAGTATATTGAGAAAATACTCTTAAGGTTTGGTATGAACAATGTGAAACCAGTTTCAGTCCCTTTAGCTTCCCATTTTAATCTTTGTTCAAGTTTATGTCTTAATACAAATGAAGAAAAGGAATATATGTCTCAAATACCTTATGATAATGCAGTATGAACTTTGATGTATGTGATGGTTTGTACACGACCAAATATTTCACATGCAGTTGGGGTTGTCAGTAGGTATATGGCAAATCCAAGGAAAGAACATTGGTTAGCAGTGAAATGGGTGCTTCGGTATCTGAGAGGCACAAGTGATTATTGTATCACTTATGACAGAAGTAGTGAATTTGTTTGCGGATATGTTGATTCCGATTTTGCAAGTGATTTGGATAAGAGAAGGTAAACTTCAGGATATGTATTTACTCTTGCAGGTGGAGCTATTAGTTGGATGTCAAAGCTACAAAACATTGTTGTTTTATCCACTACAGAAGCAGAATACATAGCTGCTTCACATGCTTGCAAAGAAGCGGTTTGGTTGAAAGGTTTGTTTGGTGAGTTTGGTAGGTTGCAGGACAACATCAAGTTATTTTGTGATAGTCAAAGTGCAATTCACTTGGCTAAAAATCCGGCCTATCATAGTAAATCAAAGCATATACCTATAAAGTACCATTTTGTAAGACAGGTTATCACTGAACGGGGAGTCTCTCTTGAAAAAGTGCATACAAAGGAAAACTATGCAGACATGTTCACGAAACCAGTTTTATTAGAGAAGCTACGATGGTGTCTGGCTTCTCTTCGCTTGCAGAAAAGATAAAAAATAATAATGGAATAGGGGATCAGGCTAATTGTTGTCAAGGTGGAGATTGTTGAGATTTCTAATAATAATTTGGAGAAAATCTCATAAATATGACAACAATAGGATTTGTTGCTAAATTGACTGCATCTAATCCTGATATGGAGTTATTGCATCCTATTTTGTTGTGATTGAATTTATGATTCAGTTTCTACTCCCAGCTATAAAATGTAAGCCCGTAGAGGTTTCTGAGCATGAGGAATGTGAGGTGAGAGGAACAGAAGTGCAGATGAGAAACTTTGCTATTGTAATCTCCTGTTGATGAATAGAAAGCCGATACCTCTGTTTGGTGGACGTAGCCCAGATTGGTTGGGTGAACCACGTTAAATCTGTTGTCTTCATTGATATACTGTCTATATGCGTGAGTTTATTTATTGTTTTCCGTTGTGATTTGATCAACACAAGCGTTGCGGGACGAAGTGGAGGAGTTTCGTCGCAGGAAGCAAATGATCACCAATCACATTAAGCCATGGGCGGATGAGGCCATGAAGCTCTCTCAGGACCTTGATGCTACCGTCCGTAGCCTGAACCAAACGATGCAAAATGTCATTTTGGCCGCTGAAGGACCACCGTCAGAAAGGCTGGTAGAGACCGTGCAGAGCGCCGCAGACCAAAGTGCAGGTATCTTGCCACCATTTGCTACTGTCATCGATGCACTCGAGCTCAAAATGAAGACCACACTATCAGTGCGACTCGAGACGAGTCACAAGATTGTGTTGGGGCGCTGTTGGGGCAGGGTCCCCCAAGTCCAACAATTTTGCTATATTTTGTAATAATTTAGTCTTGCACAAGGGTTTTGTGACGGGTCAAAACCCCTCACGAATTGTAATGGGTCAAAGGGTAGATCAATGGGCCGCAAACCATGGTTTGCGAACCATAGGATAGCACAGGCTAAATAGTATAAATAAATGAATAGATTGCGTCTAAGAAGTCAGTTTTTGGATAAGTCTAAACGTGGATGATAGACTTAGATATCTTATGATCATTTTTGCCGATTTGTCTGGGTAGAAGGCTCCTGCTGGCTGTGTGCACGGAGACCTTAGTCCTACTGTGTGCGGACCCCGCTGGCTGTGTGCGCAGGTTGTTGAGGTGTTTTGTAAGAAGAATTTGAACTAATAGTAATAAAGGAAGATTGTTGCGAACATCTGAGTTATATATGCATCTGTTGGTTATGTTATGAATGTTTCTGCATATTGTTTCCATTTCTTGTACTGTATGAAAATAGATCTCTTACGCAACTGTGATTGGGTTTATATGAAGGCTTATTGGACGGATCTGATGGTAAAAGGCTCTAATATGATATGTTAAAGGGTATTACTTGATTTATGATTGTTGTGATAACTTGCGCAAGATCTTCTACATATTTAACCTAATCTATCTGAAAAGGGTTTACTAGTTAGGGTTGTTGTTGTAGAGGTTTGTTTATGATTGGTTGGATCTTAAGGAACCAACATCATTCTAAATCTCTCTCAGGGTGCAGAAACCTGGTTCTAGCACCCCCCCCCCCCAATACTGCTTCGGGTGAGACTTTGACTTGCGCAAGCAGGCACTGTCGAAAAGGCCAGTAGTAAGAGGGTTTTGTTGGTTAATCTCAATTCCGAACCTGGGTCAAGACCCCCTCAAGCCAACAGTAATAAATCGTTATTAAGGCTTCTTATTTGTTTAGTTATAAGCTAGTTATAGGAGTAACCTACTGATGTTTGTTTAGTTACAGGGGAGGATCTCTATCTCACTCTATTATCCATGTGTGACAATGTGCTATATTTCTTAATTCATTACTATGCTTCTAAGTTAATTATGTTCAAGCATAACCTCCAATACAGTGTTCAATATAATAGTCATATGACTTTTAATAACAATGCTATTGTGTTAGAAATTTTAGTAACAAATTGTTATTATGTTTTAATGTTTGTTTAATTGTAAAATGATTATACGAGTTATTCACTCCATGGTATATAAAAGAAAGACATGGGAATGTATTTGATGGCTCTTCCGATAACAAAATATTTCTTTCATATATCTCTAATTTCCCTCTTGTTCTTAAACATGCTGATGGCCAAAATGTAACATGGTATCAAAGGTATCAAAGAACAAAAGGGTTTGAATATAGAGATAAGCTTCTCTGAACAATAAAAATGAGAACAGCAAACTCTTTTACTAATTCAAGGTTACATTAAGGATTACAGAGGGTTTAACAACCCCAAACCTAATCATTTTTTTTAACAAACTTGCCCTTCTACAAAGATTATTTCAGCGGCATATCCTTAACAATCCTTGCAAAAACCTATAATAAAAAGACAAAAAGTTAAAAAACACTCATACTGAACCCATCCTTTTTCCAACAAGTGCTTACAGGGGACTCCTAATGAAATTCTCTATTTATAAGCTTCCATCCTTTATACACCCTAAACCAGGGTTTAGTGAATTTAGTCCTTTTAAGATTTCAGAAAGGAGAAAACCAAATTTAATCCCTAAATCCAATATTGAAGCATACCTCAACTTGGGGTGTAAACCATCTCAGGTCAAACTCATTTTTCGGTCCTGAAGAAGCCAAATTTCTCTTAACTGCTTTGAAAGACTTTCCATTGACATCCACCTCCAGTAGCGCTTTCTCCCCCTCTAAACTCACCTTCTTCGAGGAGGGCCATCTCTTCACCAAGAAAGCTGTCTCTGAAAGATTGAACTGTCTTGCAACTAGCTGCATCCAGGACGATCCTTTCACATACGGAAGATAACACACAGCTGCTGGGTTCCCGCCAAATGGATTCTCAGTGAAGGCATTAATCTGTAAAGTTTGACAAAATCAAGCCATGAATGTTAATACTGGACTAAGGGAAGATGCTATGGCATCAACCTTGAAACTTGCATCTCAAGGTCTGCTTATATATTGGTAAAACTTTTAGTATGGGTAATGCTTTGTAAATTATTTATATACTACAATTGATGTATTTAATTGTTACCATTGTGAGAGATTATTCACAACACAAATGAATACCATTATTCACAGCACACACAGTTGGTATTATGAACAGTCTATCTGTTTGTTATGCACCAACGGACATAGTTACCATTATGAACAGTCTATATGACACAATTGTTGTTATGCAGGTAAGATTATTCACATAATTAATTAGAATTGGAAAGGGAGTAGTGATAAAAATAAGCAGTACTCTGTCTTTTTGCTCTGAAAATCATTGAAATTTTGGTAAGATCTTAAAAAAATCTAGCAAGGATTTTTGTAAATCCAGGTTATAGCTATCAAATTTCAATATTTCAATATTTTGGGTGCTAGAGATTTTTGATGGTGCTGAATCCATTTCCACCATCAAAAATATGATTCAAAGACTCCAGATTTCTTAAAAAAAATTACCCGAATTCCGGCCAATTTTGACCGTCCGAGCAATTCTCTGCCTAAATAGACAACTCCTAAAAATAACTAGTTTACCTGCCCATAATCGATTTTTGCATATAGCTCATCTGCTAAGTTGTACTTTTCAATAGCAACGTCCATATCTTCCTCTGTGATTCTTCGAACCGCTTCTTTCACGACTTCGATGTTGGACTCTTTCGCTGTCAATGGGGATGCTTCTTCTGCGGCTTCCTCCTCCTCCTCCTCTTCTTGTTCTTCCTGCTGTTGGACTGGTGAGG
Organism: Pinus albicaulis; assembly: GCA_034641835.2. Lineage (NCBI taxonomy): Eukaryota > Viridiplantae > Streptophyta > Pinopsida > Pinales > Pinaceae > Pinus > Pinus albicaulis. The sequence continues at coordinate 965,141,210 of CM076579.1, forward strand.
CGGCAGCCGAGAATTGATCTCCATCCACCCGCTGAGATGAAGCGGAGACTCTCACTGGAACCATTCTCCTCCCCTGGTGTTTTATAGCGACAGCAACCGTCAGGGAACGATGGGGCTTCTGAAATAACAGTCGACGACTTCTTCCATAGTTGTGAGAGCTAATGTAGGAGGGGTTAAGAGGAGATAAACAAACGACGTTCTGCGAGGATGTTTCCGATACATTAAAATTGACTGATTTCAATACTCCTCCCAAGACGGCCATTGTCGATGAAAACGCTATTGGCAGATATGAAGCACACACCACTAGAGGAGTCAGTTCTATATAATTGGAAATACGCGCAGCTAACTGCAGTTTAATTCCTATGAAAATCTGCCCACTCTGAAATTAATCATTTCGTTTCAGGTGCATACCCACCACATCCCCTGCATACTGGACTCGATCCCGAATCGTCCCCTCCATTTTTATTTTTCAGATTCTCAATGCTGACCGAACTTCCAAAACTTCTAATGCTTCTAATGCTGATGATCAAGAACAATCACATGGCGAAACAACACCTTGAACATTTTGTCTTCCCTAACCTCAACCTTGAACTCTTGCAGTTCGCTCACCAAGATCTTCCCTTTCAATTCGTGGGAAGGAAACTCGTATTCCAAAGTGTGACTGGTTATTGGTTTTGGCCCAGAACTTAACCACTTGTCCTACTCGGGGTAGGAGAAAATTTTCAGCGAAGTGAAAGATGGAAGCTATTATTCTGACCATGTAAGCTAAAGTTAGGAGGATCAACGGATTGAGCCCGTCTACGCTTTGCAAATTTCTGTTTTTGACTATAGAATTTGAATTTGAGGAAATATTTGCATTTTTTTAATTGGATCTTTTTTTTAGTGTGTTTAATAGATTTGGAGTTGGAGTGTGTTTAATGGATTTGGAGTTGGAGTTAAGATAGATTTAAACTGGTTTTATAAGTATAAGTTAGGTAATTAAGACAATCTACTTGAAGCTTTGTTGTTAGACCATAAAATTTAATAAACTCCTCTATTATATCGTAAAACTCAATAAAAATATATATTTTTTTCTTTGCAGAAAATAGAAGATATTAATTATCTTTCATTTAATTTTATTTTTGATTTATCATTTGATTTATTTTTATTTCTTAACACGTGAGACACTCCCCTCGTCAATTGAAGAATTTTGCACGATTTTGCAGCATTTGCTGAAGAATTTGCTATTATGCCAGTTAGTTTGAGAATTTCAACTAGGGAAATTGCTTTTGTGAAACATAATCAGAGGATTCTTTTGACGACCAGCTACTTTGGTAAGCCATGAAAATAATACCCTACCCTGCATGACATGGTACGACTGAAATCTCATTTAGTCTTTCTATGGCTGGTGGTTTGTCCTCATATATGTTTCGGGCTGACAAATGAAGGACGGAGAAAACAGTCGGTATTAGAGTAGCGATTGACAGTAACTTGGAACTTCCTCAGGATTCAGAGTCGTACTGTATCTTCTACCTGTCGACGGCAGACGCAGAAATAAGGATATCAACATCCCAAATCGGTGGCATTTTCTTGCATTGGCAACAATGAATAAGTATGTGAAATTAGGGAAACATAAGACAGGGACAGTGGGCTAACAGAGGACAGAGACAGTGGGCTAATAAAGGACAAGGACAGTGGTCTAACAAAGGATAGGGACAGTGGGCAGAGCAACAAGGGCAGAGTAGCAAGTTTTCAGTGGTCATACCAATAGATATTGAAGGGTTAAGCATAAAACAGAGGGTCAATTTTGGGCGGAGACTTTGATTTCCCTTAATATCATCATGATAATGGGACAAGAAACTTTAGAACCCGTGGAAACAAATGATATAGGGCAAGTGAAAATTGCCTTATCCGCCAAAACTGGGAAGTGGGTTTGGGTTAATGCCAAACAGTATCAGGGCATTTTAAAACGGAGACTAGCTCGTCTAAAATGGGAGCAAACAAGGAAAAAAATGTCTCAAAGGGAAAGTACTCAGGTCCTTCGCAAGAAACAACATTCAAACAAGTCCTCTTTGCAAGCATGTGGCAACAAGTCCAAAGGAAAAGGAAAATTCATTGATGATTATGCCTTATATAGTCCCACATCCACACCTCTCACTTGGTCATCTGATCTTTATGTGAAAGAACTGTTAAATGTAAAAGAGAGATTGGAAGTAGTAGAAGCTAAAGAGTTGGAAAGAGGTTGTACAATCCATATAATAACAGCTGAAAACCAGGCTTTAGCAGAAAGCAACAAAGTTCTGAAGGAGCAACTGTCATTGCTACAAGAAGCTCTCTGAATAGGGAAAACATAATGGCAACGCATGAAAGCGGAGGTGAAAAACATGAAGAAATTTGCAGTGGAGAATACAAAGGTGATGAATGCGAAACCATCCCAGGATAAGGGGAAAGTAGTTGCCTAAATAGACAACAATGAAGATGTAATATCCCCAATGGGAAATAGACAGTAATACACAGCAATACAAGCATACAACTATATAGGAAAAATGTCGGAAATAGAATATAGAGCAAGTACACATAAAAATACCAGAACACTAAGCCATTTTATTAATCTGAGAATATGGGTACAATAGATAATCAGAATAAGTGCACCTATCCTTGCACAAGGCAAGTGAAGAACCCTCTCAGAACAGGAAATGGCTGCTATAGAGACTGCGTCCCAGCTGCTGGAAGAATCTGTCGTAGAATGCTGCTGCTGCAATGAACTAGAACTAGGGGCTGATCCCCTCACAGGAATGAGCTGAAAATTGGTAGACTGCCTGTACTCTCTGCTCCGGACCAAACCCAGAAACCATGAAGCAAATGGACCACCTCCGAAAAACTCCCCCAGAAGCCCTCCTCAAGAAAAACATTGTCCCTTCAGGCCCAGCGCAGATGCCAAAAGGAGAATGTTGAGAAAGAGCCACAAATCCCTCTGCAAACTCTCCAACTGAAAGAGACTAACCCTCCAAGCTGAAACACACTGAATCTCCCACGAAAATCCCCACAACTGAGCTGCTCTAACCCAAACTGTGTCCTCCCTCCATGACTGCGCAGTCACCCAATGAAGCTCAGCTCCTCTGCAAACGTCCAACCAAATCACCTACAAATCAACTACTAAAGACTGAAGAAATACCTTGCCCGAGCAGGCACTCGAAGTCCCCTGGGGCCAAGGGTGAGATCTCCGACTGGAGACACTCAGTCGCACTAAACAGTGCTGCAGACCGACTAAACAACCGGCGTGCTCAAGTAGACAGAAGTCTAGCTCAAAATATCATCAACATATCAATAATGCCAAATGGAGTGACTCTCCCACCTTTTATAGTGCTAGCTCCCCTCAAAACCCTGACTGCGTCCCCTCTCTCCACATGCTCCTCCTATGCCTGCGCAGTTGCTTCTAGAGCCTACGTGAGGCCTCCCTCATACGAAGTGTGGACCCCCAAGGCTTGCCTTTAAGTCACAACATTGCTCTTACTAGGAAGCACTTTATTTTATTAAAGTGAGTTGACCCCTCTTTCTCACTTTTATTTATTAATTAACTATAGGCGGCAAAACTATACAAAAATGAAATATTCCAATTAGCGGTGCTAATTAGGAATATTACAGAAGAGACATCAAGAGAAGAGAGGAAAGGAGATTCCGCAAAACTCTCCAAAACACGGGCTCAAGTTATTAGCAATTCTACTAAGAGGGAAGTAGAAACAAACATTCAAGTTGACAACATGCAAGATAGAGAAAGCAAGGAAAGACAAGATAGAGCAACAAACATAATTATTAAAGGGGTGAAAGATTATGTGAAAAATGAATGTACACTTGACCTTGCAAGAGACTTCTTGGAAGACAAGATCCAATGGCAAGGACAAATATGTCAAGCATGGAGAGTAGGTAAGCTTAACGGTGAGAGAGCTAGGCCCATAAAAGTCATCATGCCCAACTTGCATGATAAATATATCATTCTAAGCAGGAAGCAGTTCTTGAGGGGTTTTTGGTTTTTTTTAGAAGAAGACTTAACTATAAGACAACAAGAGGAAAAGAGGAACGAAATGACAAAAGTTAGGGCAGTAAGAGATGAGGGAAAAAGAGCACGGATTTATAAAGGTAAAGCTATGATAGCGCAATTTGGACCTCCTTCCAAAACAAGGCAGCAAAACAATAACAAATAAGAGGCAACAAACTCTTCAGCAAGAAATGAGGAAGCAAGGTCAGTATGGGCAAGCAGAGACAAAGACTCAACTATGAGTCTTGCATGTCAAAACAAATAGCAATCAAGTCGTACCTAGGTTTCCTTAAGATTAGTTTGTTGGAACTGCAGGGGTTACCCATGGAGACGAGGACCTCGGTTAGGGCCTATTGCGGAAGGTAGAGACATAATTTTCCTCATAGAAACACATGAGCATGAAGGGTGCAAGACACCTTTGTTTGAAGGGTATTGGAAGATAGCAGTGTCGAACAAGGCCGCAGGGAATGGCAAAGGGCACGGGGATATCATGGTATTAGAAAAAGAAAAGGAAGGTCGTTTCATTCAACTAGGAAAAGAAGACCCAAATAAGCAATTTGTCTGGCTTAAAATATCAAAAAATGGAAATCACATCAGAATCGCAGCATGCTATTTTGCGCTGCAAGTTTCAAAAATATACAAAAGTAGAGGGCTTGACCACAAATATCCCTTTGCAGCCCTAAAAACAGATTTTGCAATATATTCTCAGCTAGGTGAAGTCCTTAGAGTGGGGGATTTCAATGCTAGACTTGCAGGTGAACAAGCTAGCATGTTGCAAAGAAGATTGTGACCCTATCTGGCTTACAGAAGAGAGTAATCATCAGTGGGAACGAATTTCAGAGGATAAAGGCTGCAATCTCTTTGGAGAACAATTGCTTACGCTATGTGGGGCTTTCGATTTAGTCATTTGTAATGGTTTGACTAGATGGGAAAATTCCAGTAATTTCACTTGCAATACTTACAATGGAGCAAGTGTAGTAGATTATGCAATTTTCTCACATAGTTTGTGTGAGAAAATGGAGGAAGTGTTGATTGGAGATCAAATTTGGGACTGAAAATCAGATCACAAGCCAATTTATTTAAGTTTCTCTTGGACCATAAAGAAGCAATTAGGGTCAAAAACTCAGTGTGTTCAACAAAATCCCCCAAATGGCAGAATTCTTTTGACTCCAGAGAATTGTAATACCTTCAAAAAAGCGTTAGCGAGGCTCTTTGAGAAGGAGGAAATCTCATTTCATGGCCTTCATAGTCACGAATTAACACATTTAATTCAAAGCGCACTTGCTGAGTGCAAAAGAGCAAAAAATAAGAAGTATGAAACAAATTGTTTTCTGATTAATGCTTGGTTTGACGAGGAATGCAAAAAGGCAAGGAGAAGGTGGAAGGAATCAGACAAGGATAACATAAAGCTCAAAGCTTACAAGCAGATAGTAGAAAGAAAAAGGTTGATTTCATGGTTTCGAGGAGAGAAAAACTAATATTCCTTGGGAAAAATGACCCCAAATTATTCTGGAAGGAGCTCCAACCGATAAAGGTGAAAACTGAAAACAACGTTACAACTTCTAAATGGTTCGACTATGCAAGACAACTTTATGAGCAGGATCCCAAGGTTGACCCTCCTCCCTTGGTCAACATAGACACAAAACTCTTCATGGTGCAAGAGGTAGAGATGGGTATCAAGAGGTTGGGTGCTGGAAAAGCAAAAGACTTAGATGAACTCCAAGCAGAGTATCTAAAGTGGAGCTTAAAAATTCTTTCACCTCACCTCATAAAAAATTTCAACAACATCATAGAGTAGGGGTTCCCCACAAATTGGACAACTAGTATGGAAATGCCTCTTTTCAAGAGTGATGATGTTAATAATCCCTCCAATTATAGAACCATAATGATAAACCCCTTGTTTGGAAAGTTATTTGGAAGCATGTTAGAAAAGAAAATCAACAAGTGGGCAGAAGAAAGAGATAAATGTGTTAAAGGGAAAGTAGCTTTTAGACCTAAACATTCCACATTTGATCATTGTATAACTTTAAGGCACATCATTGAAAATGTTTGGGAAAAAAAGGAAGAAGTTTTTTGTTGCTTTTTTTTATTTCAGAAAAGCTTTTGACGCGGTTCCTAGGGATAAGCTTTGGGGAAGAATGGAGGAACTCAGGGTTCCCAGGCATTTGAGAGCAGTTGTGCATAGGTTGTATGAAGAGGTGAAAGTCAAAATTAGAACTTCAGCAGGCATTTCTGAAAGCTTTAGAAGCGATATCGGGTTGAAGCAAGGTTGCCCATTGCCTCCCACCCTTTTTGGGTTATATATTGACAAGCTTGAAGAGTGGCTAAATTCACAAGGGGGTGACGATATCCATTTGGGAAAGTTCGTTATAGGGCTTCTTTTGTATGCAGATGACCTTATATTAATTGCTAATTCGGCTCTTGGTTTGCAAGAGCACTTATGTTCGCTTGAGCATTTTTGTAGAAGGGTGGGGATGCAAGTCAATATTAGTAAAACGAAAGTAGTGGTTTTCTCTAACAAAAGAAAGCATAACCAACATAAGTCCTACTTTGAAGGCAACATTCTAGAAGAAGTTGCAGACTACAAATACCTTGGAATTGACTTCAACAAAAATTTAAGTTGGGATGGTTGTAGAAAGAAAAGAACTTTAGGGGGTTGGAAAGCATTTTATGCTCTTCGAAACAGGTGTGAGAGGCAGAGCTTTGGGACTGGAAAACCACTCTAACTCTTTTTGGGCTTCTAGTGATTCCGGTGATTCTCTACGATTGTGAACTGTGGGCCAGCAGCACAACCGAGATGCAATGGAAACAAATTGAGAAAATTCAGAAGCGTTTGATTACAAACAAATTCAAAATTAAAAGTGCAGCTCCTTATTCTATCTTGTTAAGTGAAACAAGGGTTGCTCCTATTGAAGCAATTTTTATGGTGCGAGTCATAAGGCATTTGAAAAAAATTGAGCAAATGGAAGAGGGTAGATGGCCTAAGGTTGTGTTTAGTGACAGATTGTGCAAAAGAAAGAAGACTCGGATGCGGCAAAATAACAAATGGTTTAGTAAATGGGGCATTTGCTTGAGCATGTGTCCTACAAACAGTAAAGAGATAAAAACTTTTCTTATGGATAAGTTCCACAAACATACCTGGGAGAAAGAATAAGTACTACATTGAAGACTTTAACCCCACTCATAACCATCAGCAAAAGGCGTACATAGGGGCCAATATTTCTTGGAGATCTAAAATTCTTATTGCTCAATTAAGGACTAATTCTCATCAACTCCGTTGTGAAACAGGGTAGTGGAAAAGACTAAAAGAAATGTGGGAGGAGAGAGTATGTATTTTTTGCTCTTCCGAAAAAGTGGAAACAGAAAAACATTTCATTTTAGAATGTGAGGCCTTCAAAGACATCAGGGAAAATTATGCAGGTATTATGGCAGCTAGTTCTTGGGATAATATATTCAGCGAAGAGTTTGTCGAGAAGTTGGGAGCGGTTATTGTAAAACTTCACAGGAAAAGGGTCGAATACAAAAGCCAGATGGAAAAGCAATCTGTCCCATAGGCTATTTTTAGCCCCGTGGACGTTAAAAATACTTTCTTTCTTTCTTTCTTTCCCCTAAAATAGCTTAGATCCATATTAAATCTGGATCTATTATGGGCAAAGGGGATTAAATCTCTCAAGGTGCAAACCTACAAAACTTGAGAAAAAGTTTGCACTTTTAGAGATTTCATCCCTCCCTCTTAGAGCTTGATAAATCTAAATTTAATATGGATTTAGGTTGGTCTAATTAACAAATTCTTTTCTATATATAAATATATATGAAGTTGATATCTACATAAATTAGTTAACATACATATTCAAATATTTTATTTAAATTTTCTTTTGAAATATTTTTGAAAAGTATAAGGTTTAAACATCTTACTCGCAATTTTTTTTACTTCTAATTACTTTACAACATATTTATTTATTTTTATTATAGCTGACATTATTTTTGTGTCTAGAGCATAATTTATTTATTTTTATTTTAAAAAGAAACAAACAAACTTACACATCCCCCTCATACTGGGTTGTAGAATGAGCCTCTAGCCTCAATTATTTACTATTTATTATTTATTTTTATTTTATTCTCTATGTAATTTGACCATTAGAGAAGAATACCATGGGTTGCAAATACCTAGAGCCCAAAAACCTTTGGTGCATTTACTATTTTATCTCAATTTTAATTTATTTATTTTTAAACCAAACAAATAGAGATTTGTATTAAAAAAATTGCAAGGGCAGAACCTTTACATATTCCAATATTCTTTGAAGATTTGAGATGAGTGCAAACCCTCAAACGAATTCTCCATGACATAAATACTTTGGTCCTTTTCTGACTAAATATTTTCCAAAAAAACCCCAAAATTCAAACACATTTACATTCCATTTTTTAATTTGATCTAGTTTGACTTTTTTTTTCTTTTTTTCCACAGAAAAAAAAAAAAATCGAACTTTTCTATTATAAATAGATAGTCTCAGAACATATGTAGAGCATTTCAAAACAGAGCCATTCCCTTCTTTCAAAGGGGGATGGTGACACAGCTGCTTTACAAGACTTGTGGTGATGCAAAACAGCCAGAAAAAAGCAAAAAGAACCTCTCAAGGCGCCAATGCATCCCCTTTAGCTCATCATCTCTCGGATATGGAGCCAAAACAGAGATGAGAGCAGAAGGATAAGAATGAAAAGACAAAGCCCAAGGCTTCCATGGACCGACAAGAGGAACTGGCAGTAGAAACTATCCCAGTCCCAAGAAACAACAATTTTTAAACAAAAATGGAGCCCAAAACCTCCTTACATAAGGAAAACAGTTCTAGTCTCATATAAAGTAGCAGTTTTAAAGTTTTTAGAGAGCAAATATGTACATAAATAAATAAAAACATCAGAGGTTAAACAAAATCCTGTTGTTCCCTAACATGAGCAGCCCCATTCACCAGCTCAGTTACTGTCCAGGACCCCAAATCTTGCTGAGCACCTTCTTTAGATAATCGATCTGCTTCCTGGTTCCTTTCCCTGTAAATGTGACAAACAGATATCTCAGTGAAGAAACATTTAAGACGACAAATCTCCTTAAGCAAAGGTAACAAAATATAATTCCTGCACTGCTGGGTCCCATTAAACCAATTCACAACATTCCTAGAATCACCAAAAATCTGAATCTGTCTCAAATGTTTTGAAAACAACCAGCAAAGAAGAAAATGGAGGGCTTTAAGCTCAACAAAATTATTGGACCCTTGCCCAAGGCCCACCGAAGCACGAAGAGAGTTATCATGTGAGAGATGAATAATTAGACCAGCACCACATGAGCCATTTAAGCTAGAGGCCCCATTGAAAAAAGCCCACGGAATTGAGCCATTGATAACTTCAGGCTGAATGTTTCGAGGAGGGCCTGGACCAGACGAAGAAGGAATACTGTCATAGATGGTAGCTCCCTCTGCTGCCAATCTGGCGATAGGAAAGGACTGCTCATTGAAAATAGCCTTGTTATGGGCAATCCACGTTCCCCATGCAACAAGAAGGGGGATAGATCTGACTTTATCATTTGGAGCCTCCTGCCACCATTGGTTCCAAGCCTGAAAAAAGTCTTCACTGCGCCAACTGAAAGGAATATTAATCAATCTTAAAGTTTCTGCCTAGAGACTGGAGTTAAAGGGGCAGAGAAGGAAAAAGTGGAGAGCAGTTTCTTCAGCTGACTTGCAAAGGGGACACCAGCTCGGCCCCGATTTCCCCCTCTTTTGGAGGAAATCCCAGGTTGGCACTTTGTTTTTGAGGATGCACCAAAAAAAGAGTCTGGTCTAGGCTGGGCATTTCAGTTTCCAAATTGGTTTATACCACCAGCTCGGGGCTCCCCTCCCCACTTGAGACATCAACCACTTATAACCCGATTTAGGAGAGTAGAGGCCAGACTGCGCATACACCCAGCGCAATTCATCACTTGTATCTGAGATCTGAACAGAAGAAAAGAGTAAGGCTAAAACATAACGGTTCCATTCTTCCAACCACCTGTCTTCTAAATGCAAGTCCACACCTGTGAGCCAGCCTTGTTTCACAAGGGAGGTTGTTCTGGGGTCTACTACCTGATTCAAAGTATAAAAGCCTCTTTCATTGAGAAAATCAACCAGAGCTGGAGAGAGGGAGAAGCTATCCGAACAACCAACCCATGGATCACAACCTAGACGGACTTGAGTATCATCTCCAACATTCCAGGCCAATCCATGTTCAATTGTCTGAACCGATGCCACAACAGATTTCCAAACAACAGAAGCATTTATTGAGGACTTGACTAGAGAGCGAATCTAATCCAGAACAGAAAAATGGGTGATATATTTTCTTTTGATGACTGATACCCAGAGAGATTCTGTTGAAATCAAACTCCAAGCAAGCTTAGCTGCAAGGGACTTTGCGAAGGACGACATATTTTTAATCCCCCAACCTCCCCATTCCTTGGGTTTAGTGATTTTGTCCCAGGCAACCCAAGGGGTGACATGTTCCAGTTTTGTCCCTGCCCAAAGGAATTTACTGCACATTTTATCGGTTGAGGTCAAGATGCCTTTTGGGACCCATGAAAGGCTAGCCTAATAAACCGGAATGGCCATCAATACTGACTTAATTAGGACTAGTCAGCCTACCCTCGAGAGCCACCTGAAACTCCAATGATTAAGCCTTTTTTCAACTGTAGCAAGAAGCCACTTCCAGTCAAAGATTCTGTAGTTGTCAGGTTTAAGATAAAAGCACAGATATTTAAAGTTGTCCTGCATGGATCTAACTTCAAAGTTTAAAAGGCTTCTAACTCTTCCAATTTCTTTAGAAAAAAGACCAGAGGGAGTAAGGGTCGACTTTTGATCATTGATTTGGAGGCCTGTTGCTTTAAGAAAGAGTTCCAACAGCTTTTTTAATGCACGACAATCCTCCAAACTCCCATTGACAAACAACAAAATATCGTCCATGAAAAGGAGATGTGTAATCCATAGATTTTGCGCCACTTAAATGCCTTTGAGGTTGCCCTGCCTTTTGCCTTTATGTATCATTAGACTTAACCCTTCCGCTGCCAAGAGAAACAGTAGAGGAGATAAAGGACAGCCCTGCCTGAGGCCACGTTCTGGATTAAAAAAAGAGGTTGCAGCACCATTAATCAGTAAGGCAATAGCAGAAGAGGATACACAGCTCATGATCCATCTGACAAAATCAAATCTATAGCCAAGGTGAGTGAGTAAAAGTCGCAGATACAACCAACTGAATCTATCATAAGCTTTAGACAAATCATTTTTTATAATAGCCCCTTTTCTTCCACTTCGCTTCAGACTGTGAAGAGATTCTTGAGCTACACCCACGGCTTCATGGATTTGTCAGCCATCTAGAAACCCAAACTGTTCCGGTGAGATGTGACTGGAAAGGAAAGGCTTCATCTTGGAGGCTATGACTTTCGCAATGATTTTATATACACAAGTACAAAGAGAAATAGGCTGGAAGTTAGCAAAGGAGATTAGCCGGTCGGATTTGGGTATCAAGGCTAGGAAAGTGGAGTTGAAAGGGGGGAAAATGGATCCCGGAGCTCTGGATTCATCTACAATAGCTACAAGCTCATCACCAAGAACATCAAAAAGGTGCTGGAAGAATTCAACAGTCCATCCGTCCGGACCTGGACTTTTATCCCTTTGCATTCCTTTGAGAATTTCCTCAACTTTTTGTTTTGTTCTAGGAGCCATGATGGCCTCGTTGCCTTCTTCTTCAATGAAACTAGGAAAAAACTGGGCCACTCTGATGACTTCTGCAATAGATGCTTCAGTCGGGGCTTTAAAAAGGTCTTTAAAGAAACGAATACCCAAGGAAGCCAGATCCTCAAAAGAAGAAGCCTGTTCACCATTTTCTTTAGGGATTTCCCAAATAGTGTTTGCAAGCTTCCGACCTTTAGCAAAGTTTTGAAAGAATTTAGTATTCTCATCTCCCGCTTGAAGCCAGATCGCTCTGCTTTTCAGGCGCCAACTTTCTTCCTTGAGCTGAAGGATGCTTCTCCTAGAGGCCTCCAACTCCTTGATTTTATTCCTCGATTCCACAGAGGCATATCCTCCCCCTTTCGGTTCTTCCAACAGTGCAAGTTCAGTATTGACCCTCTTGAGCTCCTCTTCTTCCTTCGCCTTTTTTTGAGCAGCCCATCTTTTGGAGGTTGTTTTCATTTTCTTCAGATTGTTCCAAAAAAAGGCACTCCTTGAAATTTCAGGGCTAAATGAATCTTTCTCCCAAGTTGCTGAGAAGAGTTCATTATACGAGTCATCCTTGAGCCAGGAAGAATTAAATCTGGAGGGAGTTCCTAGTTTTTTACCATCACCTTTAATTTCCAGAAGGATAGGAAAGTGGTCTGAGACGCCACCTTCACCTACCCAAAAAATTCACTTAACAGAAAGCGATCGATCTTCTTACCCACCCAATCCTGCCCAATTCTTTTGTTTCTCCAAGTAGGTTGCAGCTTCAGAAGGGGCATATCCACCAGATGGGACAGGGCCAGATGGTTCCTGAAAAAGTCGGTTAAAGGGTCAGCTCTGGCCGATGCGCCCCAAGATTGCGCTTCCCCCAGAGAAAAGTTCAAATCTCCACCGATGATTAAATTGGGATGAGCAAGCTAGGACGAGCTGAAGACATAGGTCCAGAATTGCTCTCTGTCCACACAAGGCCCATATATATTTATGGAAAGAAAGGTAAGATTGAGCTCGCTAGAAAAAAGCTCCAAGGCCAGAACATTCGCCGAACCCCAAGAAGAGACATATTTAAGATTCTTAGGATTAAAGCCATAAACCACACCCCCTGATCTCCCTACTACATTGAGGGCGAAAAAGGACCAATCAGGCAGAAGTTTGGAAGTAGTACAGATAAGCTCATCCCCTTTCCCCAGAGTTTCTTGTAGCAAAACAATGTCCGAATTCTGAGAACGCACAAGTTCTTTGAAGGCTAGATTTTTAGGCTGGCTAGCTAAGCCTCTACAGTTGAAAGAAAGGACAATCATGGCACATCATCTGGAGGTGGTCGCTCTGCTCTAAGCACCCCAGTAAGAGACATCTGTTTACCATCGGCAATATCCACAACAACTTTTGATTGAGCTTTGGAAAGGTTGGATTTTCTGCCTCTCATTTTCCTAGCCCCTATTACTACAGGATTCGAAGCGAGACCACCTATAGCCAGGGCAGACCCAACCCTGTTTGCCTGAGGTCTGAGGTTATAAGGGAGAGGTTCATAAAGAGAGTTCCGAGAATAGGGGACCTGAGGATCGTCAACAGCTTGAGAGGAAGGGAAACCAGAGGGGTCGGGAACTGACAGGATAACACTATCATGGGACGACAGAGAGATGTTTAAAGTTGATAAATCATTTAAAATTTGCCTGGAAGGACCAGGCTCAGCAAGTTCAGATAAAGGAATACAAGCAGTGGATTGAAACGAGAGAGGAAAGGAGGAAGACATACTTGCCTGAGACGCCCCAACTAGTTCAGCAACTTGTAGGGGAACCAGGGAGTCTGCCAGATCCTCAAAGGGGAGGGAGGAAGGGTCTGCTGCTGCCTCCTGGACCTGTTCCTCGATCACCACAAGGGGAGGAGAAGCCTCCTGCACCATAGGACCAGTCTCTGTGTCCTTAGGAGACTCATCCAGATCTGAAAAGATGACCTTCTCCTTCCTGTACCGCTTTCTCTGTCTGCGCCTACGACAGTGACTGAGCGGACACTCCTTCACCAGATGACCAGTATTATGACATCTATTACACCGAAAGGGAAGGTGCTCATAGTCTAGCATCTGCAGAAACTCCAAATCCCTGTAATAAAGTGTCATCGCATCCACGAGACCTTCCCTCGGGTTCAAACTCACCAGTATATGAGCCACACTCTTATCCCTGGTTTGAATGTATGACTTATCAGCTTCTAAAAAGGTGCCCAGAGTGTTTCTGATTGAGACAAATACAGAGTCTGTCCATAACTGCAGAGGGAGTCCAGGGAGCTTGACCCATACCGGTGTTTCTGCCATTTTTTCCTTTTGTGCGTCGAAGAGGGGGGTCCATCTTCTGAAGAGAATGGGCCTCTTCCCAAAAAACCAGTTTCTTTCGAGAACCCAATCCACTTGTTCTTTCCTCTCAAACGTGATACTGAACCAACCTCTTACAAGGATTGAAATATCTACAAGCAGACCTGGTGAGTCTTTCCACATTGATTGAGCCCAATCAGTGATGTATTCTGCCGAGTATTTCTGGCCCCTTACTCTTCCAACAATCATAATCTCAGTTAGTTCCATAACTTTCTCAATGCCAATATCCACACCCAATAGACATTTAGGTCGGGCTTCTTTCGTTTTAATGGATTTGGCTTTCTTCCTCTTCTCTCCCACAGCTTTCTTGAAACCCTCCTCTTCTACTACCAGGATGATTTTAGGAGCATCAGCCCTTATAGACTCGAGCAAAATCTGCCTGAGGTCCTCAATGGATCGGGGAGGCACAAAACCCTTACTTAAGCCCGGCTGGGCACAGGCCCCTGAAGCAACTTCGAATCGGGGGGCATACTCCTGATTTTCAGAGGCCGATGACTTCGGGGGGAGATCGATCGCCTCGTTCGAGGAAACCCTTGACTGATCACAGAGGCCTAGAACCCCATCCCTCACAGGAAAGGGAAACCCTCCTCCATTTTGCACAACTGGCGCTAGATCCTCAGCCACCCCTTGAGGGATGGCCTTCGAAAGTACATTCTCCACCCCAGGAAGACACAACCCCACCGAAACCTCCTGAGGAGGTCTACCCAACAGAGAAAGACCAATAGGGTTGTCGACCCTAGGTAGATGAGGACTCGGTAAAAACTGAAAACCACTACAACCCACTATGTCTTCTAAACCTCCAGTAGAAACAAAGAGAGCATAGTTACCTTGAGGCACCGAGAAAGGCAAAGACCTATCGGGGGTGATCGCCGCTTTGAAAAGTTCTTCAGAAGACTGAGGACGACCACTGCGTGGAAACTGTGGACCATGGAAACAATGCCCACTCCTGGAACCAACAATGTTTTCGCCTACCAGACCAACCCCTTGCAACAAACCTCCCAGAGCCGCTTCAGCAGTGAGGTCATGAGAAATTGGTTTGGGAAAGAAGTGCCCAAGGTTTTTCTCCGAGATTTCTAGACCCCAGTAGGTGAGAAGGTCTTCAGGTGAGGGTTCTAGCTCCACCGAAACACTGTCGAAACCCATTGTAACCGTCGACTAGCCCTCTTAAGGAAACAACAGAAAGACGCAAAACCCGCTTAACCACAGAAACCCTAACTTCTGAACTCCATTGAGGGAAACCAAAAACGCATAAGGGGATAAGATCCATACTGAAAGTTGTAGCATTAACCGTCGTATGTCTGGCAGCTGACCTCGAACGTGGAGAAAGAAACAAGAGAGAGCGCTGGCAGCTTCTGCAGAACCCGCAATCGGACCCTGTCACATCCATTGCGAGCCTCTCTCATATGCTATTATTTATTTGAGCTTTCAGGACAGATTTGAAGTCATATTCATCTAGTTTGACTTCTTGTTTTCTTGGAGAAAAACTTTTCTCTTTCTTCCCAACTTGAATCCAACCTACATTTTCTGCAAATTCTGGCGGATCGTTCTTCGACAATTGCATGGTGTTTTCCTTGAAATCTTCCTCATCCGCCTGATCTCCCCAATAAATTTCCTTTTGAAAGAGATCCCTTGTGATTTCCAGAGATAATTCGCTTTCCACACGGGATTTTCGCTTTTTCTACTAACGCTGCATTCAGGGGATCTTCACTGGAAACTGGAGGATCCACATTGGCAAACAAATTTTCTTACTTATTTTCTATTGCCATGGTTACAGTTTCTTTGACTGAATTTGCTTCCTTCTTGTCTTTTGATTCTTTATTGCCATGTAGCTCTTCTTCTTTGAATACCGTATAATGGTCACATTGTGCACGTTCCCACCATTTGGGTCTTTGGGGTTTTTTCGGATCTTTTCTATTCTGAGGACGCTTGGGGCAATTGTTAATTACAAGCCTTGTTTCATAACAAGATCTACATCAAAATGAGATATTCTCATAGTCAAGTTTTTGGACCCAAACATAGTTTGGAACCATTAAATTAATCTTCGCAGGGAAAACCCTTGCTGAAGTCCATCTCCACACATATTTGAGCATAATTAGCCTTGAAAAACAATTATGTTTAAAAGCAACTTTGATAGAATTTTCCCAATGCGTTCCCAATGGAGGAAAGCAATCTTTGATTCAAAAAATGCAAGGGAATATTTGACAATCTTACCCAAACTCGGGCTGAAGAAATTGATGATGTTAATGGATCGAAAGTGGAACACCGGGGTTGCATGTAGAGGTTGACTCTCCACCAAAACCATGGGTCAGCTTCACAGATAGCCTTCTTGTCTTCAATCTTTCAAAAACCACAGTGAAGAAGCCTTGTGTCGTAGGGTAAATATTTAGCTCGTCCGTCAAAAGGGGCTTCCATGTCTCAGAGATCCATTTATGCAAATCGGTCAGCCGCGGCGATAACCCATTAAACCTGCAAACCAAATCATTCTTCGAAAAATATTTTTCATAATCCAAAGCTTCCTCATCCACAGGAACATTAAGGAAAGAAATTTATTGCACCACCGGAAGACTAGATCCAAACTTCAACATAGAACTATACAAAATCGAAGAAGATCTAGTTTGACCGACGACCATATCTGCAAAAGAAAAGGATTTATTTGCCAGGTCACATGAATTCACCATTAAACGATCTATAAAAGAGATCTGTAGAAAATCCACGCAAACAGAGCGAAGATTGAGCGGCTAGGGTTTTCAAAGCTCCTTCCATCTTTTCAAATTTGATTTAATTATTAATATTTTATTTTAATTTTTTTATATGTAATTTGACGAAGTAAAAATTTCACGTAACATAATATAATACCAGCCTAGATCCATCTTAACTCTGAATCTACCAAGCACCAAGAGGAATCATATTCCTTGATATGCAAACCTCTTTTAAAATGAAAAGAGATTTGATCTCTCTCAGCCATTGGTAGATCCGAAGTTAAGATGGATCTAGGTTGGTTTAATTCCCCCTTTAAATATGTTATATTCTACCTGAATACCCTGGGTTCTTAACACCATGAGCCATTTTTATTGCTATAAGGTTATTTTTGTTTTGTTATTTTTTTATTTTTTATTTTATTTTGGTCCAATTAAAATGTTTACATTACATTACAACAGCTCTCTCATATTAAGCTAAAGAGTGCCTCTAGACACAATAACATATATATACTTATGAGTTGTACATTTAAAATATATTCACATATTTAATTCCTACACGTTTCACATCTAATATCTACACTTTTAACACATACACATCTACTCATACTATATTGTAAAATACCTTTTAAAAAAAATTTATACACGTTTCAATCACATTACTTATTACTTTATATTTTAAAGAAAAACAACCAAGCAATAACTAATCTAGTATATTTTCCAATCCGAGTAGAAATTAATTTAATTATTTTTGTCAATTAAAGAGAAAAACGAATCCATTATATTGATTAGTTTTCCTTTTTCACGATCTTCTAAATGATTGATTATTTTACCCTCAGAAAAACGAATCCATTCTATTGATTAGTTTTCCTTTTTCATATTCTTCTAAATGATTGATTATTTTACCCTTTTAAATTTGAGCAAGAATGGATTGCCTTACATTTCTAAATTTTAGTAAATGAGTTGATTATTTTATGGTTTAAATAAAAAGATGGTTTTGAGAATTTGAAATGTTAGTAATTTATGATGAGATTTTATTTTTACAATTTTTTTTTATTGAGTGTTATTAATAATAAGGGTTATCTTTTTGTGAAGCTTTTGCTTTCATATAAAAATTTAATACTTTAATATTAACTATTTATATATATTAGTAATAATTTTTCTTATGAAGTAGTTGACTAACCAATAGCTTTTATCATGATTTATAGATAGCAAGTTTCATATGTCTTTTGTTGTTTTTCCATCAATACATTTATTTATCCAACATATTCTTACGATGAAGATGTGGTCGTCTATTGTGATGTACATCAAC
The DNA here is from genome assembly GCA_034641835.2 of Pinus albicaulis. NCBI lineage: Eukaryota > Viridiplantae > Streptophyta > Pinopsida > Pinales > Pinaceae > Pinus > Pinus albicaulis. Next base: position 965,159,325 of record CM076579.1, read on the forward strand.
CATTCTTGCATGCAAGTGTTTCCATTTAATGTTTAAGGCATTCTAGTATGGATCACGGGTTGAAATTGGATTACAAACTGCTTTGGTACTCTAATGGTGGTAGCATTCCATGTTGTTCATACTTGTCATTATTTCCCTAATTCATTCTCCTATCTTTTGATTGGTTTTTGGCTAGTGCTCATGTGTGTTCCCTATAGGCCTCATCCTTTGAGAAGAAGGGGTTGGGAATACCTAACGTTGATGTGGTTGTAAGCAAAGAAAAAATATAAGCCAAATGTCAAAATGTAAAAGAATGGCAAGGGATATAATTCAATCAAAGTTAATTATAATGTGATCTCTAACCCCTCTTATATAACCACTCCTCCTCAAGAGTATCCACACATATCAGGCCTATCAAAGTAAAAGGAACTCCCAAAGAACATCTCGACCTTGATGAAGCGATAAACTACCCATCATTAATGGGGGACTATATCATAATTACATGACAACCAATGAAGCTTGTTGATTAAGCCAAATTATATAAGGAAAAAAGAAAATAAGGATTGTTTTGGCCAAGAGAGATAACTAACCAAAACAACTTTGTTGTAAGGGTTGGTTGCTAACCTATAGCATAATAGCAGATGATATTTAGTGATTCCAAAGGTAAAGAGATTATATTAAACAAGAACAAGAAATAATCATGCACAATATTAGAAGCAAGAGACAAGAAAAAAATAGAAGCAAACTCTTTTATTTACAATGGAGAAGGTAAATGAGGCCTTAAATGACACCAAGGAATGTTTGAATGGCATTGGTAAGTCCTCTCCAAGCCTCCTAGGGAAGGTCCTTTTTCCAGAGTTTGGAATGCTCTCTCTCACTACGTGAAGTTTGCAAGCTTACATTATGGTGAAGCAAGTCATTGAAGACAAGCAATACTGCCATAATGGAGCTTCAAATATCATGGGAGTTCTCTTGAATTTGAGCAACATAAATTTGAATTTAACTTCTCATACCAAATGGTTACTCATGACTCTCTCTTACTATTTTTTCTCAAGCTTGATTAAAATGGGTTCAAAGTGTGAATGGTGCTTAAGTCCATTGTGGGCTTCCCTACTTGAGAAGGACATGATAAGAGCTTGTGTTGCACAATACTTATTGTTAAGTCCTAGAGCTATGAATCGAGTTGACTCGAACTTGGTATTTGCCTTCGATTGACAGGTGGAAAACTTCTAGCTTGTAACGAGGAGTTACCACCAGATTGGGGCTTTAATTAGACCCTTACTCGTTTGGTGTGGTGGTACTCATCATTATGTTGGCCCTATTTTCGTAGCCTAAACTAACCTACAATAAATATCTAACCTAATACTACTCTAATATAACTATCATAAATATCTTATTACTAAATATTTCTAAGTATAACTCCAACTATGTTGATGTTTATCAGTGTAACACACCCTCCCACCCCCTTGATTTGGTCTTAAGCAGTGGAAGCTATTACATCAAAATTTACCCAATCTCCAAGGTCTATTATTTTCCAATTTTCTTTAAACACAAAACAAAATGCCACCATTACATCTAACTCGTCGAGATATTTCCACAGATATAATTTTTATCTCAATCCAACTCTCGGATCGAAAGTTATGTTTGTTAAAGATTCACCTTTTAACTCTCTTACCACATCATCCAATAATCCACATGACCCGCCAAGTGGCATACATGGCATTTCCATGTCACATGCCACATCAATGTGCACCTACCCTCGTCAGTGTTCTAGCTCCATCGCGCCCAAACCCATGAAGGGTGCCACAAAGCCTAGCACTAGATGGAAGGTGTGGCCCTTGTTATTTGATGGGAGGTCCTCTGTTATGCACTTTTCTGGCAGACCGTGCCCATCTTCCTGTAGAATTCCAAGGGGTATGACGTACACAAAAGGTATGAATGGAGATTTCTCCTTTAAAGGTTTCAAACCTTTACGTCTAACCCTCTATCACTTCCGCCATGGTTTGACACGTGGTGCCACTTAGAAACCACATCACCCATTTCCATGTCACGTGCCTCATTTTCCCCTTGTTGACATCAAGGTGATGTCATCCTCTGATGGTGCCATGTGTCACCCAAAAATGGACCTTTTATGCATCCAATTGTGCCAACTTTACCTACCACGTGTCACACCCCAAGGCACCACGTAAGCATGATTTCTACATCACCTTCTTGGTGGCATCCATGTAGCCCTATCCTGTCTACGTGGCTCCTGCCACCTTAGCTCAAGTTGAGGGTCCCATTGGGTCTCAGTCCTCCACATAAAACATCAAAGTCACGTTATAAGGGTTTTTTGGAGGGGTACATGCTAAACTCTTTGTCATGCCTCCACGTTAGCGCGCTCAGCGCCATCACGCCAGGGCATGAGGGGAGCTCATACCCAAATCAGGCGTGTCACGTCATGAAAATTTGCATCAGATAATGGAAATAAGTTTGTACCACACCTTTTGTTAATAACACCTCCTCTTTGAAACACCCATCCCATACAACTATCAGGAGGGTCGTGACATGACATGAAGTTGTACGTCGTATAACGGGAATATTCCCATCCACGTTCCCCCTCAGATTTCACAAAAACAAAATATTTCATATATACATCTACATCTACATACATACATACACACATAGACATATACATATACATACACACACACACACACACACACACACACACACACACACACACACACACACACACACATATATGTATTATGTCTTTCCTTGGATTTGAAGTGATTTGGAGCACACACACACACACATACATACATACATACATACATACATACATACATACATACATACATACATATATATATATATATATATATATATATATATATATATATATATATATATGTATGTATGTATTATGTCTTTCCTTGGATTTGAAGTGATTTGGAGCACGCACACACACACACACACACAGACATATACATATACATATACATATACATATACATATACATATACATATACATATACATATACATATACATATACATCTATATACATATACATATACATATACATATACATATACATATACATATACATATACATATACATATACATATACATATACATATACATATATATATACATATATATATATATATATATATATATATATATATATATATATATATATATATGTATGTATTATGTCTTTCCTTGGATTTGAAGTGATTTGGAGCATGCCACAATGATAATGAATCTTTAATCATCTATATACATGTATAAAATTTTCATACATAACACACACAATGCATAATCCATTCTCTCCATGAAAGCAATACACTGTCATAATAAGCAAGATAAGGAACCTTTTCAATTTATAAACATGCCAACACCAAAGCATTGTTATCAATAGTTATTAAGCTAATATTTCCAACTTAGCCAAAAGAACATTAAGTCCTATTTCCTATCAAGGACATGTAGTAATTTCTAATGACCATTCAAGATAACACAGAGCCATTCATTATTCATTAACATACTGGTCTAGGTAATTAATCTAAGTCCATTATATACAACCATGACTCTAATATAAATGGATAAAGATGGGTGGAAACTGAAGGTGGGACTTCAACCCTCCACCCAACCATAACCTAGTTGCACCACAGTCTTTCTTGCAGTTGTCCACCCGCAAGCTAGATCCATGATCCTATGGATTTCAATTAGACTCGGGTAGAATAATGTTCAACTCCATAAGTATGGGATCAATTTTTAGGTGGTTTATCAATTGTATCCTCTAATTAAGCACCATGGGAACCTATATCTCACAACAATAGTTGGTTTATCAACTTACTTTCCAAGCACTTAGTGGTTTATCAACCCTCTTGGCAAGCACTCAATGGTTTATCAACCCTTTCAATAAGCATCCCAGTGAATTGTTACCCTATCTTGTGGTTTATCAGCCATACAACAAACACCCATCACCCAACAATCTCTTCTTAGCCTTCCACTAATCCTTCCAAGATTGGACACACACAGTACACAACTTCAATACATCAACATAAGGGATCACATCCCATCAGCCTCAACATTATTTCTCGAGAACTCAACTTTAATGCTATTTGTGTTGTAGACATGTTCTTTCTCAAGCATGTTATCATGTTGTGTCTGTCTTGCCCCTTCCCTCACATGTTGTTGGTTTAGCATTCTGTTGTTCAAATTAATTCCATGTTGCTCGTGCCCTTGTCATTTTGCTTCCGGCTCTTCATGCCCCCATGGGACTATTTGCTTCCAACTCTTCATGTCCCCAGGGGACTATTTTCTTCCCCTTTTCTTCACATCATGGAAGCAAGAAACATGGGCATCTCCGCTGCCCACCATTTCGAGCTAGTTGTTAGGTGGTTCTAGCCAATGCCACCCATTGTTTTCCCTCAAATCGTGGATCCGTCGCCCCACTCTTCATGCTGGCCAAAATATTAAAATTACTTTACTTTTATAGTCATTACAAAATCGAGGGTGTATACAAGGGGTGTTACAAACCCCAACCCCATAAAGGGAACATCATCCTCAATGTTCTTTATAACTAGAAAGAATAAAAAAATTGAGTTTTATATACAACTCTTACATTCACTTATTCATCAAACAAAAACACGTATAGCACCCTCATTTGTTCTTCCATCTCCCAGGTGGTTTCATCGGGTCCAAAGTGCTTCTATTGCACCTTGACCTACTCTATTACTTGATTTTGGAGTGTGATATGACTCCTATTTAGGATGCACAATGGGTCTGATTGGAACTCTTCCTCAGGTTCCACCTATATCACATACTATTCAACAACATGATTGCATCAAGTACATACTTATTAAGCAAATAAACATGCAAAAAATTATGTGCATTCACTGTGGGTGACAAGGCCAATCTATAGGCCACTAGCCCCACTCTTTCCAAGATCTAAAATGGTTCACAAAATCAAAGTGCCAGCTTGGCACAAGACCCCACTTTTAGTGAGCTCTTCATCGGTCAGACGTGGAGATACACATGCTATCCCACTTGGAACTCCTTCTAAATACTTTCCTAGTTTTCATAACTCTTTTTCCTATCTTGGGTTGCCTTTATTGTTGCTTGATCTTGACCACTTCTTACTATGTTTCCTTCAGCATCTCAGGTACAAGAATTACTCTATTTTATGGATCATCCCAGCTAATAGGAGTGTTGCATTTTTGTCCATACAATACCTCAAAAGGACTCATCCCCAATGACTCTTGATATCCATTATTGTATGGAAACTCCACCAATGGCAGGAAATCTCCCCATTTCTTTGGCTAATGCATGGCATAATTCTCAACATTGTAGAAATTATTGTCTAGATTCGAAATTGCTCATGAATTTTACTAAAACACAAGACTCAAATCTACTCTACTGCTCTGCTGAAAGTAATTCACGATCGAGAACACATAACATCAACATGCAAGAAGAAACATCACAATTTAGAACAATAATATTGCAAACATACATCAATCACATACATGAGAAAACATATGTATCTAAGGGGAAAGAAACTACTAAAAACCCCTTTAGCCTTGTTTGCATTAATCGAGTGAACAAGAGAAGTTATTACAATTTTCAGCTCAATCCCAAAGCTCAACCTACAAAAGAAAAACTTTTATCTAGCTCTTTTGTGTTAATGAATGACTAATTCTAGTTAGTACTTAACCAATTCAACACATAGCACCCCTATTTCCTTGTGTTGTTCCTTAGGGAATTAAGCCCCTATTAATTAGGAAATTCCTCTAATTTATTGCGCAATTCCCAAGGATGGTCCACCTGACCTCATGCAACACCTCTACACTCAACTAGTTTACAACAGCCTTGGAAACTCCACCACATCTGGGAAATTCGAATTCTTTGCATGCATGAGCTAATTATTAGTTGATTGATCAGTTAACTAGATGATATTTGAGTTAGACTAATGTCCCACTACTTAACTGACCACCAACTAGTTCTATTAACAATTAGAACTAGTTTAACTGATTATAATTGAAATTAACTCAACCTAAACTCCTAAAGTTTAGGAATCACTACATACAACTGAACTTCATGCCCTTTACTCAAATTAACTGAGCTAGACTCCTATTTTTTTTAGGAATCGACACAAGTAAACTGAACTTCAACTCATTAACTCGAATTCAGTGTTTTTAACTGAGTAACAAGAGCCATGTCACCTCAGTTAACTCCTCCAAGTTGTCTGTTGATGTGGAATTTCGAATTTACTCAATTTGATTAAGGAAAAATCAAAATTGAGACTTTCTTGCTGCATTTTCAACAAACATGTCCTCCAAAAATTTGTTCACTCTTTCCATTTGGCAACCATTATAAGGATGATAGGAGGTACTAAAATCCAACTAGATTCCAAAACAAGCAAACAACGACTTCCAAAAACTAGAGCTGAACTTAGCATCTTTATATTATATAATCTTCTTAGGAACACCTTGCAGTCTAAATATCTTCTTCATGAATATCTGGGCTATGTTGACAACGTTGTGAGTGGACTTGATAGTTATGAAGTGGGTTTCCTTAATCAACTTGTCCCCACCACCATAATGGAATCATGTTGCTTAGTTGTCTTTCACAATACGATAATGAAATCCATATATATGACTTCCCACTTCCACCTAGGGATTGGGATTGGTTGCAAAAATCTTGTTGGATGCCTACATTCTACCTTTATTTGTTGGCATTCCAAACATTTGGAAATATATTCAACAACATCCTTCTTCAATCTTGGCCAATAATATATTTTCTTTATGGTTGGCATCATCTTTTGGTAACAAGGATGACCTGAATAATGTCTTTTATGGAATTCATCCATGGCGAGCTTCCTCAATCAAATACATCAAGCACATACTTTCTATTTTTGGAAAACAACATACCTTCATCAGTGATTTGGTGGTTCTTACTCACACATCCCTCTAGCTCCTTTTGCCAACATTTCTTTACATGTTGGTAGTGTTCATCATGAGCCAACACCTCTTTAATCCTTTCCTTGATGTCAATTGCACAAGTACTCAAGGCTGCCAAGTGAGCCTCTTGTAGACTCCTACTAAGTGCATATGCTACTTAATTTTATTTTACCTTGATGTGCTTTATCTCAAAATCAAATTCATTTATCAAAGCCAACCAATTGGCTTGTTTAACATTCAACATAGGTTGATCAAACCAATATCTCAATATCTCGTGGTCTGTCATTAATACAAACTTTCTCCCCAATAGATAATGCCTCCACATTTTTAAATCATGCACTATTGTTTCAAGCTCTAAGTCATGGGTAACATAAGTTTTCTCATGTTCATTTACCTTTCTTGATTCATAGCAAACCTCAAATCCTTCTTGCATCAAGACTCCACCGAGTGCTTCCTTGCAATCATCCGTACAGACCATAAAGTCCTTCTATAGATCTACTATTCTTAAGATAGGTGCACATGTGAGAAATTTCTTTAGCTACTCAAAATTGGTAGCACATTTTGGTGTCCACTGGAATTTTACTCCTTTTCTCTGCAAAGTGGTGATTGGATGCTTGATCTTTGAGAAGTCCCAAATGAACCTTTTGTAATATCCAACTAAACCCATGAAATATTTGACCTTTATAACATTCTGGGATTGGACCACTCCATTATAGCTTTGACATTTTATGGATCTATAACCACTCCTCCTTTTGAAATAACATGTCACAAGTAGTGAACCTAGATTTGGAAAAATCACACTTTTTGAGTTTTGCATGCAACTTATGCTCCCTCAGTAATTGTAATACTGCTCTTAGGTGGTCTTCATGCTCTTCTTTATTTTTTGAATATACCAGGATATCATTTATAAATACCAATACAAATTTATCTAAATATGATCCGAGGACATTGCTTATCAAGAACATAAATGTGGTTGGGGCATTCGTAAGCCCAAATGGCACCACCAAAAATTTATAGTGGTCATATCTAGTCGTGGAGGTGGTTTTGTGAATTTCATCATCTTTAATTCGGACCCAATGGTATCCAAACCTCAATTTATTTTGGAAAACACTACAAACCCTCTCAAGTAGTCGAATAGATCATCAGTTCTGGGTAGAGGGTATTTATTCTTCAATATAGCCTTGTTTAGTTATCAGTAGTCTATACACAATCACAACATGCCATCCTTCTTTCTAACAAAAAATATTGAGGCTACTTGGGGCGAAATGTTGGGCTAAATGCATCCCTTATCTAGCATCTCTTTCAACTATAATTTCAATTCAATGAGTTTAGACGTACTCATGTGGTATGTGGTCTTTGCTACTGGCACTATTCCTGGAATTATCTTAACAGTAAAATTAATGTATCTTATGGGTGGTAATCGAGGCAATTATTTTGGAAATATGCCACTAAATTGTTTTTACAAGGGGTGGCTTTCAAATTGATTCATGTTTCCCTCCAATTCCTTATTCATTTAGATAGAATACAATGCACAACCCTTTTTTGTTGCATCAGTTCGCTTGAAGTGCAGTTATTTACATGAGTGAGATTAGTCTCTTTATCCCCTGAAACATTATCTTCTCATTGACGTAGTTGAGGCATTTCAATGCTTTGCTGTAACAATCAACCTTGGTTTTATGTGTTACCAACCAGTCTAAGCCGATTAAAACATAATAAGATCAAAATGGAAACAAATTTAGTGTTTTCATTGTGGCCATACCACCAATCTCCACCAGGCATGACTCTACTATGTTTGTCACCCACCTTTTTGTTCTTGTGGCCAGTTGAACCATCCATAATTCTCTATGAGCTTTCTTTGGCAGTTTACACTTTTCTATAATTTGGGTTGATATAGTTGAAATTAGAAGTCGAGTCGATTAAAATTGAAATAGGTTGGTTTATGACCATACCTTCCATTTGGATTATTATAGCTTGTTGGTATGCTTTCCTGTTGTCTAGTGCAACATAAAGTCGAGGCACATTCTGGGCCACGTAATTCAATGTTGTTGCTTATTGTATAACTCTGTTCCGGTCCATTTTCGTTGACGACATTTCCTTCGCAATGACTTTCTCCACACCTTGTTATCACTCCGAAATTTCCAAAGGTTGTTCTAAGCGTTTAAAAGAAATATCAGAGGTAACTACAAACCACTTTTGGAGCTTATGATCTAGCCTTCCTAAAATCAAAGAGGGCTCTCTCTATATGAGTTAACTTTGGTTTAATTAATGGATATTAGGCTAGTTATGTATGCTTGGTTGGGTTGGTTTTTGATTGGTTTTTTTTTTTTGGTGGAATTAATGATTTAAATGAATAGGTGCTTTTCCATTTTCCATTGGGTTATGGAGTCAAATATAATTTGAAACAAAAATGAATCAAATTATAAGGAAAGTGTTACAGGGAAATATAGGTGAGCAATATTAGACCTCAAGGCTTATTAATGAAGTGAATTTTCAATCGGGATCAAGGAGAAATTAAGAATTCCTTAAACCAGATAATGAAGAAGGGTGAAGAGGTCAATTGGGATCAGAGGGAAATTAAGAATTCTCTAAACCGGATATCAAAAGAAAACACATAAATGTATAACAGTTAAAAGCAGAGTGTAATTTTTAAGCAAATTCTGCAGTAATATTCTTGTTATAACATTCAAATTTAGAACACATAAAATTTTATGCAATACTTAGAAAAAGAACATGAAAAATTGAAATTTTATACTTCACTTAGATAGCTCATCACATGAATCCTCTAATGAAGTCTCTTTATAACTTGTTCAGTTTGTCAACTGGAAATTGGTACAATAACCCTTTGGAAAAAGATCAGTCAACTACTGAAGTATTCAGAAATCCACACTTGACCGACCCTTGATACTTCAAATGATGAATTATTTATGCAACATATTACCAAAAAATATCATGTCAACTGACTAGGATTTATTCGAGGAAAATAAAATATCTTTATGCAAAAGTATAGTGACACCTTTCAACTGACTTGAATCTGGCCCTGATTCTTTGCTTGTTGTTATCTGTCTGTTTCTTTCATTTGTCTTGTTCTTTCATCTGTACGTCTTTCATCTATATTTCTTTTGTCTTTTCTCTCACCCTTTAAAGTAAATCACACTAATTCTCTCGTGTTTCTTCATCTGGGATTTTGAATTTCATTATCTTGTGGTAAATCTCATCTTCTTCTGAATATCTGGCAAATGTAAACTTATTTACAACAATGTGATTTACCTCATGCTGGAGGTAAAATAAGTCATCTAAATTTTTGAAGCTGTTTTGCTTGGGTTGAAACCTCTGGACATATCTTCCATTGCTTTTGATTAATCTGTTGGCCTCATCAGTGGGATGGGTTGTTGGTATTGTTGATGCTGGTGTAGATATTGTCGGGATAAAAGCCTTCTTCTCTTAGACCTTTTTGTATTTTATCCTATGGGTTTGGAGTAAGCAGAATGGGACTAGTATCAAGTTGCTTCTCCATATCCTGGTTTCGTTAATCACCTGCAACAATAAAACAACATGTTAATGAAAACAAAGGGTTCACAGGGAGGCGAGCGGGCTTCGTGGTTTGGGTAGGAGGGGGTGCGATAAAACAAGGTGGCGCTGTGTGGTAGGGGAGCGAGTGGATAAAACCACCCATTTCTCACCCCCCCCCCCTCGGCATTTACACTTTGGAATGTCGGGGAGTGAAAAATGTATCGTAGGCCATTCGATGTGCTTGGTGGTGATCTAATGGTTGTCGGGGTTGCAAATTTTCAAATGAGGTGGGGTCAGAAAAAACGTTATGTGGAAGGTTCAAATGAAAGTGGGGTAGGGTAAAATATTAAGCGGGGGAGTCAAATGAAAGTGGGGCCCGATTAATATATTGTTCTTTTGGACTTTGAAAAAGTGGGTTTTCATGTTTTTATGGAAACATAAAGTTTTATTTAAGCGGAAGGGGGTTTTAAAGGGAAAAAAGGATTTTTAACAAGGGGAAGGGGATTTTCAAAGGGGAAAAGGGTTTTTAGGAGGGGAAGGGAGTTAGGATAAGGGGAAGGTGTTTAAATTTTTTTTTTGATAATGGATAAGCATAATGATGCTTATATAACTTTTGAAAAGTATTCTACCTACCCTTTATTTATGCTAGCATTTTTTCCTTTCCTTTATTGGGTGCATTTGAGCTTGCTGATCCTTTTATTTTCTTTTGATAAGCAAACTAACTTATTTATAATCTTATATCTTCCAATGGCTCAGATTAAACTTATGAGCTCATTTTTTTTCACAAAGGAAAATTTCGTAATTTTATTAAAGATAACAAAATTACATGTTACACTTTGCTGAGAAAAGTCAAAGACTCGCAATAATATGCTTCCTAGGTGCTAGGTACATGGGGAGTATTATAATTTCCTCCCTTTCTTCTTTTCCACCTTGCGCCATGGACCTGGTGATGGCGAGGTGGTTATAAGTGCGAGCTGGTTTTCTGTTATGTTTGCTCCATCATCCTTATCCAAATCTGAAGTATCTTAGTTGTGTTGTCGCTTTTGTCCTCCATTTTCTTGTGTCTCTTGATCCAAGGGTCCCTGTGCCATGTTAGTAGGCTCTTGCATCTCTTTTTCTTGTGTCTCAACCTCGGTTGTTGTCTAATTGTTTTCAGGTGGTGTGGGTTCCTCCTCATCTTCCATCTCCTGTTCTGGTTCTTCTGTTGGAAATTTCCATCCCTTGTTAGCTTTTCTTGTCTTTGTCTTTTTTTCTGTTTTCTCTTTTTGCTTCTGGACATGTGTTTTGTAAGTGCCCTGTATTTCTGCATTTCCTGCATCTGAATGCAGTGTTTTCATAATCGAGATGTTGTGTCCACTTTTGCTGTTTATGAGTTAGAAGAATACATTCTGGAAGTCCTTTGCTAAGGTCCACTTCTACACAAATGCGTGCAAAGGTGAAAATCCTCTCTTCTATGCGTTGAGTATCCGTTTTAATGTAATTCCCAATATTGTTTCCAATACCATCAATTACATCTTCATGCCAGAAGTGTAATGGCATGTTATACAGCCGCACCCATACTGGCAGCTTGGTGACCTCCATAGTATTTGCATCAAAATCTGAAAACCATGGTGTGGTGAATAGACCCGTGGAACCCCTGAACCACGACCCAGCCTTGAGAATGTTTTCTCTGGCTTCCGTGGTTAAGAACTTAACAATGAAGAATCCCTTGGAACAGAGATGTATTTCACAGTCCATCGTCTAGTTTGTGAAAATCCAATGAAATAATTCCATTGGTTTTGGCCAGAAACAGTTAAATATGCAAATAAGTGCCTATGATTCATAGACTGATTGTTGATCATCAATCTCAGGAATTTCAATACGCAGTTCTGGAATCTGATTAAGTTGTTCCAAAATTTACGGTTTGGGGCTATTCACCACCGGTGTAGTAGAAGCATCTGATATATTATTCCCTTTGAGTATACTCCTGTATGATGGTCCTGTGAGGTGTTCTTTGTGGTTTATGTGAGGTCCTTTGTGTCCCTGAGCTCTGTTATGCCCAACAGCACCACCTATCAGCCTCAGGTTTAGATAAATGGTGGATGCAGAGCATATGCCATAACCCCGAAGTGAGCTAAAATCTTGTAGAGATCTCCCACCATGTATGAGAGACTGAACATGACTTGGATAACCAGTGGTTTTCCAAATGACTTGCTTCAGATCAGTGACCTTATCAGAATCTTTTAGCCAAATCAAAAAACAATGTCCCACAGGTGGTTTTACAAAAATTTGGAAAGTATTAGTACTTACCCGATTTTCCAGTTCGATGGTATTTGAATCGACCTCTAGTAGTCTCTGATTTTGAAGCTGCGGAAAAGGCCAAATGGGTTCTAGGATCTATTTATGATTACAAACAATTTTTGATGCCCTAGCTCTGTCCTCCTACGCATTGTCCAGATCATAGAGCCCACAACCTTCAAACTATTTCGTATTTGGCACATTGGAGAGTGGGGAGCCACGCATCTCGTCCACCGACGGTAGATCTCCGCAGCGCCCCTCAGACTATCGAATGTGATCACCAGCCAGGTAGTCGCGCACAACAACCCTATCCGAGAGTGATAAGAACTGCGTATGCTTAGTCCACTAGATAAGTCTGCAGGGGGCTCTTGATTCAGCCGTCGAGGAAATAGAGCACCACCTAGCCCCTGAAATCTTCTCGTTCGACGCATAGCCGCATAAAGGGTAGTTACTGAACCTTCACCCTGCAGAAGTGTCTCCAGGAGGGGAAACAGAGGAAGCTCTGAGTCCAAAACCATAAACCCTAACTCCGCCAATCACCGCCATTTTCACTCCGGGAGCTTGGGGTCTCTGATCTCATTTTTATTCTCTACCTAACTGCTGATCTGCCAAGATTAAATGGTTTGGTCAGATCTTTATTCACTAACTATCATAACATGAAATTTAAAGGCATGAATGATCAAAATTAGACTACATGATCATCATGAATTGTGGCATTTTGAACAAGCTGCACACAATTTATTTGAAAAAATAAATTAAGCTAAGAGTAGTGGCATTTGAATGTGCAACAATTTCAGAATTTATTTTTTCTTCTTTTCATGGGGTTCATATCTTATATCTTTTTATTCTCTTCTTTCTTTTGGTCCTTCGATTATTCTTTTAGGACATACCCTCTTTTCATTCTTTTAATATGGAAAACATTTGCAGAAGTGCAAAGGTATGTATAATATTATAAGACTTAACATAGCCAATTCAAAATTATGATCCCTATTATTATAGGACCTTAACACACCCAACATTGTACATGCCCTTTCTTGGACCCATCAACCTCTTCTTTTACAAATTTTGGGGGTTCATTTCTGCCAATCGTTGTGAAATTTGTTTGATATGCATTCCTTCCGATAGCATTAAACTTTTAATTCTTCCCTCCTTGTTTATATCCTAAATACTTCGACCATTTTCCTTATCTTTCTTCTTCCAATCTATTAAGGATTCAATCTTATGTTTGGAATGTTCATAACGGTACCTCATCTTTCAGACGGTGTCCTCTAGGGTTTTTGGCTCATCAAAATCTATTATGTCCCAACAATCTTGTGGTAAACCATTGAAATACCTCTAGATATTTTTATTCTCATCCTTTATATAAGGCACATACCTCATCATCTCCAAGAATCTGATTATATACTCATTAACAATTAATTGCCCCAATTTCTGCTCATAGAATTCTTTCGCCCTGCAGTCATAGTATTTTTTAGATAAGTACGTCTCCTAAAATTATTTCTAAAACCTTCTCCATGACAACTCTTTCTCCTCGATGTATTTAATATTCTTCAAATCTAGGGTTGTTTGCCCCTTTTGTCCATCAATTATCTTGGTTCTTTCTGTAGCCAAGGTTTTTCCATTGGGAGAGGGTGAGGTTTGTTTTTGCATACTTTGGTTTTTTTCGACTAATTGTTGCCTTGGATTTTTCATACACAGGTGGTCTCCTTTCGTCGAGTGTTTTAATTCTTTGTGGCTTACTTTCATTTGTAATTCTCACTAATTTTGTTAATATCCATTGTAAGAAAGGGGTGGAATTGGAGGTGGCTCCTTGACGTGCTTCATGGAATTTTTAGGTAGTATGGAATTTTGGTTCTATCCTTTGTGGCATGGGCTTATGCATCTGATAGAGGTGTTCATCTTTGTGCCCAAGATTAAATTTAGATCCCATCGAGTTTATTTTTCTTAGCCTAGGCTATGGTGTTTTCCTTTTTTACTCTTGGATCCGTTTTTTTATTTTTATTTTTAAACCTGACCGATAGTTGCATTTGGCTTAACTGACATTGTGAATAGAGTTTAACCCTTATTAGGGTTTCTAAATATTTCTCTATGTTTCTCTTTTTAGCGATTAAACCCTGACACTACAATATAGAGTTTGGTCAAAAGTTTATTTTCCTTTTTTTATAATAAAGGAACAATTATGTTTTGCATTAAAAAATTATGGTTTGAAGGCTAGGACCTTGTACATCATAAGCCAAAAATTCTTCTTCTTCTATCCAAGAGCTCCATAGAAAACTGACACAATTAACCCCTGAGCTACAAATTGCTAACATAAACCGGTTTTCTCCATACATTCTCCAAAAATCACCTACAAACGCTACATATTTGCAAACCATAAGAAAAAACTATTAATTCGGTGAAACACTACATATCCTCCATAACAAAAGTAACCTAGAATTCAACTTCTTCCGGCTAGAGTTAAGGAGACATGGCTTCCTGATCGTCAATGAGGTCAAGGTTGCTCTCCTCTTGTTGTTAAAAATTCCCATGTTTCTCCATGTTATCCTCGACTGCTCCAACTCGAACCAAATCAACATTACCGTCCTCCAATATTTCATTTTCCAACTGAAGACGGTCCATCTTGACCTCAAATATTCCCATTCTTTGATTTAGAAGTTCAGTCCGAGTCTGTGATTCGATCAAGATCATCTCTTTGTGCCTTGAAATCAATGTAAGAGCAAAGTCCAGAGAACTTGTCATTTTTACAAGTGTGATTCCAAGCTCTTCCTTTGCATTTTCATAATCGTGCTCCAAAAACTTTAAATTGTGTCAGGCCTATTGGCAAACTCGAAAAATTAAGGCTCTAAGTCTCAATTCCATGTTTCCATACTTGCCTCGATGTTCTATACATACCTTTGGGCTTATTTTCCTTAATTTGAACCCACTATATTCGCCATTAATGTCGTCTCGAGCCATAGATACCAATCGTTCAGAGGCCATAATGGAAATATTGCAATTAGAGGAAAATTCCAATATAGGCATGGAGAACACACATGAAAACTGTGTCTCATAAGCAGGTATTAGGAACTTGCAAATTCGAAGAGATTTATTAATGACATCTTCCCTTCTTCATCAGTCCTTTGCCCAACACAATGTGACGATTGCTGCCCAGGTGGCCACATATGGAAATATCTCCATGACTGTTAGAAGTTGTCACACTACTGTAGATATTAATGAGGTTTTGAAATAATGCGAGTTTGATTTATAT
Source organism: Pinus albicaulis (assembly GCA_034641835.2). Taxonomy (NCBI): domain Eukaryota; kingdom Viridiplantae; phylum Streptophyta; class Pinopsida; order Pinales; family Pinaceae; genus Pinus; species Pinus albicaulis. Next base: position 965,175,288 of record CM076579.1, read on the forward strand.
GAGAAGACTTGACTCCTTATTCCATGTTTAATTCTCATTAAAGTTAGAGGAAAAATAAATTAAATTTAACAAGACTTGTTCTAAAAGTGCTCCTTGACTAGCCTATGAATTTTCCTTAGAGTTAATATTTCTCTTAACATGGAAGAATTCAATTAGTTCAAATGTATCCAATACTAGTTTAATTCGATGCAGAATATATGTAGATATCTACTCATTTGTTTCTTTAACCTTGTTCACATGTTGGATTACAATCTTTGAATTGGAAAAACCCATTAACTGATGAAGTCCCCTATAGTGAGACAATTCCAAGCCTTGCCATAGATATAAATATTCAATAGGGTTATTTGGTGAGGTCCCTAATCCACAGGCAAATTTAATCTCCCTTTCTTGGTTAGGGTGAAAGATAACCCCTTCCACTCCTGCCTCCATGGGGTTTCCTTTCGATGCACCATCAAAGAATAACACATAATGTCTCAAATTATTTTTCCATAAATGAACCTCATTTTGATCTAATTTGACTAAGTGCAATTTTTTATCTAATTGTTTGAAACTGAAGCAGCCATCATGATGATAAAGTTGATCTAATTTCAGCCATTCCCTTTCAGATTGTGAAAGATCATGAATCTCCTTTATATCGTAACCTCTGGTTGAGATTGTCTCAAAAAGCATTGGTAATTCTTTAGAGGTAGAAGATATTGCAATTGGCCTTTCATCCTTGAAGATAGCATGATTCCATGCTATCCATATTGATCAAAAGAGGTACATTGGAAGGGCCATCCAATACCACATTACCACCGAATTCATCTTCCTTTTCCATGGAATTCTACACGCCTAGGTATCAAACATTTTTTCCTAATTCTTTGGGATGCTATAAAGGCCTATAACATGTACCAAAGTTAGCTTCCATACCTACAAAGCGAAAGGGCACCATCAAAATATATGGGGGATGTCTTCTTCCTCACTTTGATATAACAAACAACGAGAGGGACCATGGAGATTTCTTTTCTTTAAATTTTATGCAGTTAATACTTTCTCATGCACCAATTCCCAACAAAAGATATTTATTTTTGGCACCCACTCAATGTTCCATATCCTCCCCCATATACAATCATCAGGAGCATGAGGCATCCTTTGAATGAGCAGATTATATACTTCTTTCACTAAATAATTACCAATTTTACTGCTCTTCCAAATCCTTCTATTTAATCTTGATGATGTTACTGATGCATATCCTTTTAGAGATTTAATCAATAGGTCCCACAATTGTTGGAGATTAGGAGGGATATTATCATAGTGCCATCCGATCCAATGACCCTGGTGATCCCACAAGGATATATCAATGAGCTTCCTAATTCCCTTGTTCTCCAACCATTTTTTCAATTCCTTTATATCGTCATTATCTCCCACTAATTCTGCATTTGGGTGGAGATTCTTCCATAGATGGATACATGTTCCATTCCTCGATTTCCATCCTAGATTATCAGTGATAATCGGGGCAAATTCCCTACACAAATTCCAAATTTTTGATCCTTTCTCCTTCTAAGTCTCCTACTAATGTAAATGGGTAGGTCGAAAGGAAATATGGAAGCCAAAACACAATATATAAAATTATGGTTGTAGGCGCTACAAAATAATTTTTTAGCGCTCTTTTAAAAACCTGTAGGCACTATGAAATGATTTTGTAGCACTCCAAAAACTTTGTTTTCGACCCTCTTGGGAAGGTGAAATGACTCGGTCCCCTACAAAATCAATTCCTCCATAGTCTAGCTTGACTCCACACTCAAATAACGTTCTCCTCCCGTCTCTTCTCATCAAGGATTGACCTCACTCAAATTAATGGCCTGAATTTCAATTGAAGGAACAAATTTTCGCCTGCAAAAATAGAGGCACTGCAAAAATAGTTTGAAGGTCATGGTAAAAGGGGCGCACATAAACAAACAATGCTCAAAATTAAATGTTAACAAGCATATAACATTACAGATATGGTCGCATGAATTATAACACTTAAAGAAGCACATACCTAGTTCGATTGGAAATTGGAGATAAGAAAACACAGATTTATGAAAACATGTACTCCACAGTTAATTGTGCTTGAGCTAGAGGCGATCTGGGATGGGTGACCTCCTGAGAAGTCTTGGTTACCAGGCGCAAGCCCCGAAAGTGATGATTGATGCTATATGATTCATTTGACTAGTTTCAATCCCACTTCTTCACCCCAGTGAGCATCACCTGATGCAATGAGTGCTAAGTGGACTATTCAAAAATCGTGAGAAATTAGTCAGTTACGAATACCTCTCATGGAAATGGTCATAGATGAATGACTTACTTAACATAGTTGAATCCCAAAAAATGATATATAATATAATGCACTGCGAAAACCCCTCAATACTTAAATACAAAGAGTGAAGGGAGATCTTGAATGGTTCATGAGGCACACTACTTTATAAGGTTTTGCAAATGGGGTAGCAAGCTAAGTGGGCTTGATTGTGGGGAATACTCCACAGTTAAGCGCGCTTGATCTAGAGGAAATATGGGATGGGTGACCTCCCAAGAAGTCCTGGTTACCGTGTGCAAGCCCCGAAAGTGATGATTGATTCTATGTGATTCACTTCACTAGTTTCAATCCCACTTTTCACCCTTGTGAGAATCACCTGATGCAATGAGTGCTAAGTGGACTATTCAAAAATCATGAGAAATTAGTCAATTACGACTAAATCTCATGGAAATGGTCATAGATGAATGAATTAGGTGATGCAATGAGTGCTAAGTGGAAAATTCAAAAATCATGAGAAATTAGTCAGTTATGACTACCTCCTATGGAAATAGTCATAGATGAATGACTTACTTAACGCAGTTGAATCCCAAAAAGTGATATCTAATATAATGCACTGTGAAAGCCCCTCAATACTTAAATACAAAGAGTGAAGGGAGCTCTACTTGAATGGTTCAAGAGGCACACTAATTTCTAAGGTTTTCCAAATGGGGTAGCAAGATAAGTGGGATTGATTGTGGGGAATACTCCACAGTTAAGCACGCTCGATCCAGAGGCGATCTGGGATGGGTGACCTTCTGGGAAGTCCTAGTTACCGGGTGAAAGCCCCGAAAGTGATGATTGAAGCTTTGTGATTCATTTCACTAGTTTCAATCCCATTTCTTCACCCCCGTGAGCATCACATGATGCAACGAGTGCTAATTGGACTATTAAAAAACCGTGAGAAATGGAAATGGTCATAGATGAATGACTTACTTAATGCAGTTGAATCCAAAAAAATGATATCTAATATAATGCATTGCAAAAATCCCTCAATACTTAGACTTCATTTTCATTAATTTCAAGCATACAGACTCGGAGGCAAGAGAAGAGATTCTCCTCCTCCCATTTTTTTCCTCTTTTATTCACAACTTGAGAAAATGGTTCGTTTCTCCTTCCCTCCAAATGAGGGAATTCAAAAAGACACTGTGTGAGCTGGAAAATAACTCCTAAACTCTAACTCTTCATCTTAATCCAATCCTACATTTACATTAAGTATTTTTAATTTAAAAACAAAAAAACAAAAATCATTTTTCCAGCTTAACATGTGGCCAATCCACCACATTGTCAAGCGTTGCTCCATTTCTTCACCTCTTGAGCTCGGTCTAATGCCCCCGCATCAGACTCCCCAGGTAGGAAAAATTTATGAGCTCCTAATCATAAGGTCCTCTATAGAGCAACTGACCTTTTGTAGACTTGTAACACTCATCCATTTAGAATCCTCCATAAGACAATCCTTCCACTTAACCAAAAACTCCAGGTATTCTTTGCCCTTGGTGTGCTTTGCAACTCTGGTGTCCAAAATTACTTTAGCCTCTAGAACCTCTGCCATAGGCATCTGCTTCATCCAAATTTGTTCATTGATTTCTCCATTGGCCTCATTTTTTGTAGATCCACCTTCATCCCCAATTTGATAGGGATACAAATTAGCCACATTGAAAATAGGCGAGATACCTATGCCCATAGGTAACTCCAATTCATAAGCATTTGTAGAATTTTTTCTGAGTATCCTCCAAGGTCCTATTTTATTCATCTTGAGTTTGTTATATTCTCCTCTCAGTAATCTCTCCTTTCTGAGGTGGGATAAGACCATGTCCCATACCTCAAAGTTTACCTCTCTTCCTCTTAAGTCTGCTCTTTGTTTGTACTTGTGGTTGTTGTCCTGTAGCTTTTGTTTTATCCCCTCATGTAAGTCACTCATTGTTGCTGCAAAATCTTCCCCATCAACACTCCTCTGCTCAAGTTTTCCCAAATTTCTTGGCTCACAAACTCCTCTAGGGTGCATTCCATACAAGGTCTGAAAATGACTCTTCCTTGTGCTCCTATTTGGTGAATCATTGTATGCAAACTTAGCTTGAGATAACACACAATTCCAATACTTGGGATGCTCACCCATAAGGCTCCTCAATATGTTTTTGAGACTCCTATTCACAACTTTAGTCTTCCCATCATATTGTGGATGGTAGGTTGAACTGAAGTTCAATTTTATTACAAGATTCTTCCGCAAGGTCCTCCAAAAATTCTCTGTGAACCTCGTGTCCCTATAAGATATTATACTCTTTGTCAAGCCATGCAATTAGACAATCTATTTGAAAAACAAATGAGCCACATGTGTAGCATCACTAGTCTTGCAACATGGGATAAAATGAGCCATATTTGTAAATATTTCCACAACTTTAAGTATATAGTCCTTACCTCGATGCATTATTGGTAAACCCAAAACAAAGTCCATACTTACCAACTCCCATGGTCTGCTAGGAATGGGAAAAGGAGTATATAGTCCAACATTTTGACTCCTCCCTTTCACATGCTGGCACTCTTTACATTTTATCACATATTTCTACACATCTACCCTCATATTTGGCCATAAATAAAAATGTTCTAGCTGCCCAAGTGTCATTTCCACACCAAAATGTCCGACCAATCCTCCATTCTACTTTTCTTGCATCGTATTCTCTCTCTTTGAGCAACGAGGAATACATAATTTCTTGTTCTTGAACAACAAACCATTCTACAACATAAACTCCCTCCATGGGTTGTTATCTCTGCTCATGGGGTCCTTGCATGCTTCTAAGGCCTATCGAAAACAAACACCATCCTCATACAAGTCCTCCAAATAATCAAAGCCCAAAATTTGTACATGCCACTCCTGCATGATTAAAATCCTCCTGCTCAAAGCATTGACTACCTTGTTCTCTTGTACACTCACATGTTTCAGAACAAAGGTGAAACTTTGTAGTAATTCCGCCCACTTGGCATGCTTATGGTTCAACTTGTGTTGTTGCATTATATACTATAATGAAAAATTATTAGAGAACAAAACAAACCCCCCGGGCATCAAATAGTGTCTCCAATGCTTCAAAAATTGTACCACCACATATAATTCCTTGTCATAAGAGGAGTATTTTTGTTTTGAATCATTCAACTTCTTACTGAAATATGAAACATGTTTACCTTCTTGACTCAATACTACTCCAATGGCTATTCCACTGGCATCACATATGACTTGGAAAATTTGATTGAATTCAGGAAGTTTCATCACTGGTTTCTCGATGATATTCCTCTTCAAGAGTTGGAAACTTTTCTCTGTTGTTGTTGTCCAACAAAATGGTTGTTTATATTTCTTGATTGTTTCAACGACGGGTGCACAAATACCACTGAATTTCTTGATGAACTTTTGATAGAAGCTAGCTAATACATGAAAGCTTCTAACTTTGAAAATGTTCTTGGGTGAAGGCCAACTTACAATCACCTCTATTTTCTATGGATCCATTTTCAACCCATCCTTTGAAATGAAAAAGCCTAAATATACCAACTCAGACCTCATGAAAGTAAATTTCTTAAGGTTAATAAATAGTTTATCTTGTTGCAAAATTTCTAAAACATCCCTTACATGCTTAAGGTGTTCTTCCTTTGTTCGATTGAAAATCAAAATATCATCCAAATAAACAATAACAAACTTATCGACGAACACCTTCAAGACCTCATTCATCAACCGCATGAAATTACTTGGTGCACTCATCAGTTCAAATGGCATGAACAACCATTCATATAATCTACTATTGGTATTGAAATTTGTCTTCTACTCATCCCATTCTCTGATCCGGATCTGATGATAACCACTCTTTAGATCAACCTTTGAAAAGTAGGTTAGCTCACTCAAACAATCCATCATGTCATCCATCTGTGGCAATAGAAATATGTACCTGATTGTGATCTTGTTGATTTCTCTGGAATTTGTGCACATCCTCCATTCTCCATCCTTCTTTGGACTAAGTACCACGGGGACAACGCATGGACTCAAGCTCTCCCTTACCAAACTTTTGTCTCGCAATCCTTGAACCTATTTCCTTATTTACTCATTCTCCTTGGGTGTCATTCGGTAAGCATATTTATTCAGAAGGCTTGCTCCTAGTATCAAGTCTATGTGATGGATAATACTTCTCTTAGGTGGAAACTCACTTGGAGAATCATCGACTACGATATCATTAAACTCATGCAACATCTATTGATTCTCAATAGGTAAATATGCAATTTTAGTGTGCAAAAATATTACATTTTTTTTAAGACCATCGCATAGTTGACCTCTTCTTTCTCCATTTGTTGTAGAAATTATTTTCCTCCTAATAAGGATGATTTTGAACTACTTGTCCTAGTTGTACTCTCCTCCTTCAATGGTACAATAGTTTTCTTGATACCATCCTTTTCAAACTTGTATGTGTTGTCCTCTCCATCATGCACCACTTTCTTATCAAAATTCCAAGGTCTTCCCAAAAGAAGGTGGCAGACATCCATTGGCACGATATCACAAACTACCTTATCCTTATATATACATATATGGAACTCCACTTTGCCATGCTCACTCACCAACAATTGGTAACCTTTCTGTATCCATGACACTTTATATGGTGTTGGGTGCTTCAACCTTTTCAATATGAGTTTTTCCACCATTTTCGTGGAAACTATAATGTTAGTGCTTCCACTATCAATCACCATTTTGCAACACTTTCCTTCGTCCTTTCAAACAATCCTAAACAAGGTTTTTCTTCATGGTGGTTCAATAGTCCCCTTTGTTGGTTTCAACAAGAATTTGTTCATCATTAAATATTCTCTCATCTCTGGTGCATTTTCTTCCATAGGCTCTTGTGCTTTTGTTGCTTCTAACTGAACTACATATGCATCTCTCTATCCTCCATTCTCATTCTCACTATGCTAAAAATATATATGACCCAACTTCCCACATTTATAACACTGATAAACAGTCTCTCTACCTCTTCCTCTACCTCTACCTCTCTGGTAGGATCTTCCTCCTATGGAGTCACCTTCTTTCTCGTGTTGTCCTTGCTGCCTTGGGTTACTTGCATCATTCTTTTGCGTGAAGTTTTCCCTCTTCTATCTGTCTTTCCTTTTCCTCTAGAAAAACCACGACCTCTGCCTGAATTTCGATTCCTTGTTATCTTCTCTTCTGCCTTCAAGGAAATTTGAAATGCTTCTTCCATTGTCTTGGGAGAAAGCATGTAAATTTCATCTTGAATCTATAGCTTCAAACCATTGATGTACCTTGTTTTTTTCTCTGGGGTGTATTCTACATGATCTGCCCTCAAATTCACCTTGTAAAACTCCTCGGCATATTCTCTTACTGTCAACAACCTTTGCTTGAGATTATGCACTTGTTTGTAGAGGGATAACTGATATTTCTTCCTGAAAATTTTCCCTCCATCTTCGCTACCATCTTGTCCCAACTATTTATCAATGGCTTCCCTTGTTTTATTTTTTCAGCCGACACATTTTCCCACCACAATGCAACATGACCTTTCAACCTAGTTATAACAAAATTTACCCACTTATCTTCTTCTATCTCCTCATACTCAAAATAATTGTCTAATTCATTGATCTAGTCCATCAAATTCTCGGCTACCAAGCTTCCATCATAGTAGACAATTCAGGTTTTGTTCTTGAACTTGAGCTTAACATTGAACTCAAAAATTTATTTCTGAAGCTTCATGCAAATGTGTTTCTCTTTTTTCTCTAGCTTCCTCCTCTAATCCATTTTCATCTCCATCCTCAGGGTCTTGTTGCCTACTTGTCTCCATGGCCTTTAAACAAGCTTGCAACCTCTATATCTCTTCTTGGAGTTCTACATTAGCTATAGGTATCCCTTCACGACCTTGTGCTTTTCTTTCTTGTGTAGCCATCTCCCTATGTTGTAGACAAAAACAAAAATTTCAAACATGGATTTGATACCACAAATGATAGTAATGGGCACGCCAAAAGGAAATTTGGAAGCCAAAACACAGTTCAAATAATTCTAGATATAGGCGTTATGAAATAATTTCATAGCGCTCCAAAAACTCTATTTCGAACCTTTTGGGAAGATGAAATGACGCAGTCCCTTGTAGAATCGATTCCTCCAAGGTCTAGCCCGACTCCCAACTCAAAGAACCTTCTCCTCCCACCTCTCCTCGTTAAGGATTCACCTCACTCAAATTAATGGCCTGAATTTCAATTGAAGGAACAAATTTATGCCTGTAAAAATAGAGGCGCTGAAAAAATAGTTTAAAGGTCACGATAAAAGGGGCACCATAAAAAACCACTGCTCAAACTCGCTTGTTAACAAGAATATACCATTACAAAGATGGTCACACAAATTCTAAGACTTAAATAAGCGCATACCCAGTTCGATTGGAAACCGAAGATAAGAAAAAATAAATTTATGAACATATGTGTTGATGCGCAACTTCCTTTTCATTCATTTCAAGCATACATACTTAGAGGTTGGAGAAGAGATGCTCCTCCCATTCAATGCCTATTTTATTCCCAACTTGAGAAAATGGTTCATTTTGAAGTCAAAAATAAACTTTATGGGTTGGAAAATAACTCCTATACTCTAACTCTTTGTCTCACTCCAATCCTACATTTACATTAAGTATTTGGAATTTTAACAAAAAATGACAAAAATGAATTTTCCAGCTTAACATGTGGCCAGTCCACCAAATTGCCAAGCTCTGCTCCATTCTTCACCTCTCGAGCTTAGTCTAATGATCCCGCATCACCTGCTTTGGCCTGAGTAGTCTATTTTTGTGAAAATATTTCCGTAAAAAGGGTTTTTTCCACCATTCATTGAATTCTGAGAGAAGCCACCATACAATTTTTACTCCTAATTCCAAATTCATTAACTTAGGTTCCTTGATTGTTAATAATTTTAATTCGTTGGGTAATTGAACAATATTCCATTTCACAAGATGAAATCATTTTTCATTATGTTCCCCTCCTTGCCACAAGACTTAAATGAAAATGACACTTATTTGATGAATGATGCTTTTTGGAGCTTACAAACCCGATCCAAAATATATTAGAAGAGGGGACATAACTAATTTTATTAATACCACTTTTCCTGCTACATTTATCCATTGCGCTCCCCATGAATGAATCATTTTTTTTTTTTTTAAATATTTTGCGTTACTTCCTCCCTCTCCTCTGCATTAGAAGCACCCAAAGAGATAGATATCCCCAAATATTTAAAGGCCCTCCAATATGGTGTTGCTAGGAATTCAAACATTCTTGCGATCTCAAGAATTGTTGATTCTGCGCAGATACAACCATATACTTTGTTGGGAAGTGAAATTAGGTTCGGTCTTCATATTGACTATGTAATTATGTAATTATGTAGTGAAGAAGACAAAGATAATAAAATGTATTTTTGTTATGCTTGCTTCATGGGTTTCATGAGCAAGTTTTTTATTATAGGTCAAAATACTTCTTCTTGATGTCTTTTAGGGATTTGTCATCTTGTCATAAATGTATTAATTAAGAGTCATGTATATGAAAATTCAAGTCAATAATGGTATGCCTCAAGACCTTGTCAATTAATCTTGAAGTGTTACACAACAATTTGTCACCGTCCCTGCAATTGCCCGTCTCGCCCATTGGAGGGTTGTTTCTGTGATGAATAAGTAGTTGTACCTCGAATTGAGTCACCATGCTGGGGGCATGCTTACTTTTTCAAGCATAGTTTGTTTTCGTTTCAAGCTTGTGTAAAAATGAAACCGGTTTCAAGCATAGTTTCTCTTTGTTTCAAGCTTGTGTAAAAATGAAACCAACTTCAAGCAGAGTTTCCAGATTTCAAGCTTGTGTAAAAATGAAACCTTTCCCATTTTAACTCTTGTGATTTCCATTTTATTAGCCTTTTTTTGCCAGATGAATGCCTTGTTTTGATCTCTTGCTTTGGAAGCCCTCTTTGTGTTTGACCTCATATGTCTTGTCGCCTTTTGAGGGATTTTGTTACAAAGTGTTTGAAACAACGATTGCATTCTTAGTGGTTTTGCATCCCTTTTGCCTTCATCTTTCATTAAGAAGATTTGCGTTTATTTAGTTTTCATCTCAAAGTGTCCTTTTCGTTAAAATGCATTAGATCACATTGCATTGAAAAGTATTTTTGAGATTTATCATTGAACTTAGATAACATTGTTTAATAATTGAAAGCCAAAAATCGCTTTGAGTGCATTCTCTTTCATTAAAAGCATGCATTAAGTAGATTCTCATTTCATCGAAAAGTGCATTGAGTGCATTCTTATCATTTGAAAAGGAAGAGGAAATTTTGCATAGATGACAATTGCATAGTTTTCGAAAGAGAGGATTTTGCATAGATTACATTGCATTATTCGCATCGTTGAATGTTTGAAATTACTTTTGGATAGTGAAAGTCATCTAGTTTGGAAAAAGTTTCGTTTTCAGTTTTGCTGTTTGTTGCATCATTGTTTGAAGCTCTTCCCTTAACTAGATAGCATTCATCGAATTGAAATTTTTTCTTTTCTCATATAGTTGCATATAGGAGATTGTCAGATGACATATGGTAGGGCCCTGAAACCGAAACATAGTTGAAGATTAACATTAAAATTTATTCAATTTAACCTAAGGAAGCATTGAAACATTAACAAAACATTTAGAGGTCTACGTTAGAGACGTGTTCCGGCGTCGTTAGACCTAGTAGCTATCGTTCGCCTCTTGGATTTAGACAACACTAGTACGGACTTGTGCTCCCCGTACCGTTGCGTATATAAAGGGAGACCCCACTAGGTTGCTATCCTTTATCCATAGGAAGCCGAGTCTGCCGCCTTATACCCGTGATACACCAGACACAACATTCGGGGAAATTTCCTACACGTACGTCAAGTCCTTGGTTGATTTCTCTTTCATTTTGAAACCAAGGTGTATATTGTAGTTCACGGTTATTTGGTACACCCTTTGCCTAGAATTCCTGAGTAGTCATTTCGATCTTTTCTGATTATTTAAATTTGAAAAGGTCATCAAGCGCTTGTCCTTTCACGCCTGTTTCCAATCTGAAAGTGATAGAGTCACCTTTTGCCTATTTCTTGACTCTTAAAATATGAAACGATAGAGTTTTTTTTCAATGTTTTAAAAATTAACTGCCCACGAAATATTCCCAGTTAAAGTTAGTTTCCTTAGGGTGTTGTTCTAAAGATCGTTCTCGATGGCAACTTTCCCGGAGTTCACTAACCAAGGAATCCCCTCCGATGGGAATCATGGTCCTTTTCCTCCTTTTGGAAATGTTGGTACTCCTTATATGGCAACATTGTCCCTTCCTGGGTTAACTGTTGGATTGTTTGTTTGGTTGTTCTCAACCTCTGTGGTCTCGAATGTCTCGGCTACTGGTCAATCAGTTCCTCCACCTGAATAACATCATGTTGATTCCAAGGTGGACCTCTCCCCTTGTTCGCTTGTTTCTACGTCCTCCTCTTCTACTTCGCCTGGTGAAAGTCTGGATCCGAGTAACCACGTGGATAAGAAGAAGAAGAAGAAGACAAAGAAGAAGAAGTCCGATAAGAGAGAGGCTAAAGCTGCAGCTTCTAACGCACCTCCTCTTGATAAACCTTCCAACCCTCCATGGAAAGTCAAGTTCCCTTGCATGTTGTGCACGGGAGACCATCTCCTTCGAGATTTCCCTAGCATTCCCGAGGTGCTTGAAGAATGGTCCAATGGTCATCCGCCGTTGCCTTTGGCTTCCGGGAGTCAGGTTGGGGGCACATCCTCAACTGGTACTGGTAAGGATCGTAAGAAACAGGGTAAGCTTACCAATCCCTATAAGTTGTGTGAAGGGCACCATGCCATTCACCTTTGTCCGTATATGGATGAAGCCAAGAGAGTTTTGGACAACTCAACTGTTTCTACACCACACCTCCCGGCTGGTTATAAACAACTTTCTTTGAGTCCTCCACCAGTTGATGCCACGATTGGTCAAGAGTCATCCTTGGTCGATCTCGCTCCCTCGGAAATTCAAATTCAGGAATCCATTCCCAACCAACCATTGGTCTTGGGGTCGGTTGAACTGGCCCCGTCTGCGGTGCACCAGGTCTTTTCCATGGAGAGTGGATCTCACATCCCTCAGGTTCTTCTTGTTTCTTCAAATTCCTCGGATTTGGAGAAAGATTCTCCTGTCCCTATACCTCAAGAAGTTGCTCCTCCACCTCCCGTGATGGAGGTCTCGGAGGATACTCCTCCCGCCTTCGAGATGGAGGTCGTGGAGGATGCTCCTTCTTCTATCGTAACACCAGGAGAAGACCATCTCAGTTCGATGGTAGCCCCTCTGAGTAGTTTGGTCACTTCCTTTGATTGGAATCGATTTGCGGGATACCGCCTTCCGTCTTACGTGCCTTTCGAGATAACGGTACATGCCTTTGGTTTGGTCGTACCCAGCACAGTTATAGTCGAAGGTGCGTCTGTTAGTATTTTGTATTCAACTACTTGGCAAGCTTTTGGTTCGCCTCCACTACTGCTTGTTACACAGAATCTGTTGGTGTTTAATAGAAGAACTAGTCAACCGTTGGGGATCCTTCCAAGGTTACCTGTTACTTTGGGAGGTAAAACCATCCATATGGATGTGATGGTTGTTCCAGGCCCCTTGGATTTCAATATGCTTTTGGGGCGCGATTACACCTATGCCATGGGAGCTCTTGTCTCCTCCCTTTTTCGTGTGGTCTGTTTTCCGCATGAAGGACGGATCGTGACCATTGATCAACTTTCCTTCTTTGGTCCTGATATGGCAGCTGGCCCACCATCATCCCTTCTTGGTTTTTATCCACCCGTTGTATCTGCCCCACCGCAGGTCAACTATGTGGCTACCTACCCCATGCTTGTACCTAGTGATAGTGCCATTGTGCATCAGGTGCTGCGGGCATTGGGTCCTGGCTTCCAGGATGTTTTCCTTCCATCGAGTGTGGAACTCTTAGAAGCGATGACTTATTTTTCATTATGATAAGGTCGCCCGGAGCAGAGTTCGTTTTCTTGTGTCAAGCTCCTTGAAAAATGAAACAAGGTTGTCGGAGCATGGTTCTTTTCCTGTGTCAAGCTCCTTAAAAAATGAAACTGGGTCTGGTCGGAGTAGAGTTCGTTTCCTTGTGTCAAGCTCCTTAAAAAATGAAACAAGACAGTTGGAGCATAGTTCTTTTTCTTGTGTCAAGCTCCTTAAAAAAATGAAACAAGCTCTTTGGAGCAGAGTTCCTTGTCTTGTGTCAAGCTCCTTAAAAAATGAAACAAGGGTGTCCGAGGATAGTTCTTTTAATGTGTCAACCTCGTTAAAATAATGAAACAATTTCCTGTTCAATTCGAGTCTTTGATAAGTTCTCGTAAAATCCCAGTCGAGTCTTCCTCTTGATCTCGTAACTTGAACCTTCACTCCATCTACCTTTCATATGGACTGAAGCTTGGGGGGCATGTACCTCGAATTGAGTCACCATGTTGGGGGCATGCTTACTTTTTCAAGCATAATTTGTTTCCGTTTCAAGCTTGTGTAAAAATGAAACCGGTTTCAAGCATAGTTTCTCTTTGTTTCAAGCTTGTGTAAAAATGAAACCTACTTCAAGCAGAGTTTCCTGATTTCAAGCTTGTGTAAAAATGAAACCTTTCCCATTTTACCTCTTGAGATTGCCATTTTTTCAGCCTGTTTTTGCCAGATGAGCCTTGGTTTTCTCACTCCATCGTCACTATCTGCTTGGCCGATCATATGCCTTCACTTGGTTGTTTTACCCGTTCTTGAGGAACCGTTGCGATGAGTGGTCTTGTTACCCAGCCTCTCAACCTTTATTTGTTCAGAGTAGTTCCACCATTACCGGAACCAGTTGCTACCCTTTATACCACTCGTTCCTCCAAGAGGAGTCAACTTTTAGCTCTTTTCTGACTCTCTAAACATGAAAATATTGCCGAGTCCCTTGTCGTTTCGATCTCGTTAAAGTGGCCGCGAAACGACATCTACCCAGTATACGTTTACCCCTTTTTCGGGCTGAGATAAATTATTTACGAAAAAGGAATACCCTAGCCTATCACGACAAGGAGGTTTTCTTAGACATAGTTTTCTACCTTTTTGGATCTGAGGAACTATTTACGAAAAGGGACTGTTGGAGTTTACTTTTCCGCTGTCTTTTCAAACTCTCTAAACATGAAAAGACGCCGAGTTCTTTCTTTGTCAGACTCGTTAAACCCTGATGACATTGGATTCAGTCGTGATGACGGTATTCAAGTTTCTCCTTCCTAGGGATCGTTAAATGTACTAGGATGGATTCGTCCGAAGGACAAATTTATATGACAAGAATATGGTATCCTCTTCAAGCTTGTGTAAAAATAAAGAGGTACTCGCCAGAAATGGTGGGGAAAAATGGAACAAAAATCGTTGTTGTGTCGGCAGTATGTCGCTCTTGAACATGGCACTTGTCTGCATTCGTGTCGGGTTGGGGACATCTCATCTCATTTTCCACTTACCTCCGTGGGTTCGGGTGATCCCTTTTGACCTCTCATCTGCTCTTTGCCTCGTCATCATGACCTCTGATCTTTTGATGTCAAATACTGCCAAATCCACTGTCGTGTCGCCGATATGTTAAAGAGAAGTTGACCTCTGCAAAAGTCTCAACCTTCCTCTGATTCTCATCTGATCCTGATTCACAAAGACATTATGTTCCTCTGTCTCGCGTCGATGATGTGGGAAACACTATGGCCCACCTTCGATCAAGGTCACTTCCTGTCGACATCAGCTCATTATCCGGGAAGCTGATCTAGAGACTCCCTTCTGGTACCTTGGAGCCTGCATGCCTCAATGGCAGGTTATTCACATTCGACGTGAGGTTTTCATCATTGGCCTCCGATCGAGTGATTCTACGGGTGTTCGATGCCAGCTCACTGATTCACATGCCGTAGATTGTACCTATAGTACCTTGAGGGCCATTGTCATTATTGGTGGTACCTCTCGCGTCTGTTAACAACTTTCATCATTGGCTGGTAATCAGGCGATGTTCTTGCATGTTCAACTTCAACTCACTTATTCACATGCTTGAACTTATACTTTGTTCGGGTTGAGACAGAGCGCAAGACCCTGGATTTCGTCTGTTAGAATCCAGGCTGCGATTTTGTGGATTATTATGATTAGATACATGACTCGCTGATTGGATGGCTGCGACCATACCTGAGTCTCTTTTATCGATCCTTATTGGATGGCTACATCCATGCCTTGGATCTGGATTCTTGTATACTCTGTTATGGATGGCTGCGCCCATACCACATATATATCATGCATTTGAGATATCAGTTGTACTTCTCTACGCAGGTTTTCCGACGGCAGTGTTTTCAATTGGACGCGTTCTCGTAAAGCATTTCACCCCTCTCTCTATTTCGAGCCTCATTCGTTAGGGGGCATCTGTTACACAGCAATTTGTCACCGTCCCTACAATTCCCCGTCCCGCACATTGGAGGGCTTATTCCGTGACCTGTGAGCAGTGACATGATCTGAAAACACTTTCATGGCATTCCCCTAGACATGGACTTTCATTCCTTTGAAGACAACTCCTTGTGAAAAACCCTAAAAATAGCCTTTTTATCCTTGGCATGAATGCTCAGTGTCATATCCGCGCCAATGGGGGAAATCCTCCAAAGAGGGCGCGCCAACTGGCGCACTGTCTCAGTGTTGTACCCGCGACAGGCTTAATAAGGAGTGTTTAAAAAAAATAAATGGTGGAAGATTGACTCCAACAAACTCCTGAACTGGACTCTAAATCAAGTTGGGACGTTTGGCTCCAGTTCTCCATGTAGAGGAAGTAGTTTTCCACCTCTCATGGAAGCTTCCTTGAGGGTAGGGCCAATCCCATGATTTTAGGGATCCCAACTACCCTTCCACCATCTATATAAGCTTGCAATTTCCCTTTGCAAGATAGTCTCCAAGAGCCTTCATAGCCTAAATAATGCTGCAAGAGCCTTGATAGTCCTCATAGAGCCAAATCAGTAGCAAGGAGATTGACGATCGAAGAGAGAGGCTTGTCCCATCCCCGACGAGCTTTACCGAGACGTATTCCGCTGACGACCCGCCGAAGGAAGATTCAACGTCAAAGCCAGGTTGTATTTTTTTTTGTATGAATTAATGATAAGTGACTTTGGTTATGGTTCCACTCATATTGTTCATTATGATCATGAGTTGTGTCTTCTCTGACTGATACATAATTGCATATATTGGGTTTTACGCTTATGTTTGTCGTGTTTCTTGTGTGTGCAAGTGTTCGATCGCGGAAAGCGGGAGGATTGTGATCTGCTGGAGCAAGGAAACGGGAGCGTTATCTTCCCTACGAACAACAACGTTGGATTCAAGGTAAGCCTTCTTCGACATTTGGTTTATTGCAATTAGGAACTTGCACCTTAGCGTGATACGATTATTGCTAGACCTGATCTGGGCTAGTAGGGATCGCCTCTGTCTGCAGAGGGGATTTACCTCTACAACATGAAGTCATGGCTCAATATGATGCTCAAGATGAACGTTGGAATACTCTTCAAAACAACCTTTAATACGCTCTACAAGTCAGCATATAAACAATGTTCAAGTTGGCCTCATTACAAATAGACAGGTCGACTCAATTTCAGATAGGGTCAACTATATATACCCTTGTATACTACGCAAAAAAAGACAAAAAAAAATTCGGACTCCTCTATGATTTTCGGATCAGATTTTTTGATTTTAGTGCGAATATTCAAGTTTGTATTAAATGTGAGTTCAAGACTGTGCTTTATGTGAAGGAGGCAGACGAAGTATATATATATATATATATATATATACATATGAAGACATATGACTATGTTAAAGAACAAAATTACAGGACTATATTTAGTGTGAAGTTACAGGATTATGAGAAGATTATAGGACTGTACTAAGTGTGAAGTATAATCAGTATGTTCAGCGGAGTTAAGTAAAGGGGAAAGGTTAAAGATGAAATATGTGCATAGGACTGTCCACAACAAGGTGATGATATATAAATAAGGATCACACATAATTGGAGAAGGAAAATATAGTGAGAGACCTAGATTTATAGTACTAATGCAGAAAGGTGCAAGACGATGCAGAAAATCAGGATCATCTCAAGGAGTCCATTGTTAAGTCTGAACTTCACCTATTTTTTCCACCTATACTAAGCCTTGTTTCCCCCATTTTTGACCTCTTTTTGCCCTTTAATTATACCTAGTTAGACTATGTCATCCAATTTTGACTAAAAATGGTATCATAGGCTAAGGTATGTTGAAACAACATTAGAAGTGTCATTTTATCTAATTTTGAGCATTTTTTGAACTGGTTGTGTCATTATTGCATTACTACTCTAACTAGCCTTGGACTCATGTGAAGACTTGTTAGATTCAAGCAGTTCTGCCAATCCTGCAGATAGCTCATACAACTGAGATTCCTATAGCCGTTCTGAATTTCCCGCAGCTATTCCGGATTTCCTGCAGATACGTTGATTTCCTACAACCACCTCAAAATCCTGCAGCGAGATTGACAAACAGTTTCAGTCGCGCAACAAAAATGGTCTAATCCATGCCTTCGGTCATAGATTAGACCCAACAATAGTTTACCATTGTCACTCGGTATCTATATTATTGGTTATTGGCTTAGTTTAGTAATCTGTTTTTCTCAAAGCCAAATATGGGCTGCTAGAATTGTATAAAATCAGATGTAATTTTCTTGGATGAAAGTTCAGAGTTCTTGGGTTGGAAGTTGCTGTTACAGAGCACAATATCAAATTGTAATCGACTATTATTTCAGATTAATAAAATCGTTTACGTTCTATTCATTTTCCTGAGCAACTTCTTTAATCTTTAAAGGGGTTGTGAGTGAGGGAGGCCCCCCTTCGCCCACAACTCCTACAACAGAGTGTGTGTGTTTATTTCTGTTTTTATTATGCATTAATAATTTCCTGTAACAGCTGGTGTTTCCTTTCTGTATTTCTTACAACAAACTGTAAATTGGTTAAGTGAATTAATATTTTATGTTGAAGAGCTCTTTTCATTTGGCCAATGTTTTGATTCATGATTTTAAGTTTGATTCTTGATTGGGATTGATTTCTTTTATCTTTCATGCATCAGTATCAACAAACGCAAGTGTTATAGAGCGATGTTATATGCCGCTCCATAACCATTGCTGCAATAGTACTGATATAGGAAAGCAACATGAGTTATTGATTGTTGTTTGATCTTTATCTTTTCACGGTCGATATTAGCAATCTTAAGTGCTATAAAGGGATGATCTATGCCACTCCACAACCTTTGTTGCAATAGTATTGACATAGGAAAGAAGAATTAGTTGTTATTTGTATAATTAATTAACACTTGCAGTAATCAACCTGCATATATTGTGCACTGCATCTCATCAGTTTACCTTCCTGGGTTGACAACTTATATTGGAAAATTATACACGTATAATTTGACTCAACATTTTGGCGTCGTTTTCGGGGAGGTGCTAAAGGATGATACTGAAAGTGTTTTAGTTTTATTTTTTTGATTTTATTTTCTTTTCAAGACTGGGGGAGTCGAAGTGCAAAGACGCAAGGCAAAGCCTACGCACCCAAGAGGTCAGACTCTCGCTAAATCCGTGTCCTGATTGTTTGGTAAGTTTTTATTTTTTATTTTTGAATATTAGATGAATATTATATATTTTTCTTGGTGGTGTGAGCACCACTCCATTTAATAATACACTGGAAAGAAGAAGGAAATTTGTAAGGAACAAGGCAACAAAGAAGGAGGAATCCGAACAAGAGGTCTGTAGTTCTAAACAAGTTGACCTTTCTACAACAGAATCCTCTGTTGGAGAATCTTCTGTTGCTACCTATCTTGAATCTCCCCTTACAAGGAAGACCACATATCTTCTCAGTGGTCATCCTGAAGAATAATTCCTTGTAAATCCTGTCAAAGAACTAGAATTTCAGACCATTGACCCTTAAGAATCTGTAGCCTTCCATGGTCTTACTCTTTCTTGGACTGACATGGCTCATTTAGAAGACACTGATGAGAATGATGAGAAACTTGTCACATTTGAATTTCCTATCAGAGAGACTGGGGGAGCCACTCAGATGAAAAACATTCCTCCCTTAGCCTTGCCTAAATTTCGTGGTGCCTCTAGTGAAGACCCTGATGCTTTCTTATTTGAGTTCGATGTACTTTGTAGGAGTTATGACTATTCTTCTAATGCTTAAAAGCTGAAATTTATTCCTACTACATTGAAATATGCAACTCTCAGGTGGTTTATGGGGTTGGAATCAAAATCCATTGCAACTTGGGATGACATGAAGAAGGTGTTTTGAAAAAGTATCAGGATTACTGCAAAACTAGGGATCTTAGGGAAGAAATCTTTGGCATGACCCATAAGGAAGGGGAGAGCCTCGGGGATTTGGTAGAAATATTCCAATACAATTTACAAATATCTAAGATGAATGAATTGGACAAAGAGACTAAGAGGACCATTTTTCTTATGGCCATCAGACCAAAATATCTGGAGGTCTTAAATCTAATGGGAGCAGGCGATGTATCAAAGCTGAGTTATGATGATGTGTGTGAGCTTTGTAAAAGATATTCAAGAGGGAATTCCAAGGTTGGAGGTGGAACAAGAGATCCTTCTTCCAAGCTTGTCAAATCAGTTGCCAGAGCTGGAGTAACCAGAGCTGAAATGGGTAGTTTATTTGAAAATTTTAAAACTGATATTCTTAGCACTTTATCTTCATAATTGGATGTTTTGCATGCTAATAAGAAACAGGAGAAACATGATGAATTGGAGAAATCCTTGGCAATGTTATGCTCCAAATGTCGGAAGAAACATGCTCTAAGGGAATGCCCTATTGATAGTATCAAGGTATGTCGAATTTGTGACACTGAGCATTCCACTGATCAATGTCCTTCTCTACCTGAAATTAAGGCAACATACATAGCATATCAAGGAGTTGTCAATGCACTTTATGAAATGGCACCTCAAAGACCATGGCAGCCACATCCTGCAGGTATGTCACAGTCAAATTTTCAATTTCCTTATGCTCAAAATCAGATGTGGAATGTTCCAATTCCCTAGCATCCTTGGCCTCCTCAACAACCTTGGCAGGGGAAATATTCTTATCTGACTACACAGAATTTCCCACATCAAAAATTTTATTCACAGCCCACACCACAACAAATGAGACAACCACAAAAACAAATTCAATTGACTTCCCCACCAAATCAACCTCGTCCCACGCAAATTCTTGGTCAACCAATGTCTAACCCCAACAATAAAACTGTCTGATCTGCTCACAACATTGGATTGGTCACTTATTCCACTTTTCCTACCTACTGTATTGCATCCCAGCCACTGCAGGAATTATTTGTCCCTGTTTTACAGGAATTTCCTGTGTCTCTGTCGGAAATTCTTGTTCCTGTGTTACAGGAGCTCCCTGTACAGTTGCAGGAATTACCTGTGCAACTGCAGGAAATCAAACTTAGGTCGGGAAGAGTGGTGAATAAGCCCGAAAGAATTGAGGAGATTGTAGAGGAAGATACCTTAGAGATGCCTATAGAGGAAACCACACCTGAACCAGCAAAATCATCTACCTCAAGGCCACAAGAACCTTCCTCATATCATATAGTCCAACCTCCTTTTCCAGAGAGGTTAGAAATGGAAATCAAAGCAAAACAACCTGAATTTGATCTTCTATGCAAACTAAGAAACATGTGCATCAAGATCCCATTACTGCAAGCAATAAAGGACATCCCAATATATGCTAAAATAGTGAGGGAACTATGTACCAAGAAACAAGGAATACAAAAGAAAAAATCCTCAACCATTCAAGTAGGTGGAAAGCTTGCAAGTTTAATGTCTACCAGATTTTTTACTGAAAAATATGTGGATCCTGAAATCCCTATGGTTACCACCTTTATCAATGGATATCCCATAAAAACACTTTGATTGATTTAGGTGCAGCCATTAATGTGATGACTATGGAAACTTTATCGCATATAGGATCCTTTGGCTTGTTACCCACTCCGACCATGTTAGAATTAGCAGATAGGTCTAAGGTAAAGCCAGAGGGTGTTTTAGAAGACATTGTCATCTCATTAGATTCCTGGGAGTATCCCACATATTTTTATGTTCTTCAACCTAAAACTAACTTGGTAGGGCACCCATTGATCTTGGGGAGACCGTGGTTAGCTACAGCTGATGCCTACATAGGGTGTAGAGATGGAAACATGACTATCACTCATGGGGCTGGAACAAAGCACATTAACTTGTACCCCCTACTAAACTCCTCTTGAGATCAGAAAACACAAAATGGGTTGAAGAAGGGGAAGAATAACATGATTCGGAAGGTACCTTACTGGTTTTAACAATAGCCCAAGCCATGAGTCTTAAGGAAAATTCTTAAGAAGATCTGATAAATTGTTGTATTTCTAATCCTGATTTTCCGTAACAGTTAGAAGGACAATCTAGTCATAATTTAGATATCATTACTGATCTTCAAGATTTTTATGAACATAGTTCAGCTTCTGAATTACATTCAGCCCTCTTATATGCATTTCCTGCATATTCAATGTCTGAATGTGGGAGTAAGGTAGTAGAAATTTTTCCTGAAAAATATTTAAACAATAATTCTGCCTTAACTCCTGAATAAGAAAAGCAATTAATACAAACATTGAGAAATTTTTTAGACACATTTGCATGTGAATACACTGATATGAGAGGAATTCACCCAAACACATACATTCATAACATTTATATAGAAGAAAATTTTAGGCCCGTAAGAAAACCAAAAAGGAGGATGAACCTTGCTTTAAGAGAAATTGTAAAAGATGAATTACAAAAGTTCTTAAATGTAGGATTCATCTATCCTATTTTAGATAGCCAGTGGGTATCCCCACTAGTCATTGTCCCCAAGAAAAATGGTAAATGACGAGTGTGCATAGATTATAGGGAATTAAACAAAGCTACATTAAAAGACCATTTCCCTTTACCGTTTATAGACCAAGTACTGGACACTTTAGCAGGGAAAAAGTACTTTTCCTTCCTACATGGATTCAGTGGATATAATAAGATTAGGATAGCTCTAGAGGATTAGGAAAAGATAACATTTACATTTCCCTAGTATACCTATGCACACAAAGTCTTACCATTTGGTCTATGCAACGCACCAACCACATTTCAGCGGGCGGTACTTGGCATTTTCTTTGATCTTTTGCATGATTGTGTAGAAGTTTATATGGATGATTTTATAGTTATGGGTTATACTTTTGAAGAAGCTTTACTTAATCTTGAAAAAGTTTTGTAGAGATGTAGAGAAACTAATATTTCGTTAAGTAATGAAAAATGTTTTATGATTATGACTGAAGGTATTGCTTTGGGTAATCATGTTTCTGTTGCAGGAATCAAGGTTGATCCAGAAAAGATTGAGGTTATTGTAAAACTGTCCCCACCGACTAATTAAAAGGGAGTTAGAAGTTTTCTTGGACATGCAGGCTACTATAGGAGGTTTGTTGAAAATTTTACAAAGGTAGCCTCTCCATTATTTAAATTGTTGACTAAAGAATCTGAATTTCATTGGAATGATGAATGTCAAGTTTCATTTGATAAAATCATGGAAAAAATTTCTTCAGCACCTATCTGACAAGGCCCACATTGGAATCTGCCTTTTCATATTTCCACTGATGCCCCTGATTCAACCACAGGAGCAATATTGGGTCAAAAGGAGGATCCTGTCACCCATGCTATCTATTTTGTGAGTAAAAATTTAACTCCTGCCGAACTGAATTATACAATGACTGAAAAAGAGTTCCTTGCTGTAATTTACGCTATTAATAATTTTAGACATTACATCACGGGTTATGAAGTTTTTGTGCACACAGATCATTCTGCTATTCGTTATCTCATGAATAAACCAATCACTAATGGCATAATTACTAGGTGGTTGCTGCTGCTGCAGGAATTTGACATCACGGTAGTGGATAGGTCAGGAAAAGAAAATCAGGTAGCTTATTTCTGATCTAGGCTTAATCATGCAGGTGAGGATGTTCATGTTAATGATAACTTTCCATATGAAAACCTATTTTCCATCTTTGTTAAAATACCTTGGTTTGCAGACATGGCCAATTATCTTGCTACACGAAAGTTTCCACCTTACTTTTCATCTAATCAGAAAAAGAGAATCATTAGGAAAAGTGTTGATTATTCTTGGATTAGGGGAGATATTTTTTTCACAGGAGCTGATTTGATTATTCGCAGGTGTGTCAGAGAAGATGAGATCTATGACATCTTAAGAACCTACCATAATGAACCATGTGGAGGACACTTCGCAGACAAGCAGATAGCTTACAAGATCCTTCGTTTAGGTTATTACTGGCCATACCGATTCAAGGATGCAAAGGAGTATGTTTGAAAGTGTGATAGTTGCCAAAGAACGGGGCGGCCTATACAATCAGATGAAATGCCTTTTCAGCCACAGGTTCACATAGAACCATTCGAGAGGCGGGCTCTTGACTTTGTAGGTCCCATCAACTCCCCATCCAAAGGTAAGAAGTATATTTTAGTTTGTACTGATTATGTGACAAAGTGGGTAGAGGCAAAAGCACTACCTAGAGCAACGGAAAAAGCAGTGGCATAATTTATTTTCTTTGATATTTTTGTAAGATTTGGAGTACCTAGGGAAAAAATTACTAATCAGGGTGCTCAGTTTGTGTATAAGCTTATGCAGGAAATTGTGCAAAAATATCAGATTACCCACCGGAAGCCCACCCCTTATCATCCACAGGTCAATGGGTAGGTGGAATCAACCAACAAGGTGTTGGAAACAATCCTTACCAAAACAGTTCAATTACACAAGAAGGATTGGTTTGACAGACTTCTTGAGGCCTTGTGGGCTTATCGAATCACATGGAGAGGTACCACTGGCTTTTCTCCATATGAACTAGTGTATGGAAAACATGTTTTTCTGCCCATTGAATTTCAGATCAAAACCATTAGAATGGCATCAGAATTGGGTATTAACTTCAATGAAGCACAACGACAGAGAATCTTGCAGCTCAACGAATTATATGAGATTAGGCAGGATGCTTTTCAGCATACTAACTTGATCCAACAACAAAGGGCTAAATGGCATGACAGATACATAAAAAAGAAGTAGTTCAAAGAGGGAGACTGGGCATTGTTGTACGATTCTAAATTTAAAAACTTTAAAGGGAAATTTAACACATATTGGATAGGACCCTAAGAAATTGAAAAAGCTTTTTATAATGGATCTGTTCGAATTAAAAATATTGATGATGAGAATGTTACCTTCTTGGTGAACGGGGACAGACTCAAACTATATTAAAAAAACCAATCCAAGGAGGAATTTGTGAAGGAATTTGTGAAGAAGAAAGAGCTGGAGATGGTAAGGGAAGGGATCCTTCCTTCCACTATCTCTTCCTAATTTTCCTGCTGATACAATGAGCTCACTTTGTTCCTCCTCGTGCTCGTTAAACCATGAGAGGAATGTCTATTGGGTATAGTTTCATCCCTTTTTCTGGGCCCAATCGACTATTTACAGAAAAGAAACCGCTTAGAGTCTTCTTTTTTAGATCCCTGGGCTTGTTAAAAACACAGGTTAGTAGATCCCTTGGGATCCTTTCAATAAATTTGTTTTTTCAGTTAATCTATGGATTGCTCGTGTTGGACTGATATGGGATTTATTAAGGCCTTCCTTCCAACAATTCTGGCCCATCGACATCAGCAAATTATCTGGGTACAGGATTAGAGCCTTGTGATGCCTTGAAGCTTGTATGCCCCAATGACAGGCTATCTCGCCAGTGGTAATGGAGAATCATTATGGCTTCTTTACTAATCGATCCTATAGGGGGTTTGACAACAACTCATATATTCACACCTGATAGGGTGCATCAGGGTACCTTGGTCCTCACTCTCATTAATGGTGATGGAGCTCGCATTGATTAACAATTGACCTCAATGACTAGTAATCCAATGAGCCCATTGCACATTCGAAATCAACAAATTCATTCATGTGCAATGGACTGTACACAATGGGTGGAGAGAGAGGTTCTTGCAGATTCAGCTTCAATTTTTGTAGATTGTTCAACAGTTGCAGTTTTGACTTCCTGAAGAATGTTCACAATTATTTTAATTCCTACAGAATGTTCATTAGTTGCAGATTCAGTTCCTGAATAATATTTAACAGATATTCCTGCAGAATTCTCAACAGTTGTAGTTTTAATTCCTGCAGAGCATTCGACAACCAGTTCTTAATTCCTGCAGAACAATTGTTAGACACAGCAACACTGGGATTTTCTGAAAAGACAAGAGAAAAGAAAAAAAAATCATTAAACAGAACATATATTAAAATCATGTAATAAACTATTAACAAGTCATTATGTGGTTAAGTTCATGGATTATATGTTTGATGTAATAGGTTATCATTGTAAGAGCAAGCTAATTCATCAAGGACAGGACCGTTGGAGGTAAACCACAACGTACAACCGGTGATAAGGCTCTCGAGGTAAAGGTATAATGACACTTAATTTTTAATTTTCTGCATATCTAAGGCTATGGTAACCCTTTGCAGCCATGGACCGTTATGAAATTAATCCCATGACGTATCATCATTTCACCATTAGTGTTTGTACTTTTGAGATTTATCGTGTAGGTGAGATCATGATAGCAATCATGATCACAACTTGCCGCAGAAAAATATCTGTATTTCATATTTATTTCCTCTCACTGTCGAACTATTGCATAAGTCTCAGACTACATTCCCGCAACCCGTATTTTCTCTGTTTTTTCTGTCCATAATTTCCCTGTCCATTTTTTTCCTTGCCTATCCATTTTTCTCCTCCACCATGACTAAGAATCGAGCCCCCGTCAGATTCGATCCTCAGAGTCTCCCGCTACTAGAATCTGAGCCTCGCAGCAAGGCGAGAATAGAAAAGGAGGGATGGCTTCCCTTCTTTCAAAGGTTCAGTGGGCATAATTCTGAAGTAACCAAATATTTTTCCTTGAACTTAAACGGGGAAAAATCACAGATGGGGAACATCCAATTCACGCTGACAGAAGAACTGGTGGCAAGGGCGTGTGGGATTTCGTAAGATGGAGAGCGCTGGTTTAAAAATCGCCGCTTCAACAAAGACATGTGCGCGACTTTCCTGCAGAAGGGCCATTTGAACCCCGATTGGAGTAAGGGGATTCCGTAGGAATTCTTAAGGCATAAGTACCATCAGTTACTATTTTTCCTGCAGAAATATGTTACATGTGAAGGCAGGTTTGGCTTTTATTTTCTGTTTCATATCAGGCTCCTTGGACAATTCCGGGACAAACCTTTAAATTTTCCCTATTATTTGAAAATGTCATTGATAAAAATGTCCTTAGTCGTAAAAGAGAGGGTTTCCCACATAGAGGAAAACCTCTACCATCAAGGGCTGGTAAAGATTATTCTGGTGGAGGTCCTTTGGAAACATGAGAAGACATGGGAGGATTTTCTGCAAGAAAATCATTTTGTGTAGGATGGAGATTCTGACTCTTTAGGGGTCCAGGAAGAGAAACCCGCAGAGAAGCTGAAAAATAAACCTCGGATGTGTGGACCAAGGATGGAAAAAGATGACGAGGATGATGAATTTGTGGTGACTGGTGAAACTTCCGGGAAGAGCTCTCGACAGAAGGGGCCTTTGACCCTTACAAAATGGTATACCAGAAGCGAGGCTGCCTAGCTATCCATCAAGAATGCAACAAAAGAGGAGGCACCAACTAAAAAGAAAAAGATAGAGAAGTCCTGTGGCCAGCCCAAAGGAAAAGAAAAGTTGAGCCCTGCTATAGTTAGTGATAAGGACACTGTGTCCTTTCCAAACCCCTCACTACAGGAAAGTTAGAATGAAGCCATGAAGTCGCAAGAGGATGCGAGCATGCCCCAATCCTCACAAGGGCATAATGAGGGAGCGGTGACCCCATTGAATAAACAATCTCGACAAATGCTGGAGGAAACTGTGAGAGAAATTACCCTTTCAGAACTGGTCTTGAAAGCAGAGAACGTGACTCTAAAAGAAAATAACCACAAGATGCAGTAGGAGCACGAAGAGTAGCACACAAAGGTAGCCCGCATCATGAAGAAGAAGCAAGCTCAAATAGATCACCTGAAGAGGAAGACCGAGGAGTATAGAGGACAGATTCAAGTAGAATCTAGTCGGGCTCAGTTAGATCACCTGGCTGCAGTGGCTGCGGCCCAGGTGAAAAATTAGCTTTATGTTGAAGATTGCTTTAGTTTTGCTTGCATAGGGACATGCAAGAGTTTTGGTGTGGGGGAGATGTTAATTTTGAAATTTACCTATTTTTGCCACCTATAATAAGCCTTGTTTCCCCCATTTTTGACCTCTTTTTGCCCTTTAATTATACCTAGTCCGACCATGTCATCCAGTTTTGTATAAAAATGGTATCATAGGCTAATGCATGTTGAAACAACATTAGAAGTGTCATTTTATCTAATTTCAAGCATTCTTTGAATTGGATGTGTCATTATTGCATTACTACTTTAACTAGCCTTGGACTCATGCGCAGACTTGTTGGATTCAAGCAGTTCCGCCAATCCTGCAGACAACTCATACAACCGAGATTCCTACTGCCATTCCAGATTTCCTGCAGCTACGCCGATTTCCTGCATCCGTTCCGGATTTCCTGTAGATACGCTGGTTTCTTGAAACCACCTCAAAATCCTGCAGTGAGATTGACAGACAGTTTTAGCCGCGCAACAGAAATGGTCTAATCCATGCCTTCGGTCATGGATTAGACCCAACAACAATTTACCATTGTCACTCTGTATCTGTATTATTGGCTGTAGGATTAGTTTAGTAATATGTTTTGTTCAAAGCCAAATATGGGCTGCCATAAATGTATAAAATCAGATGTAATTTTCTTAGATGAAAGTTCAGAGTACTTGGGTTGGAAGTTGCTGTTACAAAGCACGATATCAGACTATAATCGACTATTATTTCAGATTAACAAAATCATTTATGTTCTGTTCATTTTCCTGAGCAAATTCTTTAATATTTAAAGGGGTTGTGAGTGAGGGAGGGCCCCCTTTGCTCACAACTCCTACAACAGAGTGTGTGTGTTTATTTATGTTTTGATTATGCATTAATAATTTCCTGTAACAACTAGTGTTTCATTTCTGTATTTCTTACAGCAAACCATAAATTGGTTAAGTGAATTAATATTTTATGTTGAAGAGCTCTTTTAATTTGGCCAATGTTTTGATTCATGCTTTTAAGTTTGATTCTTGATTGGGATTGATTTATTTTATCTTTCCTGCATCAGTATCAACAAACACAAGTGTTATAGAGGGATGTTATATGCCGCTCCATAACCATTGTTGCAATAGTACTGATACAAGAAAGAAACATGAGTTATTGATAGTTGTATGATCTTTATCTTTCACGATCGATATCAACAATCTTAAGTGCTATAGAGGGATGATATATGCCACTCCATAGCCTTTGTTGCGATAGTATTGACACGAGAAAGAAGCATTAGTTGTTATTTGTATAATTAATTAACACTTGCAGTAATCAGCCTGCATATATTGTGCACTACATCTCATCAGTTTACCTTCCTGGGTTGACAATTTATATTGGAAAATTATACACGTATAATTTGACTCAAAATCCATGAGAAGCAGTTACAAGATCTTGGAGGCATACAAAGGTCAAGGGTCTGTGTCATGGTCATGGTACTTTTCATCTGAAAGTCTATAAGAAGAATTTCTTGTGGGTTTTCCTCTCTTAGAGGGAGAGGTTTTGGCCCTGGCTTGAAGAGCCTAAATTTGTGTGTCTTGTGATTTTGGTAATTGACTTGATGAAATACATAATAAGCTAAGAAGATAAGACATAAGTAAAATAAGTAAGCTCACAAGTAATTATCAAGAAGAGAATTTGAATTAAACACTGCCCTACCTAATTCTCAACATGGTATCAGAGCTAAGGTGTTGAAAACAAGGGATACTTGACAAGGAGACACTCAAGGAAGCAAGGATCAAAGTTTGTGTTGAAGAGTCAAATTAGGTTGTAAGGAAGATTCTTCAATCTCATTCAAAGGATTCACCCATCAAGGAGATAATCTTTGTCATCAAATATTTATCACTCTGAAGACATTGTTGGAAGACACATAATCAAGCACCATCCAACACTATCCAACACCTTTGAAGACATCTACATTGTAGAATTTTGTCTAAGAGGGAGTTCCTACCTTCATCTTCATCATCATCATCAAGGAAGCTGCTAGAAGGAGGAAGTCACTCTATTCATGTAAGTATCTCTATGACCTCATCTAAATCTGTCAAAATGAATTATTACAAAGAGAGAAACAAATTGGTTGGGTCATCAAACTTTAGTGCATGGAAGAAGAGGACATATTTGAATCTAATCAAAGATGAAGTTATGGGCTACATCAAAGGATCCATAATTCAACCCTCAAAAGAAAATTCTCCATCTCATGCCAAGTACATGAAAGGAGAAATTAGGGCCCAGAGGATTCTCATAGAATCCATTAAGGACTCACTCATACCCTATATATCAAAATTGGACACTGCAAAATAAATATAAGAGAAACTGGTGGAGCTATTCTCTATAAGTACTACATGAGAAGCAATCTCTTTGAGACAAGAACTATACAAGATGAAATTGTCAAGAGAGGAAGGAATAACTTCATATTTTATGAGGATTTCTGAAATAAGAGACCAACTGCAAGAATTGGGAGAAGTAATGTCTGATAGCGAGATGAATACAATGGTGTTGAATTCTCTACCGAAAGAATGGGGAAACTTAACTTCAAGCTTATATGGGAAGAAATAAGAAACACCATTCTAGAATCTATGGTCTCTATGTAAAATAGAGGAAACCAGATTGAAAGATGAAGTTGATACAGGATCAAGTGAAGGGAATCAAGCCTTTGCAGCCATGTCCAGGAAGAAAGGAAGATTCGGTAAATTTGGTCCTCGAAAAAAAAGGAGAAATTTGGACAAGTTATGATTTTTGGATGTAATGAACTTGGGCATTATAAAAGGGATTGTCCTAAATTAGAAAGGGATAAGAGGAAAAAGGAAGAAGCCCATGTCACAAAATAAAGGGATGAAAATGATGCAAATAATATAAGAAAGAAGAAGCGAAAGATATCTTTTATGATTAAGACCATCTTCCTCTTTAAGATATTTATGTCGGTTGTAAAATAGTATTAAGCATTGTACATTAATGGAATCATGAAAAAATCAGGAAAGGAGCACTTGTCATAAGAAGATGTCAGCAATACAATTATGAAAGAATTATCTCCTGGTAACCTCACTGATAACTACATTTATGGAAGGAATTCATCAAGATCAAGGGTCATCATTCAATAATCAATATGGAAACAGGTGCTCCTCTCTAGATTCACTGACTAGAAATAAAGCAAAAGGTTTCATCGAAAATTATATCTTGCAGAATTATGGGATTAGAACATGATGACATATTGATGAAGCGTATCAAGGGAATGAAGTTCTTCGTTCTAGTAAAATTGTTGCAGGATGACTCAAAAGGAAAAGGATGAGGTACATATATCTGTATGTTTACACTGGATGATGTGAAGTCATGTCATATGGTTGCAAGTGATGGAATTCTATCTTTAGAAGTATGATCAAAGGAAGGAGGATCTCTTATAGTGCACAGGTTTCCACTAACATATAAGATCAAATATGTCCTCATATGGAATATGAGGTGGTTTTATACAAACAAGGAACTAGATACTACAAGTTCCCGAGAATGAAGCTGTGTGGAGAAAGAAAGGAAGAGATCATGAAGTGAAACTATGTCAAGAGGTGCTTATCATCCGGAAGCTAAGAAGGTGTGACTAGGAGATATCCCGGGAAGATATGTGGACTGTGATAAAATTATGTTAAACAAGAAGACCCTTGAAAATACATATCTTTAGGAGATGTTTCAATCTGAATAGAGGATGATGATGCCTACAGGAATATGTCATGGTGAAATATCATCACTGAGGTAACTTTTGATTTAAAAGTTCTTATGTATATGTTTATCTGGATAAGTTTATGCAGGGCTGCCAATCATGTAGAAGAATGTAAGATCCTTCGGAGATGGTTTGAAGGAAAGAAACATGGCATAAAGATGGACGAAATGAGAAATACCGATGAATCACTTTCTGGTGGATGACATGAATCATGGATGAAAGTGATGGATGATATATGCCCTATGAAGCCAATGTTGAATATTCCTCAATATCCAAATCCATGACATCGAGGGAGGAATTATTCATGAGCAACTGGGTGTCTCACCATTGCTGCTGCAGGTCCCTGGTTAAGAGGGAGCCTGGTGCTAAGTTTCTTACCTGGAAGAAACTTTAAGGATTTCCTTCCTGAATCAAAAGTAAGTGACGAATATGATTCTCTAAATACATGTGTCATGCATTAGAACAAGACTAACATCCATAAGTCTTAGTGAAGGCTATGAGGAGAGAATGGATAGATACATCATTCTGGTCTATAGAAATTATATGCACTAAGCATGCATATGTCAAAGATCCACCTGATCTCACACTATTTAACTTTATGCAAGATAATAAATCTATTCCACTTGTTAATCTTTTGCGGAAAAATTAATTGCACACACATGTGAAGCATAAACAAAAATATTCAATCGCACATAACACAGTTTTTAACCGGGAAAGCCTAAAGTTGAAAACCCCAACTATATTATGTAACATGGAGATCATATGACAATCTCATACAAGCATACAAAGCTTATCACAAGCCCTTAGTACAGTACAATTGTCATACACTAATCAGGACCAATCTTGCAAATCCATGCACCGATCTCTGCCCCCTGCTAGCCTACCTCCACTGCGCAATCTCTACTGAAGAATAGCTCTGAATGAATTCAAATTACTCCATCCTTGACTTCTCCATCCTCATTGGCAACTCCAATGTGTGTGTGATGCAATCAATGCATCACTATAGTCACAACAGATAGTCTATCTTGCCCTTTCACCTATCTCTCCACTGGTCTCCACTAAAACTGCCATGCACTGTAGTTAAGCTTCTTTGTATTGGTAGAGTTGATTAATGAGTTATTATTTGTGAATTAATTAAATAATTAATTCACTCCCTCTCGCTAGTGTATCAATCGGTTATACTAGATACAACCAGCTCTGGCGGTTCTAAGCCGGGATTAAGCGAATACAACTCCATAACTACTTCTTCAGGCGGCTTAATCATAACTCACCATCGAGTTCTAGCGAGTCCTCATGCATTAGCTCCGGTAAACCCTTAGGAATAGCGTAATTCCTTCTGTCAGCTCCTGTGCCACATCTGTGCACTTAACTGAAGTGCTCCAAGAGAATAAGATAATGTTTAGAGTCCAAATATTATGAAGAGCTAATAATATTCGACATATCTATTTTTAGACTGGCAATCTAAAAATAGATTCCGCCCAATATGTCTAAAAATAGAAGTCCATCTATTTTTTCCGACTTGACCAACCATCCACAAATAGCAAATGCAGCAAAATATGATCATCATGTCTAAAAATAGACATAGTCTAAAAATAGACTTGCGCCAAAAATAGCCTGCGGGCCCATTTAGTGAAGGCGACTCTTTTCACTAAGCTCATCATCTTGTTGAATCTCAACACTCCCTCTCAAAAATATAGGGATTATCCTTCACCCCAATCCTTCCTCTATGGTATTCAAATTTGCTCCTGGTGAGCGCCTTCGTCAGAATATCTGCATCCCAATCCTCCGTAGGAATGTATTAAAGCAACATGATCTTCCACTGCACGCAATCTCTGATATGATGATATTGGATATAAATATGTTTAGATCTATCATGAAGCATAGGATTAACCAAGAGTTTAATGCAACTCTGATTATCACAATGAATCACCGTGGGATCTAAATGTGAACCGAAAAAACCAACCAAGATCTTCCTCATCCAGATAGCCTCACATGCAGCTTGACTTGCTGCCATGTATTCTGCTTCCGTTGAACCGAGTGCCACAGATATTTGTTTCTTGTTGTACAAAGAAACTGCCGTAGATCTGATACTGAAAATCCCTCCTGATGTGCTCTTTCTGTCTGTTGGGATTCCTGCCCATTCTGCATCTGTGAAGCCATGAAAATTCACCTCATCCGTCTGTCTGTACCATAAACCATACTCAGATGTGCCCCTGAGATATCTTAGGACATGCTTGCCGGCCTTCCAAAAGAGCTTGGTAGGCTTAACCATCGCTTGTGAAAGCTGGTTCACCGCATAGCTTATGTCCAGTCTTGTATTGACTAAATACATGAGCGAACCCACCAACTGTCGATAAACAATGGCATCCACTACCTTTACCGATGTAGCGTCCTATTTCTTCCAATTTCCTGGAAGAGGAGTGTCGATAGGCTTGCAGCTTTGCATGTGAAACTTCTCCAGTATCTCCCGGGCATACTTGCCTTGAGACACAAAGAGTTCACCTTCCCGCTGCCATATTTCCAATCCAAGGAAATAATGAAGGAGGCTCAAATCCTTCATCTCAAACTCCTTTGCAAGATCTGCCTTGCATGAGTGTATCGACTACTCATCACTTGTTGGTATTAAATCATCAAAATAAAGTACAATGATTAAAAGCTTACCCTCCACCACAATCTGGTACAGGTTTGCATCTGCCTCACTCTTGGTGAAGCCAAGTCCAGTGAAATAGCTATCGATCTGAGTGTACCAAGCATGGGGTGCTTGTTTCAACCCATACAATGCTCTTTTGAGCCTGCACACATGCGACTCACTGCTGAAGATCTCAAATCCTTCAGGCTGCTCAATGTACACCTCTTCCTCAATAATCCCATTAAGGAACGTAGTCTTCACATCCATTTGATGAATGTGATAACCGATCTACGTTGAGAGAGAAAGGATGGTCCATATGGAAGAATACCGTGCGACAGGTGCAAAGGTTTCTTCATAGTCAATCCCCTAAATCTGTGAGAAGCCTTGGGCAAAAAATATTTCCTTATACTTATCGACATTCCCATTAGCAACTTGCTTTACCTTGTAGATCTATCTTGATCCTACAACTGATTTTCCCACCAGCCTTGGAACAATCTCCCAAGCACTGTTTCTGACAATCAAGTCATACTCCTCCACCATGGCATCTACCCATGTGGGCTCCTGCACTGCTTCTTCGAAAGAAGATGGCTCTGTCATGATACACTTGCTCATAAGAGCCATGTATCTATTATATCGGTTAGGTGATTGTCTCTGTCTGCACTATGATGTAAGGACTCCTACATTTTGTGCCGCATCAAGCTTCAGTCTCTCAGCTTCTGTGGTACGCTTTCTGCCTTGTCTAATGTTTGGTTCTGCATGAGTGGACTCCTCCACTCCATGAATCTCCTCCTGTGGCCGATCCACATCCAGAGGCTCATCTTTGGGAACAAGAAGTTCCTCTTCCTCATGCAAGTGTAGCTCCCTCTTAAGCGACAAATTCATGGCTTTCACCTCATTGAATTTTATATCCCGTCGCACAACAGTCATCCGACTGTCTGGAAAATACACACGATAGTTATGGGGTGTTTCTGTGTACCCCAAAAATATCCCAACTTCTGAAGTCGGTTCCATCTTCTTCCTGGCGTCCTTCGTCACATGAATGTAAATAGGCGAGCCAAAAATATTCAAATGAGAAATATCAGGCTTCTTACCAGTAAAAGATTCTTGAGGTGTACTCATGCCAAGTACTCTTTGAAAACAACGGCTTTTCACATAAACCGCAGTGTTGCATGTTTCTGCCCACAAGTGTATCGGTAGGCCCTGGTCATGCAGCATCCACGATCGTTCTGTTCTTTCTCTTCACGACCCCATTCTACTGTGGGTTATGAGGCGCTATGAGTTCTCTTTGAATTCCTTCTTTGCTACAGAAATCTTTGAATTCGCCCGAGTTGTATTCACCACCATTATCGCTCCGTAGAGATTTCACTTGCTTCCCTGACTCCTTCTCCACCAATGCCTTGAAATCACAGAACTTTGAGAATGTTTCAAAATTCTTCT
Source organism: Pinus albicaulis (assembly GCA_034641835.2). Lineage (NCBI taxonomy): Eukaryota > Viridiplantae > Streptophyta > Pinopsida > Pinales > Pinaceae > Pinus > Pinus albicaulis. Next base: position 965,210,685 of record CM076579.1, read on the forward strand.
GCATGAAGAAGATCCAGCATCTACAAGAATAATCATAAAAAAATATCACATAATACCTGTGTTTTGCTGTTGAAGCAATCAAGAATGGTCCACACACGTCTGTGTGAATTCTCTCCAGGATCACTGAAGCACGGTTCTCCTTCTCATGAAAGGTGGTCTGCACAAACCTACCCATAGTACATCCCTTGCACTGATCTGACTGCGCAAGAGTACCCTTGGGAAGTCCAGTAGAAATTTGCTGCAAAATTTTCAAAGCGCCATGGTGAAGATGGCCCAATCTCCTGTGCCATTATTCGCCCTCATCCCGACTCACCACTTCTTTTGCTTTGCCCACCATTGCAGCACAACCATCTACCTCCAGCTTGTAGGGATTCTTAATTCGAACCCCTATCTTCTATGTTTGACCCATTGTTTTATGTCGAAGGAAGGCTTTTCCATCATTGAGAACAACATCATAACCCTTGTCTTCCAGCATCGCGACTGAGACCAAGTTCTTCTTCAGACCTGGAACATGCATGAAATTCTTCAACAAGAACGGATTACCAGATTCCCTCTCAAAGGTAATGGTCCCAATGCTAGTCGCACTATACTGACCATCGTCGCCCATCTCTATATGCATCTGGAGGTCCTTCTTCTCCAAGTCACTAAACAACTCTTTGTCTCCCATCATATGGAAAGATGCACCACTGTCAAGATACCACACTGATCCCATGCAGCTTGAAACCAAGCATGCGATCAAGGAAAAATCTAGCTCAAATTGCGAGTCTAAGCCTCTCTAGCTGCAGATCCAGTAGCTTACTTATTATTCTTCTTCTGTGGATAGTTAGTGGCAAAATGTCCATGTTCGTGACAGTGAAAACACTTCACTTTGGACAAATCCTGCTTCTTGCTTTTAGCATCGGATTTTGAAGGATTTTTCTTCCGCTTGCCTTTCCTTGATTTGGCATCCAAAGTGAAATTCTCTTCATCTTCATTCTTTGATGAATATCCATCCCTGGTACCTCGCCTTATCTCCTCCTGCACAAGATCCGACCAAAGTCGCTCCCATCCCGACAGTTTCTCCCATCCATTGACAGAGTATTTGTAGCTATGAAAATTCTTCGGAAGCCCAGGGAGAGCCAATCTCACCAAGTCTTCTTCATCAATAGTAACCCCCACACTTCCTAGCTCATACTTGCAGTGGAAAAACTTCGTGAGGTATTTTGGAATACTGTCGCCTTTCTCCATTTTTATTTTTCTGAGCTTGTATTTAAGAGCCAACTTCCTCTAGTCACTTCTGCTTTGGAACAAGTCTATCAAAGCCTTCCACATTAAGAATGGAGTGGATTTCCCGTGAAGGCTGGACACAATATGGTCCTTCACACCTTCCAATAGAATTCTCCTTGTCTTTGTTGTCTTCTTTTGCCATGCATCAAGTAATGCAACATCGCTAGATCCTGGCTTAGGAACATCGCTATCGATGAAATCCTTCAGCCCATTATCCTCCAACACTGCCTACGTCCTGTCCTTCCAGGCTATGTAATTAAATCTCCCATCAAGGGCATACTCCAATCTTAACCCGTTGAAAGACATTTCAATGTATACTCGATTTCTGCACCAAGAATCTTCTGTAGCAAATTCAAATTTTCCACCAGCACAAACTCACTTCATAATTGCAATCTTCAATCAACAATGCTCTGATACCATGTAGAAATTATATGCAATAAGCATGCATATGTCCAAGATCCACCTGATCTCACACTATTTAACTTTATGCAAGATACTGAATCTATTCCACTTGTTAATCTTTTGCGGAAAAATTAATTGCACACACATGTGAAGCATAAACAAAAATATTCAATCGCACATAACACAGTTTTTAACCAGGAAAGCCTGAAGCTGAAAACCAAAACTATATATTATGTAACATGGAGATCATATGAAAATCTCATACAAGCATACACATCTTATCACAAGTCCTCAGTATAGTACAATCATCATACACTAATCAGGACCAATCTTGCAAATCCATGCACCGATCTCTGCCCCCTGCTAGCCTCCCTCCATTGCGTAGTCTCTACTAAAGAATAACTCTGAATGAATTCGAATTACTCCATCCTTGACTGTGAAATCCTCATTGGCAACTCCAATGTGTGTGTGATGCAATCAATGCATCACTATAGTCACAATAGATAGTCTATCTTTCCCTTTCACCTATCTCTCCACTGGTTTCCACTAAAACTGCCATGCACTGTAGTTAAATGCTGTATTTTTCAGTTGATTAATGAGTTATTATTTGTGAATTAATTAACTAATTAATTCACTCCACTCTCACTAGTGTATCAATCAGTTAGACTAGATACAACTAGCTCAACTGAGTCTAACTGAGTTAAACTGAATACAACTCCATAACTACTTCTTTCAACTGTGTCATAACTCTGCCACTTGATTTCCAACCGAGTCCTCCATGCATTAGCTCCAGTAAACCCTTAGGAATTGTGTAATTCCTTCTGTCAGCTGATGTGCCACATCTGTGCACTGAACTGAAGTGCTCCAAGAGAATAAGTTGTTGTTTAGAGTCTGATTATTATTAAGAGCTAATAATAATCGACATGCATATATTTTTAGATTGACGATCTATAAATAGACTTCGCCCAATATTCTAAAAATAGAATTTCATGTATTTTTCCAACTTGATCAACCATCCACAAATAGCATTGTGCAACTTCTGAAATATGATCATCATGTCTAAAAATAGACATAGTCTAAAAATAGACTTGCGCCAAAAATCGCCTGCGTGCCCACTTAGTGAAGGCGACTCTTTTCAATAAACTCATCATCTTGTTGAATATCAACATGGTCTTCACCTAGAAAACAAAATGGAGGATTGGGTAATCATCTATCATCCAATACTCTTTGAGAATGAGATAGGGAATTCAAGATAAGAGTAGTCGGGGATCGATATTTTTTGAGGGTTGGCTACCCAAGAGAAGAATAGTCAAATAAGGTCATACTCTGGGAACACCTAGGCGGAGTATGCACCTTGGAGAGACAATTCCTATTGTGTCTATAAGTCATGTGTCTCACCAACATTATAGCCCATTGTCTCATTGAGAGATGGGGTTGTTAGTCAAGGCCTCACACTAGGAAAATGCTGGTTGATATGATGCTATACAAATGCGATTACCAATCTGATTCCTCTTATGAGATTCTTCAAATTGCAAGTGACCATGTACCATTATGAATACCTCCCTAGTTAAGAGGGAGTGTTACAAAGTGTAACTAGGTTCGGTCTTCATATTTACTATGTAATTATGCATTTATGTAATGAATAAGACAAAGATAATAAAGTATATTTTTGTTATGATTGCTTCATGGGTTTCATGAGCAAGGTTTTTATTATAGGTCAAAATAATTCTTCTTGATGTCTTTTAGGGATTTGTCATCTTGTATAATTGTATTAATTAAGAGTCATTTATATGAAGAGTCAAGTCATAATGGTATGCCTCAAGACCTTGTCAATTAAGCTGGAAGTCATGGTTCAATATGATGCTCAAGATCAACATTGGAATACTCTTCAAAACAACATTTAATATGCTCTACAAGTCGGCCTATAAAAATTGCTCAAGTCGGCTTCATTACCAATAGACAGGTTGGCTCAATTTTAGACAGGGTCAACTATATATACCCTTGTATACTGCGCAGAAAAAGGACAAAAAACAATCTCAGACTCCTCTGTGATTTTCGGATCAGCTTCTGTGATTTTAGTGAGGATCTTCTAGTATGTAATAAATGCGAGTTCATGACTGTGTTTTATGTGAAGGAGGAAGACGAAGTATTATATATATATATATATATATATGAAGATATATGACTATGTTAAAGAACAAAATTACAAGAATATATTTAATGTGAAGTTGCAGGATTATGGAAAGATTATAGTACTGTACTAAGTGTGAATTATAATCAATATGTTCAATGAAGTTAAGTAAAGGTGAAATATGTGCATAGGACTGTCCACAAAAAGGTGCTGATAACTCAGTAAGGATCACACATGGATGGAGAAGGAAAATATAGTGAGAGACTTGGATTTATAGTCTTGGTGCAGAAAGGTGTAGGAGGATGCAGAAAATAAGGATCAACTCAAGGAGTCCATGAAGAAGCAGTGACAAGATCTTGGAGGCATACAAAGTTCAAGGGTTCGTGTCATGGTCATGGTACGTGTCATCTAAAAGTATATAAGAATAATTTCTTGTGGGTTTTCCTCTCTAAGAGGGAGAGGTTTTAGCCCTAGCTTGAAAAGCCTAAATTTGTGTCTCTTGTGTTTTTGGTAATTGACTTGATGAAAGACATAATAAGCTAAGAAGAGAAGAAATAAGTAGAAGAATTAAGCTCACAAGTAATTATCAAGAAGATAATTTGAATAAACACTGCCATACCTAATTCTCAACACACTTGACACTTCCTTTTATTAACCTATCCACCTGACAGGGAAAAATAAGAGTCCATTTTTTTCTTAAATCTCACTGCAACTATCTTCAATGCTCCTCCCAGCATAAGAGTATCGTTTACGAACTAAGAGTAATTCACCTCTTTTACATTTTGTTATATACTTAATCCCATCAACTTAACATTCTTCTTAGCTTGCTGCAAATTTTGACTTAGACTCTCTGCCATGACGATGTATTGGAGAGGGGATAAAGGACATCCTTACCGAAGCCCTCTAGACGTTGTGAAAAAATGAGTTAACCTAACATTTACCAACGGAGTGATCCACGGAGAACCAATACAAGATTTGATCCATTTAATGAACTCCCTACTAAATCCCAATTTCTCTAGCATTAAGTAGAGGAAAGAGTGCCTTACTTTATCAAAGGCATTTTTCATGTCTAATTTGATCACCATTCCTTGATCCCCTGCTTCCTGAACTAATATAATGTTATCCAAAATTTGTCTTTATTGGATGAAGCCCCCTTGGTTCTTAGAGATTAATTCAGGAAGCAACTTCTTTAATCTGAGTGCTATGATTTTAGTAAGGACATTTTAAGCTGAGTTACAAGGAGATATAAGGCGAAATCTAGAGAAATTCATAGGGTTTTATTCTTTGGGTACGAGAGCCAGAAAAGGATGAATTTGTGGAGCCACCCAATTTTTATTTTACTCTCATACCATTCAACATCCTTAACAAGTCATTTTTGATGAAAGTCCAAAACCCTTTGTATAACTAATGGAGAATCCATCTAGGCCCAAAGCCTTATTAGGGTCCAAACTCCAAATTGACTCCATTACTTCAACATCATCAATCTCTCTTACGAAGGACATGTTCATTGAGGTCGTTACTACAATGGGGACACATTGAAGGAAATTTTGAGCCAATGCCAAATCAACCTCTTGATCCTCCTTATATAGAGCTTTAAAATGACAAAATGCTTCCTGTTTTATTTCCTTGAAGGAGGTGATTTTCAACTTACCCTCGGGAACAATCTTCTTCACCTTATTCCTTAATTCTCTTGCCTTGGTCCATTTATGGAAGAATGATGTGTTATGATCACCAGCCCAAAGCCATAAACTTCATGATTTAAGCCATCAAATCTTTTCCTCTCTTCCTCCTGTCAGCTGACTGCAAATATTTTCTTTGTTATTTCCTACGCTCTTTCAAAGTGCCTTAGTTCTACTTTACTTTCTTCCTCCAGGATTTGTTGTTATTCTATCTACTAGAACAAATAATTTTGTTTATGTCCTTGAGGTACATACTGATATTTAAGTCAAATCATTAGCACTTGCTTAAAGACCTTTAATTTGGACTCCCATATGGTGGTTGACGACCCATTCATCGGGTTTAACCATGGTTTTCTTAATCACATCTACCAGTCCTTCTTCATTTAGACATACCAAATTGTATCTAAAGGGAATATGACCGATATTTTCCATTTGAACAAGAGATAAGGTTACCAGATGATGATCTGACTCTCCTTGTGCCAAGATTGAGGAGGAACATTCTAGCCCTTTCAATAACCAATTGTTGTGAATGAGAAACTTGTCGATGTGGGTTGTTATATAATTATGTTCACTTATTCACGTTTTCCACATATATTTCCCAACTTTAGGGGGATATCCACGAGGTCCCAATTATTAATGAGATATTCCATCCTCTCATGAAAGGGGTATCGAACATGAGATCCACTTTGCTTCTCCTAAGATCTAAGAACTGTACTAAATTCAACCCCCATAATGAAATTGGAGTATCCAACCTTAACTTTAATAGAGTTTGACGAGTCCCAAAATTCAGTTTTTTTCCCATACAACACATGCCCATAAATGTTTATTATAGGTATGCACTCTTTTGTATCCTTCCTTTCAAGAATGTCTGTTATCCAATATACTGATTTCATACTATCAATTAACTGAAAGTGCACGTTAGTCCAATACATACCAAGTCCTCATAACACTCCTCTTTAATCTTATGTTATTCCAACGTTGTCTTTCCAGAATGCTTGTGTTGCCTCATTCACATATTTTTATTCAAGATTTGTCTCTCGTAACAGGAGTACCCAAGGATTTTCTTGTTGCATTAGATCTTGAATCACTTGGGTTTTAATGGGGAGAACTAGACCCCTTATATTTCATAATAGAACTATCATTTATTAGGAGGGATTTGAGAGGAGCCTCCTACTTTTTCTCGGATTTTCGGTCCTCTAGGGCCTTTCAATTTTATAATTTTTGAGATAAATGGATGATTTCCCATTTTATTATTTTTGTTTGATTCTCTCTCCTATAGAAACTTTTTGTAACGATGTCCTTGTTTCTTTTTATTGCTTTCCATCTTGTGATTGTTGCCATCTTCTGTCAAATTATGGTTTATGCCATATTTCTGGTGATTACTCTTAAAGGTTGAGTGCCTCCCTCTACATTTATAGATTTAGGGGTGGGACTCTTGTTTATTGGAGGAATTGGATGACGAGCTTCATGAGTCAACCCCATTTGAGGAGGCTCTGCCTGGTCTTCAATGATAGGCTCTTCCTCTTCCTAATTTAACTACCCTTCCTTGTGCTCTTCTAAATTTGACTCTATATTTTGTAGTCCCTGATCACGATTAGGGTTTCCTTAATCATTGTCTAGAATATTCTACAAGGCATTAAACAAATTCAATGACATAGAGGCCCCATTTTTATCTGAATAGGATATTATATGTTTTCATTAGATCTATCCTTATTAATTCCTTTCCTTTGTACTTGCAATCGCCCTCATTGTTCTGTTGGCGGCTCTAGACCCTTTTCGACATGAAACTTTTTGCAATCTCTTGCAAAGTGACTATATTCATGGAAAAAACAACACTTGAATGGGATTTTCCCATAATCCAAAGTTTAGGAATGTATACTTCCTCCAAGAGTAAAATTTATTTATGAAGGCAACCTCTTTTCTAGATCTACTTCGATACAAATCTTGGCACAATCGAACTGAGTGTCCTTTGGTTCAACTTGGTACAAGTATAACCCAACCCCATTTTCTATGGCTCGCAAGCAGTTATCACACCAATAGGAAGGAAGGAGCCAAGGAAGTTTAACCCAAATGGGAATCATAGTTTGGACGTCTTCATCCATATTAAATTCTAGAGACCACTGATTCATATACACACCCATAGATCCAAAAAAATACAACCCATTTTTGAACAATACATCCCTATATTCATTTAGTTCAAAAATAAAATCAAATAATCCATTACCACATGCATAGAATCATATATTTTCTTTCATTTCCAGCCTCCAATTTTGCTCGATTCAGGTGTCCATTGAGCAGGGAGATGGACACATCTCCATAATTTTTCCAACGAAGGCTAGCTGCAAAAATTCCAGTGTTGTTCTGATCGCTCTATTTAGAAGGGCCACTAAGGGTATTACATCAGCCTTTTTGAAAAATGTATACTGCGACTCGCTTCTGGGACAATTTGATAGGGCTTCCACCAATGGTTTGAAAGTTGTAGTTGTCATAGACAAGGGGAGAAGGGGGAGGGGCCCCCTCCGAGGATGCCATCGTAGGATGGATTAGATCAGGTTAGGTTTTTTGCAGAGGGATGGTCAACCGTAAAGCTTAAGGCATAATAGAAAAGTTTATTTTCCTTTTTGCCTAGTTTTCTACACTACCCTTTTTAAAAAAAAAAATTGTGGTAACATTTTCCTTATTATGCAGGCAACCCAGAAGGACCTCGAGGAAACATCCTTTTTTGTAAGTATGATGCTTTTTCGTCACCTCTATTATTGGGTATATTTTTTTCTTTGCTATAATAATCTCCACTGGTTCATTAATAGGTCTTAAATTGTCTTACCTCAGGTACATAGTGAACTTGACTTGGATTCAAAACATTATGTCTACTTTTATTCTCGCAACCGCTGATGTATCTTGCCATATTGGTTGGAAACCATGCATTTGGCCCAATTGCATATTTGATTATATTTTCTTTCCCTTTTGGCATGGGTGTAGTATAAATTTTTAGAACTCTCAGCAACATGCTTAACATGGCTTTTACGTTTTATCAATCAGGGTTTCTTATTGAACCCCGACAATTCTGTTATTTAAATAATTGAAGCATTGGAAAATGCCACTTGCTCATTTGTACTATTTTCTTAATTTTAATGGATAATTCACCACGTTTTATATTCAAGAATTATTGATCTTGTATGTCATTCTAATTCTTATGAATTATTTATTAATTAAAAACTTTTCTATCTCGAAATATTTCCAAGATAGAACTATGCTGTATTGTACTCTATTTTGTTATTGCATCGAGAGGCACATTCTACAACCTAGTATGACCCCATTGTGTAAGTATATGTCGTCCTCAAAAAATAATAAAATTAAGTTTCGCTAATGTCGTCCAAAGCATTATCTTAAATCTTAAATTATATATAACTTGAATAATTAGATTATATATAAATTTTTAATCTTATTAATGGGCTAAGATTAATTATTAAAATATAACTAGTATTATTTATATAATTTGAATCGATAATAAATTATCTCACTGGTTTAATAGTTGCTTTATCATATACGTGAACTTGAATGGATCATAAATTTACCTTTAACAAAATATATATATTTTTGATTAAATTCAATATAAAATTAAGTTTGTTGTATTATAATATATATATTAATTTATCATGATATATATTAACTCTAGATATATATGGAGGGAAGGACAAAGACATAGAGTGACAGGGGCGAAGAGATAGAGGGAGTGACAAGAGAGAGACTGAGTTAAAATGAAGGATAGGAGAGAGAGAGAGAGAGAGAGAGAGAGAGAGAGAGAGAAATATGGAGGTGGGAGTGAGGGGGAGAGAGAGGAGGAGAGAGGGAGGGAGATAGTGACAAGGTTGGAGAGAGAGAGAGAGAGAGAGAGAGAGAGAGAGAGAGAGAGAGAGAGATGAGGGGAGAAAGAGGGAGGTAGGAGAGAAAGGGAGAGAGGGGAAGGACCAGAGGGAGGACGAGAGAGGGAGGGAGAGAGAGATGGAGTTGGAGGGGGAAATAGGGAGTGAAGAAGAAAGACATAGAGAGAGAAAAGTGGAGAGATAGAGGGAGTGATAAGGGTGAGATTAAGAGAGAGTGTGTATGTTTTTGGGTGAGGTAGAGAGACAGAGAAGGAGATATAGAAGGAAGTGGGGATAGAAGGAGGGAGGGAGGGAGATAGTGACATAATTGGAGAGCGAAGAGAGGGGGCGGGAGACAAAGGGAGGTGGGAAAGAAAGGGGCAGAGAGGAAGGAATAGAAACAAGACATGAGAGAGAGAAGGAGAGAGGGAGGGAGACAAACATGGAGTTGGAGGGGGATAGAGAGGGAGGTAAGAAGAAATACATAGAGAGAGAAAGGTGGAGAGAGAGAGAGAGGGAGTGATAATGGAGATAAAGAGATACGGGGAGAGGAGAGAAGGAGGGAAGATAGATAAAAGAGGGAGAGAGGGAGAGAAGGGGAAGAGAGGGAGAGAAGGGGAAGACAGAGGGAGAGGCAGAGAGAGATAGATAAATATGGAGAAAGAGTGTGTAAGTTTCGGGGGTGATATTGAGAGAAAAAGTAGAGGAAGAGAGAGATAGAGATATAAATGGGAGGTGAAGAGAGGGAAGAAGAGAGAGATAGAAAGAGTGAGGGAGGGAGAAAGAGATAGATAGATATGGAGATAGATAATGTGTGTTTGGAGGGGGGATGAGATAGAGAGATAAAGAAGGAGAGATGGTGGGATATCTAGATATAGATGGAGGGGGGATAGAGGGAAGAATATTTCTTACACTAGATGCATTGATTTTAGTGTAGATGATGATTTCTAATCCTATTTGATTTCTTGCACTGGATGCATTGATTTGAGTATAGATGTAGTGATATTTGATTGTTTGCACAAAATGCATTGATTTCAGTGTAGATGTTGATTTCTAAACCAATTTGATTGCTTTCTCTAGATGTATTAATTTGAGTGTAGATGGTGATTTATAATTCTATTTGATTACTTGAAATAGATGCATTGATTTGAGTGTAGATGTTGATTTTTAATTATATTTAATTTATTTCACTAGTTGCATTGATTTTAGTGTAGATGTTGATTTATAATCTTATTTAATCGCTTGCATAGATTCCAGTGTAGATGTTGTTTTCTAATCATATTCAATTTCTTGAATTAGATGGATTATATTTATTAATGTTGAGGCTGTAAATTATTAAAAATATTTTTCAAGATTACATTGAGGGGGGAGAGAGGGATGAAGAAGTCTTGCACTAGATGCATTGATTTTAGTGTAGATGATAGATTTCTAATCCTATTTGATTGTTTTCACTATATGCATTCTGTTATCACCCTAGTAATTCTCAGGTTGTGGGATGAGGATTTATAGTTGAAGAAAACCAGGGGTAACCAAGAACCTCTTTTGAAATCTAGGATCTAGCCTTCCTACATTCCGGAGAGGGATCTCTCCTCAAGATTTAGCTTGATTTTTGTTATAAGATGTTAGGCTAGGTATGATTGGACAATTGGTTTGTTTTGAATGTTTGGTGGGAATAAAAGGTACTTCAAGATAAATCACAGAGGGATCTACCATACCATTGGGCTATGGAGTCAAATTCTTGGCAAACAGAGCTAGGAAATAAGGTCAAAAGAGCAAATGTACTAAGGGCAAGGTAGATGACCTTCAAAGGGTTTGGAAATAGGCTTTTTGATGAAATGGCAAGATCTGAACAAAAGGGAAATGAAGGATCCTTAAGTTACATAAGTGAAGATGAAAGAAAGGGGTCAAGCAGGGGCTAAGAGCATTTAAGAATTCTTAAGTCCGGTTATCAGCAGAAAACATATCAATAATTAACTAGTAAAAAACAGGGAGCTTTTGACACTAATCCTATATAAATCATCCTAGTTAATCATTTAAGACAGAAAACATAAAATGTATGTATGGAACTTTAGAAAGATAAACAGTGAAAACAGGAAAATACTTGACTTATTTGATCAACACAAGAATCCTGAGTTATGATGTCTGTTTGACTTAGTTCCAGTCTGCTGCTTTACAAATAAAATCACACAAACTCCAATGTATTCAACAAAATGGTCTATAGTAGTCTTGACAAATTTTATTGCACACTTAATACTTCGAAAAGTGAAGTATTTATAGAAAAATTATTACAAAATATCTGAGAGACATGTAGGAATATCTCTAGGAAAAAATAAATATTATTACATAAAAAAGAGGGGCAGCTGCAAAACAAACTGGCAAGCTGTCCTCTTGTCAAGGAAAATAAAACTGATTTATCTTATCAAAATTTGATTTGTTGCTTTGTTGTAGATGCTTATTGGCACTTGGAAACAATATCTTGTTAGAAGATAGCTTGGAAGACACTCTTTCCAATTCACATTCTTTAACCTGTGCTTTATCTCTGATACTCTTTACGACATTTTCTTACTGATTTACTGCTGTAAAATAAGGAATAACCCACAGTAAAAAGTGTTTTGACTGATACTCTTTGACTTTGATCACTACCCTGATACACATTCAATCTGATTTTTACCTTTAGGTAACAGTAATGTTCTGCTTTTCATGTAATTTTATGCTCTTGTTTGCAAACCTTTATATCAAATCAGTGGATTCCTGCCATTGTTCTGCACTGGGAATTCTCATGTTCTTCAATTTCCTGTAGCTCTCATCTACCTCTGTGTACTTAGCAAAGTTGGGCTTGACAATGAAGATGTGTTTAATATCATTTTGTAGAAAAAAACAAGTTCTCAAAATATTCCAAAATAACTTTGCCAGTTGGGGAACTTTGTGGCAGAGGATTTTTTACCTGTTCTTTGGCATATGCTCTTATCTTCTTGTCATATTCTGTCTGAACCATTAGTTTTTCATTGAAGCAATGAATGTATGGAAGGCCTGCTTGTGTTAAATAGTGTATTTGGCCAAGAAATTTGTTATTGACAAGTTCATGTCTTTGCATCTTTCCTCCAAATTGTTCATCATATTCCTTTTGTTCAGGACTTTCTTGATTTGTAGTATGCTCTCAGTCCTATCCTAAATTTTCAGCTCTTCAAGCTTCTCTCTATTTTTGCTGTTTAAAAATGTAATAAGTTTCAAAGATTGAGAAGGTTTTTAAGTCAGTTCTTCTTTTGTCTTCTGAATTTATATTTGTGCTGCATTGAGTAAATCCTTCTGTTCATAAATTATTTGGATTGAAGGCCACTGTAGATGTATGCCTTGAATTATGTTGTTCCAAAGATAGTTCTTGATATATGATACCTGTTCACTGAGATTGACCTGTTGCTATAGAATCTTTACTTGATCTTTAAGTCTGTTTGTTCTCTGCTCATGTCCCTTGGATGTAATCAATGCATTTCTATTTGATGTTTCAAGAGTTTGAATGGTGCCTTTCAAATTGATAATCTCATTATTCTTTAGAGACATCTCTTCCATGACCTTTACTATGTCAGCTGTTTCATCTGTTGTTTGCTGTACCTGTGATGTGGATGATGCAGTGGCAGAGGTATCTATAGATGTTATTGACACTGCAGTTGCCAATACTCCTTTTGGTGCCAAATGTTCTGCCAATGTAGAAGGAACAATAGTACTGACAGTGGGAATGACTGTAGGAATAGAGACTTCATTTGATTTTTTCAATGTTTTATTTTCCTTCATTAGAGTTTATGTCTGATTATCCATTTCTTTGATTTGAGCTATCATCTTTAAAACTAGCTGCATTAATTCATCTTTCTCTATTTTCTCCTGAAGAATTTCTTTAGCCTGTGGGTGCTCACTCTGTGGAAGTTTAAGTTGCTTTCTCAAGGAAGAAATATCTTCATTCTTTTGCCTTATGAGAGTTTTAGAAACTTTAATATTGGAGGGATCCACTCCAATTTCTATCACCAAATCTTTTAAAGATCTGATCCTCAAATCCTTAGCATGTAGAGATGCTTTATCTAATTTCATTTGAGTTTGTAAATTAGATACAATCTTTTGAAGCATGGTAGCACTCATGGTTTTATGGACTACCTTTGAATATAACATTTAAGTTGTGCTTCTATGGAACTCAATCTGGTCTAATTCATGAATTGTATTAGTGTCCACCTCTACATCTGTTTTTTTATAATCAACAATTGACTTAGGATCATCAACTGTAGGTTTCAGAAATGACATGAGCATTTTGTTGGTGGAATAATCAAATGCAGTAAGCAACCTATATTTGTTTCTTGGCTTTTCTTTAAGGGATTTAGAATAAACTTCATTCTTAATTTCCTTATTCCTTTATCTGATCAGCTTGAATTTCTTCTGGATGTATGAATATGTCTCTTCTGTTGCTTTAGAAGAAGAGGGAGTTTCTGAATTTACCTGTATTTCCACTATTTGTTTGTCCCATTCCTGTGTTGAAATCTGATCTTTTTGAAGTTCTGATAGGGTCTCATTCACAATCATAGTGGCTTCATCATTGTCTAACCACTGATCATCATTGACTTCAATAGATTTGTTTTTCTCAGCCTCAGTGATTTTTTCTCTTTTGTTGTAAATAATTTTAAACTTATTGTCTGTAATGGTTTTTGCAGTATAGCCTTCTTCTTCTCTGGATCTTTTATTGGACACTTCTGCTTGTTTTCCAACTATAATCACCTGTGTACTATCCATCTATTTTCCCTGCATGTTATTTGTGTGCATTTCCTGAATATCATCAATCAATGTATTTGCAACCCATTCAATCTGATTAGCATACTTTTCAATTTGTGGCTTTGAGTCATGGAGGAATGGAGTTAACTTACACTTGACCCTGAGGTTACTTATAACACCTTGAGGGTCACAGTTCCAGTGAAAGCTTTCTTGGAACTTAAATTCTGATAATTTGCTGACTATCTCTTTCAAAGCATCTCTGCTATTGACTATGAAGGGGCCAATTTGACTTTTTAGTTTAAACTGTGATTTCTTTTTGGAAGCTATGAAATTCACTGCATCTGCATTCAAGATCTGTCTCAAGTACTCTGATTTCTAAGGAGCCATGAGTGCACCATACACTCTGATTTCTGTGTGATTTTCGTACAAATACCAGTCTCATACCTTACAGTTTTCAGACAACTGTAAAATTCTTTTGATGTCTTCATTAATCCTTGGTGGCTCTGCTTTGTTCAAAAAATTCATGGCAGGTTTAATAAACAAATAATTGAAGTCTTTATAGCTGTATTCACTGCTATTCTTTCTGAGTAAAGAAGTCCATAATACCAATGAAAGAGGTTTACCTTCTACATCCATCTTCTGTAATGCAATAGGGAAATTTTCTGCCAGAAAAATAGGAAGAGATGTAACAGATAGGATGAATATTTGAATACTCCTTCCTCAAGTAATTTAGTCAACTAATAATGCATATTATCAGCAATGAATTTGGCAAAGTTGAAGACTAGTTCTGGATGTTGTCCTGGAGACAAGTAAGAGAGGAAACCTAGAATGGAGGCATCTGTAAACTCATCATTAGCATAACCTAGAATGAATGAAAGCATGGAAATGATTTGTCTAGAGCCCTCAGGGAAGTCAAAAGTGTCATAAGGTGGATTTACCTTAGGAACATCAACATGGGTGGGCTAGAAGTTTTGAAAGATTATGAATCTTTTAGGAAATTCCAGATCTAGATAGAGATGTGTTAAATCTTCAATGGACAATGATACTGCTCTTGGATCATGGCTCAGTTGGAGCATATCATTGATGGCTTCAGTAGTTATATACCAAATGAACTCTTTATCTTTATTAAATATACATCTATGGTCAGGGATATAGTGTAATTGACACAACCTAATGAAATCTTGAGCTTGATGGGTGATGGGAACCACATATTTAGGCAAGTTTGAGTCCCATACAGGTATATCATTTTCCACTTTTTTCACAAATTTTTCATAGCACCAGTTGTGTACTTCAAGTAAGTTTAATTCTAATGAAGGATCAAATATTCTTTAGTCCAAATCAATTAATGAACTATTTTCTTCAGATGTGATAGGTGGCTGCAAAGGTCTAACTACTTCAGTGGAATTTGCAGTTAGGGCAGGAGTAGGTTTATTAATTTTAGTAGGTTCAGGGAGTGGAAGCTTGCTTGAGGCAGCTTTTTGGGCTTTAGGACCTCTAATCTTAGGGATGACCTGTTTTCTTGTCATTTTGAAGAAAACTAAGCAAGATTAGACTGTTTTCTTAGTTAATTTTGAAAACAGGGGCCAATTGGGCGGATTTGGGAGAAATTTGGGACTCCGGGCAAGGGTTTTGGGATGAAAACGCAGGTTTTCAAGGTGCAGAGGACTAAAAAAGGATTCAATGGCTCTTTAAACCAAATTGAACCGTGTAAATTGCTTTAGAACAACAAACTGGTTCGTAAAAGGCTCTGCAATGGTGTCTGTGAGTGATTTCTCAAAGGATGAAGGCGCAAAGGTATGCAAATAATAAAAACTAAGGTTGAAACCTTAAGTTTTATCAATGTACATATGATTTATTACAGGTCGAAATTAATGGCGGGAGTGGTTTTTTTGCATTGAAGGGAAAACCATTAGTGGCTATCACATTGCTCCTGGGTGGTAAACGATTTTTCACTTTTGGAATGCAATCCAGTAGAAATGAGACACGTAGCGGATGGTGGTTTCATGAAACAACTTTTATCGCATTATTTTTTACAAACTTTGCCCGATCACTTTTGCTGTGCAATATGAGATCCGCACCGTCGGATCTGACTCCGTGATGTGAACGGATGAGATGCATTGAGAAACTACAGGACAAGGGAAAGTGGCACCCCAGGTTCATTATCATCCGTTGATTTTGATAGGAATGATCGACGGTTAATAATTAACGCGATGGGAATGGTGGAGCATGAAGGTTGGTTGTCGCGTTTAATTAGAATCATAGGATTAAAGAGATTAGGATGATTGGACAGTTGAGGTTAAACCCGAGGACGCTGCGAAAATTGAATGGATAATGGGTTTCTAATAGATAAAATGAGTTTATGTATAGAATGGGGCGGGTCAAATAAAGGTTTAACCAAGGTTGAGAATTTATATGAAACATGAGGTTTCACATATTATGAAAGGGAAAAGGCTTAAGGCAAAATAAGCTTAGGCTTTTAACCTTGGGTTAAGGGTAATCGGGAAAGGTAATAATGATGTAAGTATTTTTTGTGCACTGTTTTAAGTACACACAATGTAATTAAAATGCGCCTTTTGTATTATTTTAACTTTATTATATAGTTTTAGACAGCGGAGGGGTCTAATAACCATAGGGGAAAGGGGCATATTTTTATGGGTAGTTTTATGTCAAAGGGGTAATTTCGGGATGTTACTTCAACATGTGATTAATATCTTTGACATAAAAGCATATAATAAGGGGTTTTTTTTGGGATATTAAAATAAAAGGGAGTTATATTAATAGGACTAGGATATTTGATAGGGATTTAATAAAATAGGTTAAGTTTTAATATGAAAAGGGACAATGAATACTCAAAAATTCATAAATAAAACTAGTGAAAATTAGAGTAAAGCTTCATTTTCGTAACTCATTCACTTTTACTTAGTATATCATGTTTTTTGAGGGTTTTATGCTTTGTATAATGGAGGAAGTTAATTAAATGGGCCTTTATGTAACATTTAAGTAAGAAAGAGTTCTCACTTATGAGATCAAATGGTGATGAGTGCATGAAGGGGTAAATGATGAAAATTTCTGGGATTAATATAGAAAATTAACATTTTAAACTAGTCAATCATTGAGCCTTGGGTCCGGTCCCAACAGAAGTCAAGGAAATTCCTTGAGCCTCTTTGACTGATAGTCTAGAATATCATCCTGGATGCGGGTGTACTCGATGGTTAACATTGTGATGGGATCGGGGTTAGGCAGGTGGTGGAGACACTTGCCCACCCAAGTCGCTGCCACAAGAGATCACTCGAATCGATATGCATTCGCTTCAAGTGCATTTAATCTTAGCGAGGGTCGAGATCCGACCTTAATTCCTGATCGCGCCTCCGTATGGACCTTATTGCATCAACCTCGGCTCTCATTAATGTGTTTTTAATGCAGGGTGAGCCTTGAGGTGTCTCTATTATGGTTTTAAATATGGAGAGTGGCTTTGGCTACTCGGGTGCTCCTCCTCTGTTGCACAGTCAGTGCTCTTCGAATGCTGGGCTTCCGATTTATCACACTGCTACAGGGAGGAGAAGCCATTTGAATTGCTACATAGATTTTGGAGAAGGTCTGCACCTCTCTCTCTCCGGCCTTTGTTTGTTCACCTCTGTCACTCTGGAACTCTTCACTACCCCGCTCCCTTCTATCCCTAGTCCTCTATCACCTCTCTCTTCCTCCGCAGATTCAGAAACCATGCCTCAGCTGCGTTAGCATATGCGTTGCCGCAAGGGAAGCACACGAAGCCATACCCTACGCCCCCCCTCAACTTGCACCTCTGAGTTATCTTCTCAATCCACTGATTTTTTCTCTGGTCGTTACCCGAGTAACAGAAGTGGGAGGAGCAGATTCCAGGAAATCTTCCACCGTTTGTGTTCTTCTGCACCTGCCAACCCCATCGTTCAAGCCACTATCTCGCCCCAAACTGCACATTTCTTCTTCAATTTCTCCTTGAATCGATCCCGCATAATTGCCTCCATTTTGGTTGTTTTCAAGGAAGAGGCCCAAGAGGGCGAGCCCAGTATGCGTCAGGAAGGGCCAAGCTCTGAGATTGCTCAGGACTTGGACAAGGAACAGGGTAAGGCTCTAGGCGAGGATGTTAGGGTTAGTCGTGGTCGTGAGGAGGAGATGGCTCAATGTGGTACAGGGCCATCCACGCGAGGAGCTGCTTCCACTGCGGACCAGTCAAAGGAGGACAACGACATGGCGGCATACAGGTGCCGCATAATTGAGGAACCTCCCCCTCTTGATGGTTAATCATTCTATATTTGTTTGGTTTCTGTGTTTCGGGTCCCATCCCACTGGGATTGTTTTGTACTCTTTAGATCTGTCAGTCTATATTTTTTGTTTCACAGTCCATAATAGATGTAACCTTCAGAGGAATCCATGGCTGTTACCCCTACGTGGGAAGCACAAAAGATTGAGGACTGTTCGAGACTGGTTTCCCCTTGCGGGCAGTCTTTTTTCTGGTTATCTTGTCAATTTTGCCACTTGTCTGGGCAAAGACTTGGCTTCGGCCACGATGTAATATATTTTTCTTGTTAATAGATTTAAACTAACTTAGAAAAAAAAGATAGTCTAGAATATCAAATTGCTATGGGGAAGAGAAATTAGTTATTTATAGCCTGGTGAAAGATATTTACAATGATTTTTCCCACCTTCTTCTACTTACCTAGTCATATCTTTTAACATTTTTTCCTTCTACTTTAATCAGGTGCATTTGAACTAGCAACCTTACAACCTTTTATTATTTTTTGAAAGCAGTAAACTATCTAATTCTACACTTATTTCATCCAAGAATCCTAATTAAACTATTGGATTCTTTTATTCTCTACCTAACTATTGAATTGTCATGATTAAACTGTATGAGAATTTTTTATTCACTATCTACAACATTTGAAATTGAAAGATGACAAGTCAAGATTAAATTGTTCAACTCATCTCAGCTTATGGCATTTGTTGACACTCTGCCATAATCAACTGCAAAAAGTAAAAGTAGTGGCATTTAGACTTGCACACTTTCCTGTTTTATTCATCTTTTTTCTTTTGGGGTATATTATTTTTTCCAAGTCCTTTGATTTTTCTTTTAGGACTTTTTACCCTCTTTTTGATTTTTGATTTTTGATTTTTTACAAAATATGGGAAAATAACTTGCAGAAAGCAAATTTTGTACATATTTACAAGACTACCATCAGTCAAGTCAAAATTATGAATCCTGTATTTATAGGTTACTAACACATTCATTTCATTGTAGATGTTGATTTCTAATTATATTTGATTGCTTGCACTAGATGCCTTAAAATCAGTGTAGATGTTGATTTCTAATTATATATGATTGCTTGCACTAGATGCATTTATTTCAGTGTATATGTGGATTTCTAATTCTATTTGATTTCTTGCATTAGATGCATTGATATAAGTGTAGATTTTTATTTCTAATATCATTTGATTGCTTGCACTAGATGCATTGATTTCAATGTATATGTTCTTTTCTAATCCTATTTTATTTCTTGCATTAGATGCATTAAATGTTGTTAGTCTTGAGGTTATAGATTATTAAAAGATAAAAATTCAAGATATATTTAGTATTACCTAGATGGACACTATTAAGAATTAATTAGCTATAAAAAGATGTGATACCTAGAATTAAAATGGAATACATGTGCAAAACCAATCCTCCAACAAAGTGCAAATTAATCCATGACAAGATCGTCTCCCTTCTTCATCACCAAATAATTACTAATAGACAATTACATATATTCAAAATTACTAATAGATAGTTGCATACAACAATGTATTCAAAATATTTATAAGAGGCAAAGATATATATTTATAAACATTCAAAACAAATCAAAATATTCTTGAAGGAGATGTGATAATTGCTTGGAGAAACAAATAATGTAAAGATTTTATAAATCTGAAGGGGATGTGATAATTGTTTGGAGAAACAACTAATGTAAAGATTTTATAAATCTTGCCAGTCAGTAAAAAATTTTCAAAAAATCATTATTTTTTGACTTTGTGAAATAGATTACAGTTTAAAAAAATCATCAAAATATTCTTGAAGGAAATAAATTATTTCAAACATTAGCAAACAAACACATTATTTCAAAAGTAATATTGATGCAATAAATTATTAAAACTACTCTTTAA
The DNA here is from genome assembly GCA_034641835.2 of Pinus albicaulis. Classification (NCBI taxonomy): domain Eukaryota; kingdom Viridiplantae; phylum Streptophyta; class Pinopsida; order Pinales; family Pinaceae; genus Pinus; species Pinus albicaulis. Next base: position 965,230,952 of record CM076579.1, read on the forward strand.
GTTATATTTAGTAATACATGGAGGGACACTATTAAGAAATAATTAGTTGTCATACCTAAAATTAAATGAAATAGATGTGAAATATCAATGCTCTTGCAAACTATTGACAATATTGTCTCCCTTCTTCATCAACAACTAAGTACTAATAGACAATTACACACACATATAAAAACACAACGCAACAACTATAACATTCACAAACATTACCATCCAAATCCAAAAGCATAAACACACAAACCACTCAAAGCATCTGAACACAGACGTACAAATCATTCAAGGGAAGCAACACAGACTAAACTAAATAAGAGAATGAAATGCCCATGCCAAGCAAGGAAAACATAATGTGAATTTTGAAGTTAATCTCAAACATATACATAATAATGATAATATAAAAATGTGAAATGTTTTCCTTCAACTGGAATCAACTTAGATCCATCTAACACCAGATCTGTCATGCGCCGAGAGGGATCAAATCCCTCGAGGTGCAAACCTTTCCTCAAGTTTTACACTCAAAAAAGAAGGTTTTCACCTCGAGGGATTTGATCCCTCTCAGTGCATGATAGATCCAGTGTTAGATGGATCTAAGCTAGTATAATTTTGGCACTCCTTCATTGCATATTGTATGAACCAAATCTTCCAGTAGTTGCACTTGTGTGAGGATTGTAGTAGTTATTCCATTCTAGTACTTTGCATTATTTGTTTATTAAAAAATATTCCTTTATTCATAGAATGGTTACAATAACCATCTCGACATGTCTTATTGAGAATTTGGCTTACTTACACGTAACCCTTTTGTATTTGTGTTAGGTGTAGCAAAAAGTAATTTAATCAATCAATATATACTATTGCTAAATATAACTTGACACTTTATATTTTTCCTTTTCTAAGCCTTTTATGCCAAAAGGCAATGGTCCTCCTATGGATTTATTTTTACTTAGTGAGACTAATAACAAAGTTAACACTCTATTGAATTTGTAGAGGTGCATATGAGAATATATATAGACATGGAAAAAAGTTTACATGTTCCTTGTAGGATTTGGTCCTTGTTTGATCCACACCGATTATCCTTAGCCCTTACCTATTTCGACATGTAAATGTCATGGTTTTGGTTTAATAACTTTTATATATAACCAGTTACCACATCTACGTCATAATACTCTTCAATTTTTTTCACCTTCATGCTGTGGTTTAATTAAAATATTATACCCTTATAGGCTTCATTCTCTTAGGTTCATGAGGTTTTTATATTGTTGGCTAGGATAAATTCAGGGACAAAGGTTCGAACCCTTATCCTTGAATTTCAAGTTAATACAACACTAGTAATAAACCAGGTCATAATCTAATTTTGAACCCAAATATAAGCAAAGAAAAAATCGCAAAAAACCACCATGAATTTTAATGCATTGGAAACCTTCTAGTCTATCCCCAAGAATCTATGGTAAAAGAAATACATTATATAGTTGAAATAAAACAAAGCGCAAAGTTTTCCTTTGTTACGATCGTTAACCTATACTCAACATACCATTTCGCAGCAGGCCCAGTTAGGTGCGTTGAAACAATCTCAGTCGAATAGTATCGTCAATAATAAAGTCATAATATTATTTATAGGGTCTTCCGCTTGCTTCCCTTAAAATTTTGGTATGTCCGAGGGGAGCTTCGTCGCAATGGGGGACCAATTAGGGCTATGTGAAATGGGGTCATTAGTTAGCTTTGATAGATCTGGAAGGTTTAATGATGCTAAAAAGGGTAACTCAGTATTGAATGCCATTTTGTACTGTGGAAACACAGGTGTCTGAGTGTAATGGTTTATGGGGGGTGCCTAGGGAATATTACCCTGTGATGTACCTGTTGTGTGTTCTGTTGACTCCCTGAAGGGGTAGCGCTCCTCTACCCTCTCGGGGTTGTGGGAGGAGTTGAGTATGGTGACCCTGCTGGGGTTTCCATTGGTGTGGTGTTGGGTGACTCGTGGGGGTTTCCAACCAAAGATGCCCAGATAAAGGATGAACCTATAATGGTGGTGCTGTGTCGTCTTTGATGCCTAAATGGCGAAAGACCTAACACTCCTCCTGGTAGTGTTATTTTTTGCATCCTTTCACCAGTGATCAAATAAACTCTTTTCATGTCATGTTAGGGTCCCGTTTTGAAATTTTTGTCATTCTATTAGGTCATCATGCAAAAATTTGGTCACTTGGTGTAGATTTAGGTCTTATCTCACTCCTTTCAAAATTTTATAACTTGCTGGCTCATTTCACCACTTTGCTGAGTGTACCATGAGTCATGAGTTATCATCATCATTTCAGTCATTTTCATCATGGTTTCATTCAGTCAAAGTCTCCATTAGGTCTTAGGGTTTCCAAGGCCATCAAATCACCATTTCATGCATAAAATTCCAACAAATGAAGGAGCGCCAATAAAGAAATTTCATCAGTAAGTCAATTTGTAAATTTGATTCCAGAGAAAATGTAATTTTATGTTTCTAATATGTAATAAGTTCATTATATTCCTAAAGCTGCAATTGAGAGTTCCAAATCTACGAGGTTCCAAAAGCAAAGTGAAAATCATGAGGTGGGCCACCCTACCTCTTTGAATTTGTAAGTCAAATAAACCCTTCCCATAGTCATTTTCCCTTTCCCCAAATCCACATACACTCCCTGAAGCCCTCACACCCCTCACTTTCACTCCCTACGTGTCTACATCCAAACCCTAGACCCTACACCACACCACTATCCCTATACTCCATTTCCGACAGCCTCCTAGACCTAGACCTATAATTAAATTCCCTAAGTATACTCCTACCTTCCCTACCTCCCTTTCCACCTCCCATACCTCCCTAACACCCTTCCCTACCCCCTAAATTTTTCTCATCCTCTTTTCCCTCTTTTAAACCCTCCATCCTACTCCTTTCCCACCATCCCCTGTTTTGCACCACTAGGGTTTATGCCTTGCAAAGCACCTATGGAGGAAGAGAAGAAGCCCTATAACAAGGGAGGTCATATGTAAACAACTCCTTGAGAGGGCTAACAGAGATAACAAGCTGCAAAGGCATGTGGCCACTTATCACTACACCAGGAATTTGATCTCCGAGGTCAAAGTCAAACAATTGAGGGCAAAACTCAATGAAACACTAATCAGCCAAAAGGAGAAGGGTAAGTTGGATTTTCTTGCTGATGCATCCATGGTTTCATAAAATACCTCATCAGGCATCTGTGGACCAATTTTGAGAAGATTTGGAGCAATTTTTGTATCTTGGTGCAAGTTGGTGCAATTTTGAAAATTTTGGCACACATGAACAATTTTGCTTCAAAATGTGTTTCTGACCAAATGGAGATGAATTTGAAAAAAATGATAGAGGTTTTTCTCAATAATAGAGCAAGGAACAAAAAAATCCTTCAGTTTATACACAGGCGTTATGATTTGGGAGAAATGTCCAAAATATAGTTTTTACAGGATAGTTGCTGTACTTCTAGAGTACTCTTGTGAAACTGCATTTTCTCTATCATGGAGTATCCAAATGACTTTCTTAATGAGTAAAATGATACCTAGACATAAATATATTTCCAATGAGATATCATGATATCAATTGGGAGTTCGAGAAGGCCTCCAAAAGTGACCATCAACTTCACGATGTGGTTTTCCTAGGGATGTGCTGCTCTTTTAGAGCAGTCTTGGGATAATTAATTTTTGAGGGGCTATCCTTGATCATTTTTAGCGCTTGAGGGGTCCATTTTGTATTAGACAGAGATATATTTCGAACGAGCTATCATGAGCTCAATTTAGAGTTCGGGAAGGCCTCCAAAAGTGGTATGAAATCTCATGCTCTGCTTTTACAGGAGGCCACACAACACTTTTTCCAAAGGTGCCGTGCTTTTTCCCAGGCACGCTGTGCTTTTTCCATGCATGCTATGCTTTTTGCAGTCTTCTGTTTTCTCTAGAATTTTCAAAATTTCTCAGCTTATGGATGGATTCAATGAACTTTTACTGATGTAATGGTGAAATGTAAATGTAATTATGTGTAGAAATTTTGACCCCACTTTGGTTTTCAGTTTCACCTTATCACTCCCATATAGTTAAATGCCCATTCCCATAATCATACTTTCAAAATTATGGAAATGAAAAATATTTCCAAAAACACAAATTTAGGAATTTCACAGTGCTAGAAATGCAGAAATAAAACACAGGAAATTATAATAGCCACACATAGAAAAATAACACTGTGATTTTTTGTCAATGTGACCCTTGAAAAACCCCCTACAACTCTTGGGGAAAACCTATTTGAGAGCTCTTCTTTATTTCTGGAAAATGCTTTTACAAAGAACTGAAAAACACAATAAAAATTACAGCAAACAAAACAACCCACTTATCTCGATTTCCATGCCAACTTTCCACCTTGGAATTTGTGCCAACAACAAATGTAAATTTATAGCAATAAATGCAACATTAATTGTTGTCCATGCTGCCTTGAAATGCGTGCATGAACTAGACGTACAGAATTGTGTGGAAAATACACCAACCATCATCTTGATTTCTGTGCCCTGAAAACAACCTTGAAAACCATTCCTTTGACTGTTGAATATTCTCCTCGATTTCAACATTTTACATTGCCTTGAAATGCGTGCAAACACTGCTGTACGAATTCTACCTCAGTATTCGTGCCAAGTAAATGTTGTTGTTCAAAAACACTGCCTTGGCAAGTGTGCCAAGCTACTGTAGGGATTTGCTGAGTGTCCTTGCTGCTCTCCCTCTGCTAAGAAATTTTTTCCTTGCTCTCCTTCTCTATCTCTCAATCTGCTCATGAAAGAATGAATGACCTTTTCTCTTCTTTTAAACTTTAACCTAACCCTAAGTGACTTTTGGGGAATCCCTAAATCCAATGGCTGAGATATATTTAGATCAAGGGTTGAGAATAAGTGTGCACTTAATTCACACTTTCTAATTTTTAATTCACCCCACTTAAGTAAAGACCCACTTAGCCTTTTATTTCCATAGTCACTTTTTCACTTTCTAATTTTAGATTCACTTTAATAAAGTCACTTTAAAATTAGACTTGAAACTTTATCACTTATAAAGTCACTTTAAAATTAGATTTGACTTTACCACTTATAAAGTGACTTTAGGAGAAAATTACAAAATACATTTGGACACTTTTACCTAGGCCAAAGATCAAAGCTTCAGGGAACCACTTGTCCTTTGGTACCCAAATTTTAACACTCCCTCTTATTGAGGAAAGTATTACTCACCACTCCCATCTTGTCTCTGAGGTAGACATGCTTTCCTTGTGGTAAGGCTTTGGTGAATATGTCCACTACTTGCTCATATATGGGAATATACTCAAGCCTCACAACTCCCTTCTAAACATAATCTCTGATGAAATGATATTTGATCCCGATATGCTTTGACCTGTCATGAAAAATTGGATTCTCTATGAGTTTAATGCAACTATGATTATCACAGTAAATCATTGAAGGTCACAACGCCTGACCAAATAAGCCAAACAACATCATGCAAAGCCATATGGCCTTACAACTAGCCAAACTGGCTGCCATGTACTCTGCTTCCTCTGAACTCAATGCAACTGACTGTTTATTTCGACTAAACCATGACACAACTACCGAACCCAACCCAAAACAACACCCTAAAGTGCTCTTCCTATCAGAAGCACAACCTGCCCAATTTGAATCAATGTAACCTGCGAGTCTCACTCCATATCCGTGTCTATAATACAGACCATAATCCACTGTCCCTTACAAGTAATGAAGAATATGATTTGTAGCAACCCAGTGCACTCTCCTGGGCTCACACATGAGCTGGCTCATCGTGTTGATTGTAAAACATATATCTGTTCGAGTGTTGACAAAATACATCAAGGAGCCAATCGACTATCTATACAAAGTAGGATCCACCAACTCAAAATCTGAAGCGCGAAGCTTTTTCTAGTTATTGATCATAGGTGTAGACATGGGTTTGCAATCCTCCATGTGAAATCTGCTGAGAATGTCCACAATATACTTCCCTTGTCCCAGGAATAAGTGCCCCTCCTCCTTCCACACCTCCTATCCTAAAAATTAATGCATCAAGCCAATGTCCTTCATCTCGAACTCTGAAGCAAGATCTCTCTCACAACCCTTAATGAGTCTCTTTGCACCTGTAATGACCAAGTCATCAACATACAACACCAGAATAAGAGACTCCTCACCTACCACAATAAAGTATAGGTTCAGATCTACATCATTATTTTTGAAACTCAACTCCAGCAAGTATGTATCAATCCTCGAGTACCAACCTATAGGATATTGCTTTAGGACATAGAGTGCCTTCTTCAATCTACATACATCGGACTCCTTCCCATGCAACTCAAGGCCCCGCAACTGCTCAATATAAACCTCCTCCTGTATGAAGCCATTGAGAAATGTGGTCTTCATATCCATCTGGTGGATCTTCCAACCCATCTCTGTTGCTATCGATATAATGGAGTGAATGGAAGTATACCGAGCTACAGGAGCTAAGGTTTCCTCATAGTCAACTCCCTTTACCAGCGAAAACCCTATCACCACAAACCGAGCCTTTAACTTCTCGATGCTACCATTTGCAGCATGCTTTATCTTATAAATCCATCTGGAAGTAACCACTGATTTACCTTCATGATTTGGCATTACCTCCCAAACATCGTTCTTTATGATAGAAGAATACTCCTCATGCATGGCCTCTCTCTAGACCTACTGACTAGCTACCTCCTCATAGCTATAAGGCTTAGAATCAACGATGCTAGTGATCAATGCCATATAGCTACAAAACTTCTCAGGTGGTTTTCTCTTTCTAACTTGTCTCTTTGGCCCAACAACAAATGTGGCCTCACGCAAGGTGTCCTGAAGCCACTTGGGCTTCCTCTTCCCTGAGCACACTTCTCCCACCGGAGTAAAAGAATCCCCATCATCATCATAAGACTGAACTCTTGAAGGCCTACCAACCGACCTCATGCCTGAACCTATGCCTGTATATGCTGAAGTACCGTGTGAACTATCCATCAGTGGACTACCCTGTGAACTGCTCTGCATGCTTCCAGAAGCACCACACATCTGATTCTAAGAGCCACTGCTCACTGATGGACCTGACACTGTAATAGATGTACTTCCTAATCCCTATCCACTGGATCCCTATGACTGACTAAACTTCTCCTGAGGGTCTGTTGAATCCAGATACTCTAACTCCTGTGACCTCCTGAAATCCCTCTCCTCCTAGAACTTCACATCTCACATGACAACAACTTTCCTCTTCGTAGGAATATAAATATGAAAGGATTTCGAGGTCTAAATGTAACCCAAAAATATCCCTTATCTGCAGTGGGCTCTAGCTTGGTCCTCTTCTGCTTGGGAACATAGGAGTATGTAATGCACCCAAAGAGACATAAGTGACCAAAATCAGGCTTCTTCCCAAAAAATGCCTCCTCTAGAGTCACATTGCCCAAGGGACTCCTATTATGCAAGTACATAGCAGTGTTGCAGGCCTCTGCCCACAAAAACAAAGGTAACCCTTGATCATGAATCATGGCTTTGGTAGGCCCAACGATGTATCTGTTCTTCCTCTCCACAACCCCATTCTACTGGGGGTTGTAAGGAACTGTGAACTCCCTCTTGATGCCTGCCTCCACACAATAATCAAAAAACTCACCAAGGGTATACTCCCCTTTATTTTCTGACCTAAGGACCTTAATCTTTTGACCTGTCTAAGTCTCCACAAGAGCTCTGAACTTCTTAAACCGCTTAAATACCTCACTCTTGGTCTTCAAGAAATAAATCCATGTCTTCTTGGAGTGATCATCAATGAATAAAACATATTACTCATAGCCACTCAAGGATACATGAGACATATGACCACTGACATCACAATGAATCAAGTCAAGAATCCCTGTTGATCTGTTATCACTGCTGGGAAAAGGGGATTTGGAAACCTTCCCCATAACACATCCTCTGCATGTATCAAGGTGATCAGAACGGAAATCCGGCACACCTGTAGTGATATACCGCAATATCCTCAAGGACCCATGATACATGTTCCCCATTGTTGGAGAGGTAAATCCCCTCTGCGGACCGAGGCGATCCCTACTAGACCAGATCGGGTCTAGCAACAACCGAGTCACGCTAAGATGCAAGTTCCTAATTGCAAAAGACCAAGATACGACAAGAGGCCTACCTTAAGTCCTACACTGCCGTCGTTTGTGGAGAAGATGGCGCTTCCGTCCCCTGCTTTGGCAGATCAAAATTCTCACGCTCGATGCGATCAAACACCTGCACATACAGGAAGGAACAACAAACAAACAAACGTAAAACCTAATGCATGCAATTATGTATCAGTCAGAGAAGACACAAATCATAACGTAAAACATGAACATCTAAGTGGAACCATAATCGAAGTCGCTTATTATTAATCATAACAAAGAAAGATACAACCTGAGCTCTGACGTTGGATCTTCCTTCGGCGGGTCGACATAGGAGTACATCTCGGTAAAGCTCATCGGGACAAGGACAAGTCTCTCTCTCTTCGGCTATCTGACGATAATCTCCTTACAATTGATTCAACTTTATTCAGGCTACTAAGACTACTTTGCTCAACCATTCAACCCCTTCATGAATGGAAGATGGCTATATTTATAGAGGAGAGGAGGAGGTTGGGATCCCTACAATAGTGGAAGGGAGGCCTTGTCCCTTGGGAGGTTCCCCATAAGGTGGAAACAAGAGGCCAAAGGAGGAAGGCCGTGGTTATTTAGTCGAAACCACTCCCCATGACTCATCTAGGAAGTTGTTGTAATCGAAAATTCGCCTCTTTTTTAAAAAAAATTTCCATAACCAGATTGGCGCGAGTGCTTAACTGGGACAGAGTGCCAACTGGCGCGGGCTCAGTGTTAATTTTCCTCATTGGTGCGAGGACATAACAGGCTACCAGCGCCAAGGCAAAAACAGGTGTTTTTAGGGGTCTGCTCAGGAAATGATCAACAGAAGGAATGTTGTCCTCATGGCAAGGGATGAAATGATGGTATTTTCAAGGCATGACACTAATTATTGGTCACAGAAACGACCCTCCAATGGGCGAGATGGGGATTACAGGGACGATGACAAATTACTGTGTAACAGATGCCCCCTAAAGCATGAGGCCCGAGAAAGAGAGAGGGGTGCAATGCTTTACGAGAATGTGTCCAACTAAAAACACTGCCGTCGAAAAACCTACGTAGACAAATACAACTGATATCTCAAATACATGATATATGTGGTATGGGCACAACCATCCATAACAGAGTATACAATAATCCAGATCCAAGGCATGGACGTAGCCATCCAGTAAGGATCGATAAATAGACTCAGGTATGGTCGCAGCCATCCAATTAGTGAGTCATGTAACCAATCATAATAATCCACAAAATCGCATCCTGGATTCTAACAGACAAAATCCAAGGTCTTGCGCTCCATCTCGACCCAAACAAAGTACAAGTCCATGCATGTGAATCAGTGAGCTAAAGTCGAACATGCAAGAACATCGTCTGATTACCAGTCAATGATGAAAGCTGTTAACAGACGCGAGAGGAACCACCAATAATGACAAAGGCCCTCAAGGTACTATAGGTACAATCCATAGAATGTGAACAGTGAGCTGGCGTCGAACACCCGCAGAATCATCCGATCGAAGGTCAATGATGAAAACCTTGCGTCGAATGCGAAGAACCTACCATTGAGGCATGCAGGCTCCAAGGTACTGGAAGGGAGTCTCTAGATCAACTTCCTGGATAATGCGCTGAAGTCGACAGGAAGTGACCTTGATTGAAGGTGGGCCATAGTGTTTCCCACATCATCGACACGAGACAGAGAAATAAAATGTTTGTGAATCAGGATTAGATGAGAATCAGAGGAAGGTTGAAACTTGCAGAGGTCAAATTCTCTTGAACATATCGGCGGCACGACAGTGGATTTGGCAGTATTTGACATCAAAAGATCAGAGGTCATGATGACGAGGAAAAGAGCAGATGAGAGGTCAAAACGGATAACCCAAACCCACGGAAGCAAACAGAGAATGAGATGAGATGTCCCCAACCCGACACAAATGCAGACAAGTGCCATGTTTAAGAGCGACATACTGCCGACACGATGACGATACTGGTTCCATTTTTCCCCACAATTTCTGGCGATTACCTCTTTATTTTTATACAAGTTTGAAGAGGATACCATATACTTGTCATATAAATTCGTCCTTCGGAAAAATCCATCCTAGTACATTTAACGAGCCCTAGGAAGGAGAAACTTGAATACCATCATTACGACTGAATCCGATGTCATCAGGGTTTAACGAGTCTGACAAAGGAAGAAATCGACGTCTTTTCATATTTAGAGAGTTTGAAAAGACAGCGGAAAATTAAACTCCAATAGTCCCTTTTCGTAAATAGTTCCTCAGATCCGAAAAGGTAGAAAACTATGTTTGAGAAAACCTCCTAGTCGCGATAGGCTAGGGCATTCCTTTTTCGTAAATAATCTATCTCAACCCGAAAAAGGGGTAAACGTATACTGGGTAGATGTCGTTTCGCATCCACTTTAACGAGATCAAAATGACAAGCAACTCGGCAATCTTTTCAATTTTCAAGAGTTAGAAATGAGCTAAAAGTTGACTCCTCTTGGAGGAACGAGTGGTATAAAGGGCAGCGACTGGTTCCGGTAATGGTGGAACTGCTCAGAAAAAATAAAGGTTAAGAGGCTGGCTAACAAGACCACTCATCGCAGCGGTTCCTCAGGAATGGGTAAAACAACCAAGTGAAGGCATATAATTGGCCAAGCAGATAGTGATGATGGAGTAAGAAAACCAAGGCTCATCTGGCGAAAATAGGCTGATAAAATGGCAATCACAAGAGGTAAAATGGGAATGGTTTCATTTTTAGACAAGCTTGAAATCAAGAAACTCTGCTTGAAGTTGGTTTCATTTTTACAGAAGCTTGAAACAAAGATAAACTATGCTTGAAACCAGTTTCATTTTTACACAAGCTTGAAACGGAAACAAACTGTGCTTGAAAAAATTAAGCATGCCACCATCATGGTGACTCAATTCGAGGTACATGCTCCCCAAGCTTCAATCCATATGAAAGGCAGATGGAGTGAAGGTTCAAGTTATGAGACCAAGAGAAAGACTCGACTGGGATTTGACGAGATCTTATCAAAGACTCAAATTGAACAGGAAAGTGTTTCATTGTTTTAACGAGGTTGACACATTAAAAGAGCTATCCTCAGACACTTTGTTTCCTTTTTTAATGAGGTTTACATAGAAGATGAACTATCCTCGGACACCTTGTTTCATTTTTTAACGAGCTTGACACAAGAAAAAGAACCCTGCTCCGACCGACCTCATCATAAAGAACAAGAAGTCATCGCTTCCAAGAGTTCCACTCCTGATGGAAGGAAAACATCCTGGAAATCAAGACCCAATGCCCCCAGCACCTGATGCACAACGGCACTATCATTGAGTACAGGCATGGGGTAGGTAGCCACATAGTTGACCTGCGGTGGGGCAGATACAACGGGTCGATAAAATTTAGGAAGGGATGATGGCGGGCCAGTTGCCACATCAGGACCAAAGAATGAAAGTTGATCAATGGTCACGATCCATCCTTCATGTGGAAAACAGACCACACGAAAAAGGGAGGAGACAAGTGCTCCCATGGCATAGGTGTAATCGCGCCCTACGAGAAGATTGAAATCCAAGGGGCCTGGAACAACCAACACATCCATATGGACGATTTTACCTCCCAAAGTAACAGGTAGCCTTGGAAGGATCCCTAATGGTTGACTAGTTCTTCTATTAAATGCCAACAGATTCTGGGTAATAGGCGCAAGCAGCGGCGAACCGAAAGCTTTCCAAGTAGTCGAGGATAATACGAACATATGCGCCTTCATCTATAATGGTGCCGGGTACGACCGTACCAAAAGCCTATACCTGTGGATTCCAAAGGCAATACATGAGGAAGGCGACATCCTAAAAATCGACTCCAATTGAAGGAAGCGACCAAACTACTTCCTGGGAGGGGGTCTTCCAGGCTACGGAAGAAGAAGGAGCATCCTCCACAACCTCCATCACGGAGTCGAGAAGGGTATCCTCTGGCACCTCCATCACTGGAGGTGGAGGAGCAGCTTCTTGAGGTATAGAGACAGGAGAATATTTCTCCAAGTCCGAAGAATCTAAAGAAACAAGAAGAACCTGAGGGATGTGAGATCCACTCTCCACGGAAAAGACCTAGTGCACCGCAGAAGGGACCAGCTCAACCGATCCCATGACCAATGGTTGGTCGAGAATGGATTCCTGAGTTTGAATTTCGAGGGAGCGGGATTGACCAAGGATGACTCTTGACCAATCGTGGAATCAGATGGTGGAGGACTCAAAGAAAGCTGCTTTGTATTTGCAATTTAAGGCATACATAAAGAAACATCCGTAGCGATTCAAAACTCGCTTGGCTTCATCCATATACGGACAAAGGTGAATGGCATGGTGCCCTTCACACAACTTACAGTGATTGGTAATCTTACCCTGCTTCTTAGGAGCCTTACCAGCACCAGTTGAAGTCGTGCCCCCAACTTGACTCCTGTAAGCCAAAGGCAATGACGGGCGACCATTGGACCATACTTCGAGCACCTTGGGAATGCCATGATAGTCTCGAAGAAGATGGTCTCCCATGCACAACATGCAAGGGAACTTGAATTTCTGCGGAGGGTTGGAAGGTTTATCAAGAGGAGATGTTTTAGAAGCAGTAGCTGCAGCCTTAGCCTCTCTCTTATCGGACTTCTTCTTCTTTGTCTTCTTCTTCTTCTTCTTAGCCACCTGGTTACTCGAATCCAGACTTTCACCAGGCGAAGTAGAAGAGGAGGACGCAGAAACAGGCAAAGAAGGGGAGAGGTCCACCTTGGAATCAACATGATGTTGTTCAGGGGGAGGAACTGATTGAAGAGTAGCTAAGACATTTGGGATCACAGAGGTTGAAAACAACCAAACAGGCAACCCAATAGTTAACCCAGGAAGGGACAACGTTGCCATATAAGGAGCACCAACATTTCCAAAAGGAGGAAAAGGACCAGGATTCCCTTCGGAGGGGATTCCTTGGTTGGTGAACTCGAGAAAAGTTGCCATTGAGAACGACCTTAGAACAACACCCTAAGGAAACTAAATTTAACCAGGAATATTTCGTGGGTAGTCAATTTTTAAAACATTGAAACAGAACTCTACCGTTTCATCTTTTAAGAGTCGAGAAACAGGCAAAAGGTGACTCTATCGCTTTCAGATTGGAAACAAGCGTGAAAGTACAAGCGCTTGATGATATTTTCAAATTTAAAGAGTCAGAAAAGATCAAAATGACTACTCTGGTAATCTAGGCAAAGGGTGTACCAGATATCCGTGAACTGCAATATACACCTTGGTTTCAAAATGAAAGAGAAATCAACCAAGGACTTGGACGTACGTAAGGCAATCTCCCGAATGTTGTGTTCGGTGTATCACGGGTATAAAGCTGTTGACAGCTTCCTACGGATAAAGGATAGCAACCTAGTGGGGTCTCCCTTTATATACGCGACGGTACGGGGAGCACAAGTCCATACTAGTGCTGTCTAAAGCCAAGAGGCGAACGATAGCTACTAGGTTTAACGACGCCAGAACACATCACTAGGCTAGACCTATAAATATTTCGTTAATGTTTCAATGCTGCCTTAAGGTAAATTGAATAAATTTTAAAGTTAATCTTCAATTATGTCTTGGTTTCAAGGCCCTACCACATGTCATCTGACAATCTCCTATATGCAGCTATATGATAAAAGAAATATTTCAATTCGATGAATGCTATCTAGTTAAGGGAAGAGTTTCAAACAATGATGCAACAAACAACAACACTGCAAACGAAAATTTTCCAAACTAGATGACTTTCACTATCCAAAAGTAATTTCAAACATTCAACAATGCGAATAATGCAATGCAATCTATGCAAAATCCTCTTTTCCAAAAATTATGCAATTGTAATCTATGCACAATTTCCCTTTTTCCTTTTCAAATGATAAGAATGCATTCAATGCACTTTTTGATGAAATGAAAATCTACTCAATGCATACTTTAATGAAAGAGAATGCACTCGATGCGATTTTTAACTTTCAATCATTAAACAATGTGATCTAAGTTCAATGATAAATCTCAAAAAAAACACTTTCCAATGCAATGTGATCTAATGCATTTTAACAAAATAAAAAATTGAGATGAAAACTAAATGAACACAAATCTCCTTAATGAAAGGATGAACGCAAAAGGGATGGAAACAAACATTAAGAATGCAATCATTGTTTCAAAACACTTTGTAACGAAATTCCTCAAAAGGTGACAAAACACAAAGAGGACTTCCAAAGAATGAGATCAAAACAAGGCATTCATTCCCTTTTACATCAAGCAATCATAGCAAGAAGACATTTCAAACAATGAGCAATGTAATCTATGCTCATATAGAGAAAATACCAGAAGGGAAAGACACACTGGTGAAGGATTTAGGGAAAAAGTCTCAATTTTCACACACCCTAAAATTGGCACGAATTTTGTGAGTGAAACTAGTGCCAACTGGTGCGACTTGCTCATTGACAACTAGCGCCAATGGCCAATTGGCGTAGGTTGCTAATTGACAACAAGCGCCAACGCCTGAAAATGAAAAAACAAAGAATTTCTCCCAACCAAGACCAGACTCACCACTTCAAGAAAAATCTAAAACTAACCCAGAAGCAAAGTACTGACGAAAAAAAACTTATGAACAAGGGAAAGCCCTAGCACCTACAGGAAATGGCGCGACTGTCTGGCTGTAATCCGCGCCAGATAGGGGATGGCATGAGTGATGAACTAGCAACCTGCGCCAACGGGCGCGACTGTCAGGGTGGAAACCGTGCTAATCAAGCCAACCATGAAAAGATGAAAATTTCGGAAAAGCAAAGGTCAGATCTGATTCTATGGGGATGAACAGAGGTTTTACACTAGAAGGAGAGAGACCAGAAGAGCTGATCAAGCAGACAAAGACCAAAAACAACCGAAAAGACAAGACAAACTCCAATCAATATCCCCAGCGGAGTCGCCAGTTTGTTGGAGAGGTAAATCCCCTCTGCGGACAGAGGCGATCCCTACTAGCCCAGATCGGGTCTAGCAACAACCGAGTCACACTAAGACACAAGTTCCTAATTGCAAAAGACCAAGATACGACAAGAAGCCTACCTTAAGTCCTACACTGCCGTCGTTTGTGGAGAAGATGGCGCTTCCGTCCCCTGCTTTGGCAGATCACAATTCTCCCGCTCGATGCGATCAAACAACTGCACATACAAGAAGGAAAAAAAAACAAACAAATGTAAAACCTAATGCATGAAATTATGTATCAGTCAGAGAAGACAAAACTCATAACGTAAAACATGAACATATGAGTGGAACCATAATCGAAGTCGCTTATTATTAATTAGAACAAAGAAAGATACAACCTGAGCTCTGATGCTGGATCTTCCTTCGGTGGGTCGACAGAGGAGTACGTCTCGGTAAAGCTCGTCGGGACAAGGACAAGTCTCTCTCTCTTCGGCTGTCTGACGATAATATCCTTACAATTGATTCAACTTTATTCAGGCTACTAAGACTAATTTGCTCAACCATTCAGCCCCTTCATCAATGGAAGATGGCTATATTTATAGAGGAGAGGAGGAGGTTGGGATCCCTACAATAGTGGAAGGGAGGCCTTATCCCTTGGGAGGTTCCCCATAAGGTGGAAACAAGAGGCCAAAGGAGGAAGGCCGTGGTTATTCAGTCGAAACCACTCCTCATGACTCATCCACGAAGTTGTTGTCGAAACTTCGCCTCTTTTTTAAAAAAAATTTCCATAAGCAGATTGGTGTGGGTGCTTAACTGGGATAGAGCGCCAAATGGCACGGGCTCAGTGTTAATTTTCCTCATTGGCGCAAGGACATAACAGGCTACCAGCGGCAAGGAAAAAATAGGTGTTTTTAGGGGTCTGCTCAGGAAATGATCAACAGAAGGAATGTTGTCCTCATGGCAAGGGATGTAATGATGGTATTTTCAAGGCATGACACTGATTATTGGTCACAGAAATGACCCTCCAATGGGCGAGATGGGGATTGAAGGGACAGTGACAAATTACTGTGTAATAGGTATAGAAATGAAGAAAGAAGAGAACCTGAGACTCATGAGACTCTCAATCTATATCTTGAAGAGAAAAAAGCACAACTTAGAGCATTCAAGGAGAATCTAACTCTCTAATAATTCTTCAAAATCAAAGAAGAAAGAAGATCCTATAGCAGAAATAGAAGGAAGAGGCACAATAGATTCTATTTGCCTACATTTGATGGATCTTCCTCAAGCACTGTCAAGGCTTGGAGGAAAGAGTTAGATGCATTTTTTAGTCTACATGCTGTAGTTGAAAAAGAGGCTGTTCAGATTGTAGTACTTAATCTTTATGGTGAAGCCAATGATTTGTGGTTTGGTCACATGAAGCATGCAAAGGTGACTAAATATTCAGATGTCTTTCACAAGTTGAGAAAGAAGTTTGATATGAGAAAACTAGAGATATGTCGCAAAGAGACATTTCCTAAGGAATCAAAGGAGGATGTCATTCTTGTCACTCTGCACAAAGAGTCACTACATTCACCACCAGCTGCAAAAGTACTTGTATCCAGAGGAGAGACACTTGCATCTTTTCATGATAGTCTTAATCTCTTGACATATAGAGTCCCATGCATGATTGAAGATATGCATGAGGAAGAGGAGGTAGATTCCAGCACTGGTACATTGATAGAAGAGCAACCATCACTCTTACCAGCGGTTGGAGAGACCATTATCCCAGGTGGAGGAACTATTGTGGTCTTGAAAGAGGTTCCCACACATCAGTTGATCCAAGGTATGCTTCCACTATCATCTCATATTGTTTTAGTACCTCTTATTTAAACTTATGGGGACATGCCATCAGGGCCATTGCATTACCAATGAATAGAACAACATGCTGATTTGAAACAAAAACATATCATTGAGCAGAGGATCCTTGATCTAATCAAGGAAGAGATGAAAAGCTACTAGTTCATCATTGTTGAGATACATTCAACCCTTTGAGTTGAAGTGTAGAGTTTCAGAAGATGGGATGAGTATGATCCTATGTACAATGGCTGGATATGAGTTCAATATTGTGCCCTGCCATGAGACAACATATGTATCACCATGCAAATATACAACGTTGTCACTTAGTAGCAGTGATGATGAGAGGGTGCCATTATTCTTGGAGCATTCTGAAGGTAGCTTCACTCATGAAGACATGGAGAGAAAGATGATAGATGGTAGACATCTTGAGATGGGAAATATTTCCCCTTTCAAGATGTCTCTTTCTCAATGAGCATATCACAGCTCAAAGAGAAACTTCTACCTACAGAAGATCCAAAACCTCATTGGTTTTGGAGGTCCATTGATGAGAAGAAGATCTCATGGAGAGGTGTCATTAGAGGTGCACTTCAAAATATCATGGGGTGAAAATTTCTTCAACAGATTGAGGAGGTTGGTGTCCTACAATGGGAGGGGCCAAGTTTTTGTAGAATGAGATCCATCATCCACATTGGGATGAATGGTTGATGATGTGGAGCAAGGGGTTGCCAAACCACTGCAAAACTATGAGATAGGCCAGCAAGAAGCATGGATGCGTTGGTTGCTCTTAGGTGAGTATGGTTACTACCCAACAACACATATTTTCATGATCCATGCATTGTACAACACTCATGTAATGAAGAAGGAGGCATGGCTGCACTGGCTGCTCTTGGGTGAGTATGGTTACCACCCAATAGCTCATATTTCTTTGACTCATGCCTTGTGTATCAATGATATAATTCAGAAAAATAAGGCATGTTCACTTTGGTTGTCCTTGAGAGAGTTTGGCCATCACATGACATCTCCCATGTTTATGTGTTTTGTATTGATTTTAATATGACATAGTGCTCTCATGATGGGTAATGGTGGAGATGATTTGTATTGGGCTGATATGACATCCCACATGTCAATCATTATGTTGTTACTCCATTATTTACATGATAATGTAAAGAGGTAGCAAGATATCTTGTTGTTGTGGTTAATTTTGGGAGAATTTGGCTTGACATAATCCCCTTATTTTCATAATGATGATGGAGGGTGGCAACAAGAGGCATTCCTCGGATGGATCTTAATTGGAGAGTATGGACACCACACTTGGTTTGATGATGATATGGTAGTGCAGCAAGATACATTGTTTCTATGGCTTCTCTTGAGAGAATATGGACAACCCACTTGGTATTTTTATTGTGTGGTGTGGCAGCAGGGAGCATTTCTGCGGTCGTTACTATTGGGAGAATATGGTTTGACAATATTTTCTACCCATATGTCTCTATTTATTCTTTGGTACAATGTTGGGATGATGCTTAGATCCAACAAGGCCAATAAGGCTAAGAATGAAGGCATGAAAAGCCTCTTTTTGCTTCATGTAGCATGGGATGGAGGTATACTTTGTGAGTTGGATCTTTCCTTTAGTGGGAGGAACCATCTATCTTTATGTATCTCATGTATTATGGAGGATGTTGGACAACTTATGGTTTTCACTTGGAGCTTCATGATTTATGAGGGACATCTAGCTACACAGTTAGAGATCACTCTAGACATTATAGAGAGGAAACTTTGGTGCTGGGCATACATAACTTATTGCACCAAATGGGGAGATCTTCCTTGTGTGGATGCCATTTGGAGGGGGACATATTTATATAGCATATACTTTTGCAATTGCTTGAGGACAAGCAACATTTTTCTGAGGAGGACTATAATATTCCAAAACCTTCACATGATTAATTGGAATATTAGAGTTCTTAATAAACTTAATTAATTAAGTAAATAAAGGGGTAGAGGGACCCATAATCCTCAAAGATGAATAAAATCCACTTTTGATGTGTGTATGTGGATATTTTAGATATAGATCTAGATCATGGAGTAGTGGAGCAGCTCCATTAATGATAAAGGAGTGGAGATCATGTCTCATTTATGATATAGATCATGGAGGATGAAATAGTCAAATAAGATCATAGATCTTAAATGTAAAATCACGAGGATATTTGAAGAGGTCAACTAATATCATAATGCATTCAAAGTAAGATCATAAAGTAATTATGATAAGTTAGTGGAGAAGTGGTGCACCTATTTCACACATGATGGAGGAAGTAGTGAATTTAATGCACACATTATGGAGAGGTTGATCATCACATGTACACATGATGGAGTATATGGAGAGATAATGCAATCAATCATGGAGACTTATGTACACACATAAAACGCAGGTATGAGATGGGCCTAGGCTATGGAAGGCTCACAATATATATAATGAAGGTGAAGGCATAATAAAAGGAGATTGGGATTCTTGGATTATTCTTTGATCTATTTAGATCTGGATTTGTCTTAGGACATTTCTATGCATGCCTTTTCTGTTTAGCTAAGTCTGCAGTGCTGTTTAGCACATGGTGTTTCCAAGCGCAAATCCCACCCTTACCCACGGGGGACTTGTGTGCCTACTCTGGGAAGGTTTCTATTGAGTTGTATTCCTCATCAGGCATTGGTGCCATATTTAGGAGGTTGTTTCTAGCATTCCAGCTAGGGAACCAGTGGAGGATTCATCCTTCCACTTTGTTCTTCGTATTCAGTCTTCCAGGAGCAGCAATTCTATATCTGGTATTTAGGACATTGAGTTTTACCTCCATGCAACAAAAGTCCCTTCAAGGATTGTGCAATTCAGTCCTGTAGATCTACTAGAGGAAGGAAGTTTTCAACATTTTAGTTGGAAATTGTGCGAGGGGTCATCTCCTCACATTGTATCCATTTTTTCCATCATTCTGGAGCTGTATTGACATATCTAGTAGCAGGCAATTGAGCCTCCCTCTCTTACAGTGCAATTTTCTGAAGTTGTTGTTCATCCAACAACTATTTTCAGTAGAGGAGATTGGAGGAGCTAAATATTGAGCTTTTAGCCTAAGGATCTAGTGAAGGGATCAACCCTTCTTGCATAGAGCTGATTCTACATCATTGCAACCATCATATCATTAGTTCATGCAACAAATCTGCATACCCAACAGCTACATAGTGCAAGCCCTAAGAGGGTGATTTTCTTAGATTGACAGATATGAGAAATCCTTTCTGGGTTATCTTGGGTATCCATCATAGAGCCTGGATCTAAAGTTTCAGCATCATCGGAGCTCCCAAACTAGATATGACTTTCTATCTTTTGGCAGTTGCTGCCTTGCCATTTTCCACTAGGGACAACGCAGTTTCCCTTCCAGCAGTTAAGTAGTTATGTAGTCCCTCTTGTGGGATCATTTTAGGGTCATTCTAGGCCATCTCTTTGGCTTGAGTGTCTCATATTTACAACAATGTTGTACTTGCCATTCACCTCCTATATAATAAAATGGCTCAGCGTTTCTGTACATTCTAGGTTGTCTTTAGATTAATTGTTTGCTTTGCTGTTGTTCAACTATTGTGTTTTGTTTCAATGCATTATTCCCTTTTGGGATATTACAAAAGACAAGTGCTCACAATCTTTTCAAATTATTAGAGTTTGAAAAGAGCTAAAAGAAGACTCCAGGGGTTCCTTTTTCGCTATTATCGAAGCTCGAAAAAGAGATAAAAGTGCGCTTAAAGTCCTTTTTTGTTTTTATCAAAGCTAAAAAATTAAGGATAAATGTATGCTTTGTGGTCAAATCATTCTTGAAATAAATGTGCCCAACTAATCTGCTATATCAGTTGTAAACTTGTTCAGAACAACATCAAATGGATTAAAAATACCTGTTTCATGATAAAAAATGAATAAAACCATAGTCACAACAATAAATATGATTTGAAAATAATCAAATGACTAATTAAAAGAGTTTTACTATTCATTTTTACCATTTGAAAGTTACCATTTGATTTTGGAGCTCTGAACCTGTTTTTTCCCCCGAACTTCAGTTGTTGATTGTGATCGATTCTGTGGATGGTTTTCCTCACCATTTGATCCGGGTTGGTGCCATAAAACTCCTCTTTCCTTCACTAGTATTTTTGTTTCATTTCATTGCAATTTTTTATGGATTTGGGCTCCTTAGGGTAAATTTATTTTCAAAAGAGGGAAACACACCCTTGGATGTCGAAACCTACGTTGGAATGCACTTGAAATGAAGGCTAGGTGCATATGAAATGCACTGTCTCTTGTCTAAGGCCATGTTGGGCATAATTCACATTTTTATTCTTGTAGTGTGCCCAAATTTTGCCTATTTTTTTGGATGAAAAGGGTCCTAACGAGTCTTATGGTTGTATTTAAGGGATTCAATGGACCAAAATGACAATTAATTGGAGGGAAAGAGAGCATGAAGAAAAAAACATGATTTCCATAAATGATCCAGGTACTGTAATAGCCCTCAGAGATTGTGGGTTGTTGAAGTACTTCCGTCTATCGGGTATGAGGCAATGGATGGAACTATTAGAGTTCCTTGTTCGTGCATGGGATTCAGCGATTGAGGCATTTCATATTGGGAACAATGTGGTCCCAATTTTAGTGGAGGATATCTATTTTTTGACAGGCTTGTCGAGGAGAGGCCTACCCATTTCTCTCTCAGGGTCTGCTCTCGAAGGAGATACGGTGAGAGAATATATATTGCAGTATTAAAATATAGGGGTAGAGCCTAGCAAGGATGGGAAATTAAACATCCACGATATTCGTGATTTTCCATTGATAACCATATTATTCATGATCACAAAGCTTGCTGGTACCGCTACACTGCACGTAGCAAACAGATCTTATATGCAATATGCGCTAGAGTGCATGGAACCAACATTATTCAATTGGGCTGAAGCTGTACTCTCTAAAGAACAACTGAGCCAAGAAAAGAGAGGAAGGAAGAAAAATTTCAACTATGGTTCGATCCTCATTTCTTTTGCCTTAGAGTGGATTCCACTGATGCAACCTCAACATGTGACGCTGGGTATGTCTAACCCTAGAGATCCAAGGATGCAGAGATGGGTAGAACTAATGGCTAGACATGCTGGTCAATTAACCATCGTGTTCTTGACTACATTCTTCGCCTATTTCAGGCGACAAATTATTGCCATCGATTGCTATGCATATGCAGGCATCGACTTCCGAGGAGATCCAGATTTAGATTTACCAGAAGGCGCTCAGTAGGGTGCAATCGATAAGAATGTTTTGACCATGTTTTTTGATTTTTCTAAGGTTTATACATGTTTTTTTATTTTGATGTTTTACCAAGGCTAAACTAAAGTTTTGATGTAATGCATATGTGGGTCGAGTTCGACCAGTGGGAGAGCCTGAGCATGGAGCGGATGAGCTAGCAGAGAGGGCTGTTGGGAGAGTAGTCCTTCAGGATTTGGATATGGCTGAGACTCTTGTTGAGATTCAAAAGCACATACAAGGGTTGAACTTTGGGATTTTGGATTTCCGAATTGAAGAGTTTCATGTGCGACTGCAGTGCCACACTATTAGCGTTCCTAACTGCTGGATGCGGTTACTATGTAGGATAGCTAGATCAGTAGCATGTTATCATGAACACCACTAGTTTATTTTTGACATGTTGCATACATTTTGAGGTCAGATGACCAATGTGTCTTGAGAATTGTTTTTGTAAAAACCTTTAACTATCTATCTATTTGATTTCAGTGTTTTCCTATGTTTATTGTGAAATATTATTCAATTATGTAAATGTATCTCTGAATGTGTTGCAAATGTCTGTTTATATCATAATTCGCTAAAGAATCAGTTAATGTGTTCAAGTTTCTGGAAATGTGTTGATATTTAATGAAATCAAAATGTCTTTCCAAAAGTCAAACTCTTAGGAACATACAATGCAATGTTGGATTTCTAACAGTATAAACACAAGTAATTTGTAATACCACAAGTTGTGAGTCTAACCTTATGATGATGCGGTTAATACCAAATGAAATGGAATCATAGAGAAGTTCGATCAATGCGCTATACTCAACGATATTGTTTGTAGATCAACTGATAAAAATCCCTTGAAACCTCACTAACTCACTGTTCAGAGCGAAAATGGCCCACGCTGCAGAGGATAGATTCTACGTACTATGTATAGCACCATCAACATACCCAAAAAATGGTTGCAAAGATTCAAACATCTGCTATGAAATGTAAAGAAGATTACTAAATTCAAGAAAACATTAGAAAAAAAACTAAGACAGTAAATGAAAATCAACAACATATATACAATATAATACAAAAAATTACTAAGCTCATGATTAAGCATAGTAACGTTTCAGATACAACCCATTTCGGGGCTGCGTTAACGAAATACCATCGTAATCTACCAACTCATAGGCACCCTTAGCAAGAACTCTTTTGAAAATATAGGGGCCATGCCATAATGGCTCAAATTTCCCTTTACCTATTACATCAGCTTCCTGATCATAAAGAAGGACCAGGTCACCCTTTGAGAAAATGCGACGCTGGGAATGCTTGTCGTATTGCACTTTTATACGTCTCTTATGCGCTTCATTGGCCAATTGGGCTTCACAACATGTTTCATCAAGATGGATGAGGTTAAAAGACATGCTTCTTCAGCAGAGGTCTCAGGTAACAAGTCGATTGCGAGTTTTAACAATGGTATTTCACATTGGATTGGCAACATAGATTCCATACCATATACCAATTGAAAGAGGGTAAATCCAGTTCCGTTTCTCATCGAGGTTCAGTACGCCCACAAAGCCAAGTACAATATTAAATGCCAATTTTTTTTTATGAACTCCTATAATTCGTTGAAGCATTCGTTTAAGAATCTTGTTAATAGCCTCAACTTTTCCATTTGATTGTGGATAATAAGGAATAGAACTATCATGTGACAGTCCTAATTTGGCAGTCAATTCATTCATCATAGGGTTGCGAAAACATGAACCATGATCTATGACTATAGCTTGTGGGACCCCAAACTATGAAATGACATGATTAAATAAAAACAATGTAGATGTTTGTCTTGTGTTGTTGAATGTAGGCATCGTTTTGGCCCACTTGGCAAAGTAGTCTACTGCGACAATAATATAACCATGCCCCCCAGACGAACGAGGGTTATAACTCATGAAGTCAATGCCCCATTTTGAAAATGGTCCCACAGAGACAATAAGATGCATTGGTGCTTGCGCTTTGTGTATTTTACGATCAAATATCTGGCACACATGACAGCTCCTGACCACGAGGATACAATCGCGAAATATGATAAGACAAAAGTAACCCGCGCGGAGTATCTTCTGCATAGTAGCGTATACAGACAAATGTTCACTGCAAGCCCTAACATGACCATCATTTAAAATCTTTTTAGCCTCCTCATGAGTGAGGCACCTTCTTAAAATTGTATCGACACCACGATGATAAAGTGTATCGCCGACAATCAGATAATGTTTGTCTTGGTATCGAATACTTTGTTGGTGAGAGCGAGAGGTATCAGGCCGAAAAGTTTGGGTCTAGAGATAAATGATAAAATTCCCATACCAAGGCTCAGATGATCCAATCAGAAACACAGACTCATCAAGAATAGATGGTTCCAATGTAGTAGCAGTACTATCAGAGGGAAGGTCACAAAGAAGATCAGCCAAAAATAAAGACTTCTTTGACTTGGATTTGATGAATTCCAAATCAAATTCTTGCAAAATGACAATCCATTTTGAATACTCCCCCCCAACAATTGATGTGATAAAATATAAGTCATGGGGTTGCAATCTGAAATGACAATGGTCTTTCGGAATAAGATATAGTGACGAAATCTTTGGACAACTTGAACAACCGCCAAGGCAAGCTTTTCTACGTACGAATACTTCACTTCCGTATCATTGAGATTACGACTCAAATAATAGATCAGATGTTCTATCCCATTTTCTACTTGAACCAATACTGTAATATTCCAAATTAGATTTTAGCTAGTTGGAATATTAAATTTTGTTTTTGCTTCTTAGTTAGAAGAATAAGAGGGTAGGGAGACCCATAAATCTCCTTAGTAGGAATAAAAACACTCCTAAGGTGAATGGGGGTCATCTAAGTAGTTGTATTAAGCACCCCTATGTGTGAATAGGGGATGAGGCATATGGACTGGGTCAACTTTGACCAAATCAACAACGCTGGTATGGAGGGAGTAGACATTCATTGAGGGACAACACAGTTTTGGAGGGAGATTCCTTGCATGGAAGTAGTGGCTTTAATGAGTAGGGCCAAGGGCTAGGAAGCTCACCAAGCATATAAGGAAGGGGATGGAAGCCATGGAAGGCATGATTGAGTATTATTTTTTTTTGTGTTCTGTATGACTTGTTGCTCTCTTCAGCTATTTAGTGGAGACTGCATCGCTGTTTAGCACAAGGGTGTTCTGGAGCAGGAATCCCACCTTCATCCTCGGGGGACTTTGAGTGCCCACTCAGGAGAAGTTATTGGGCTACATTTCCACATTTTAGCATCAGGCCAAGCTACAACTTTCTTCTACAACACAATTTTTTCTTAGGGTTGTGCTCTGTTGCAGGGTGCAGCAGTGGAGGATTGGATTGGGCCATTTCTGAGCTTGTCTTCTATGGGGAAGCATCCTTTCCATTGGGAGGCCAGTAAATAAGGTCTTGGGTGTTATTTCAGCATTTGGCACCATGCCAAGTTATTATTATCCCCTACAACATAGTTTCAGTCTTGGACTGCGTTATTTTAGGGAGGAGCTGCAGGGGTGGTTTCAGTGCACCATTTGGGGAGATAGATTTCTAGTGAAGGGATCAACCTTTCACTTGGAGATTCTATTGGGATAAGGCTTCATTCTATACTACATCAGATTGGCCACATCTTCCCAGCTATTCAGTTGCAGTGAATCTTCAGCCCTAGGGTTGTAGTTCACCATTTGTATTTTGGCGTATTTTATGGAAACCCTCTTGGGTTGTCTTGGAAAGGTGACATATAGCCTTGATATTTATGTCTAGCATCTCTTGAGGCATATGTCAGTCATTTTATATCATTTTATTGTTCCATACTACAACTATGTTCACTATGACTGTGCTGTAGCAGCTCTTTGACATTTTTCATAGCAACCACATCTCACTTTTGAGAGTATTTGATTATTGGAGGCTTGTTTGTCTATATCATATGATTTGTGCCTGAGTATTTTGTGATTATTTGCTGCTGATATGATTAATATAATGGCTCCATATTGGTCTCATATTTTGATGTGATGTTATTCACTGCTATTTCCATTATTTTGTTCTATATTCCTGTCTTTTCCATTTTGGAATATTACAGTGGTATCAGAGCATAATCTTGGCTCATCCTATGCATTTTAAGCCAATATGTCATTAGAAAAAGGAGATCCTATCATAGGTAGAGGGAAGAGGTATCTCAAGAGAAGAAACCAGAGATATGATTATACAGATGATAAAGAAGAGGAGGGAAAAAATCCTATACCAGGAGAGGACGATGACAAAGATTTCCCTAAGCTTCTTCTTCGAACCATGCAAGATATTTCAAGAGAAATCAAGGATATGAGGATGGATAGACACAAAGAATCCTTTAAAGGGTTTCTACATGGAGAAGGCTCCCACATTTCACATCACTGGAGTGATCAACCAGTGAAGCAGGAGGTTTCCCAATGCTCTACTATGCCTACATTCTTAGCAGTGGCAAATGGAGGGTTTCAAGAACATGAAACTCTTGAATATTACTTTCTTGAGTATGAATCTCAATCTCAGAGATTCAAGGATCACTTGAGCTTTCAGGAGTTTTGTCAAATCAAGGACAATAAGAGAACCAAACATCACAATAGAGGTGGAGGATTCACATAGAACAATAATATTCACCAAAATATGGGTAGATTCTTCTTACCCACTTTTGATGGGTCATCCAAATTCACAGCCAAATCTTGGGTAGAGAAGCTAGACATCTACTTCTAGTTGAACCAAGTACCAGAGATGGAAGCCATCAAAATATAAGTGCTGCACCTTGAGGGTGAAACACATGATTGGTGGTTTCATGGTCTTTCTACATTGGGGCATGCCAATGTGACTGCATATTCAGAGTTCACAAGGAGGTTGGTGGAGAGGTTTGATCGAAGAGACCCGAAGGCACCTTTCATTGAGCTAGCTAAGCTCAAACAACTAGGTAATCCAGAAACTTACATTTCTAAATTTCTAAAACTTTCTGTTATGGTTCGTGATTTATCTGCAACTAGGAGGGTCTATATGTTTATTGATGGGCTAGTAGAACCTCTACATGGGTTGGTTAAGTCAACCAAACCAACTACCCTTCAAGATTCTATTGAAAGGGCTAGAGATCTACAAGACACCTTTCCAAGAGAAAAGGAAACATTTCAGCAAAAGCCCACTTTTCCATCAAAGGGAAAATATGAGAAGGCTCATCCTTCAAAGGAGAGCCAAAACAAAGCACCTATTAGCGATGATGTCCGAAGATACTTGAGGATAAGGAAGCTTTGATTCACGTGTTAGGAATCATGGGCACTCGGACATAGATGTGTAGCAGGGAAGGCACACTATATAGAGGTATTTTGAAGAGGAGAAAGAGGAGGAACTAGAAGGAGGTCACAATGGTAGGATAGTAGGAGAGGATCCACTACCACCAGGAGGTGGGAATGGAGCATCTTCTCAAATTGGAGGTGCCCTTGCATCATTGAGAGGAGTACCCAAGTACTTGACCTTGAGAGTTCGAGGTTACATTCAGGATCAAAGGGTTTCAGTGATGATTGACAGTGGGGCTACCCAAAAATTTATTGATTCCCAGTTAGTGCAGAGGAGGGAAAGAACCAATTATGATTTTGAGTGATTTTCAATTTTGGTCCCAGGAGCTAGAACCATGCAGTGCATACATTATGTTCCATATTTATTTGTCACCATGGGGACATAAACATTGAATGATCACTTATTTGTGGTTGACATACCCGACACCAATGTGATATTGGGTGTGCAGTGGTTGATTACTTTGGAGAAGGTCACCATAGATTGGTAGAATTTGCAGATGGAGTGGACAAATAGAAAGAGTGGCAAGCATAAGATGATTAGGGGCATGCACACTTATCCCTCTCAGATAGCTTCCATGCAAAAAATAGAGCCGAATTTGTGCAGTGGAAGCAAGGATCTAATAGTCCTATCAGTTACGCAAATGAATTTGGCACATGATACATTATTGTTTAGAGGCATTCCGCCTGGGATGCCACCAGATTAGGAGTTGATGAGAGATGTCTCACAACAGGTTTCACCACTCATAGATCTAGGAGGGGTGAGAAACTTAGAAGCAATTGGTACAACGCAGAGAGTCTTAGGTAGGCTCAAGGAGGAGGGAGACATTCTCCAAATATCAATATTACACACTCTCACACAACCTCTTGCATTGAGAGAAGGTGTTTCAGGGATGGAGATGACACCATCATGGTGCAAGGAGAACACTCCAAGACTTTGGAGAATCAGAAGATACTTCCACATAAGGGGGAATCTTACACATATGGTAGAGGTTGGTGGCCACTCATGCATACATTGGCCAAACTCAAGAGGTTTTGGATGGGTGATAAATTCTTATGGAAGGCTAACCTCCAAAGACTTCAACCTTTACTTGAGCATGAGCAGCTACAGGAGGAGCAACAGAGGCAGGATAACAACATCCCGGTATGTGAATTTGGCATGGGAGATGGCAAATAAGGGGGTAGCCACATGACAGGTAATTTACATGGTAGATCAAAAATGTTGTCATTAGTGAATATAGATCCTTATTGGAGATCCTAGTTGTTGGTGGAGTAATCCAAGGATCTCTTTGCATGTAGGATACTTGATGGCCAATATTAATATGGGAGATATATAGTGAGAGATGGGGTCATCTAATATCAGAGTAGAATCTTCTTGAATAGATATTCTAAGCTCAAGGAGAAGCTACTACATGCAACACATGAGGATTTTCTCTCCACTCACACTGATTTCATGAGGGCATATCATACTATTATGGAGGGATTCATTTGGAAGGGCTACAAAGAGGAGACACATCAACATATTATGAGATGCATGGATTGTTTGGAGATTGAGGGAGGACATAACTCTTTGATAGAGTTATCACAACCACTTCTTTTTTCATTGGGAATGAGAGGAGGCCCATCTATGAGCCACTTCACTAGCTTGATCAAGGTCTATGATAAGGATTATGTTTTTGTGCATAATGATTTACTAGATGATTATTTGAATTCCTTTAGCATTGATGTACAACTCATTGCTCCAAGAGGGAACACTCTTTATTAAAAACTTCATGGTCCACTTAGGGCTATAAGAAGTGATGAGCATGGCCACTCCCTAGGATATTTTAGGGAGATGATATATTATTCAGGTGTACTCCATTAGCACCAAACATTGTTCGCCTTCTCCAAGCATGTGAGAGGTTTTTGGTAGCAAACAAGTGGTGGGGGAAACACTTATTATATCATGTTGTGAGGCATTCAGGAGACATACTGCGTTGGTTGCACATGTGGAACTATGATCCTCCTCCGGTATTACATATGGAAACTAGTGTGACCTTGATTATGATCCCCTATGTTAATGATGTTATCATCATTATTGTGGGCATGATTGGAGGGATGACACATGGATTGGATGTGTCCAAGGGGATTGAGATTCTCCACATTTCTCATGCTTCATTCTTCATGGAGAACATTGGGAAACCCATGGTTGCCACATTAGACCTCTTTTTTTAGAAATTAGTCGAAAAAATCACTTCTATTCAATGAAGATTAACCCGATCATACATCAATTTCGAATTGCATGCATAACACATAACCTTCTTCTACAATTAATTGTCACATGCAGAAAGAATAGAAGCGATAGCACATCAAATCATCACACACATTAACATAGTATGTATGGGGAAAGCTTATAGCTGAAAACCCCCAGCTATAGTATATTATAAATGGAGAGAACATGCAGCAAATACATAGTACAAACTCCTCACAAGTACTCAGTATTATCTCCCAAAGCTACACAAAAACTAGCTTGGTTTTGAACAAGTCACAGGTTCAAAACACACCCACTACTTCTCTGCCTCTATTGCGCAATCAAGGCTGGTCTAAATAGAGATCCAGGTTCGAATCTCACTGGCTTCAACTGCGCAATTTTCATTGGTAATTTCCTCCAAGTGTTATGAAAATCCCATGCAAAACTGATCCTCCAACTGATAGCTTTACTCACCCTTTCATCTACCTCTTCCACTGGTCTTTCATTGAACTGTTCATGCACTGAGTTAACTGATGTGTTCTTTTAGTTTAATAATGAGTTAATATCAGTGAATTAATTAATAATTAATTCACCCAACTCATCTCTAGCATAATCACAAGTTAAACTGATCATAACTAGTTAAACTAGTTAACCAGAACACCACCTCCATTAACTCCTCAATCAACTCCACCAAAACTCTGCCACATGAGTCTAATTGAAGTCTAACATGCAATAGCTCACTTAACTCATAGGAAATTCGAATTTCCTTATGTCAGCTGCATGCCCCACCTCTGGGGGTCAAACTGAAGTGCTCCAAGAGAGTAAACTGCTGTTTATAGTCTAAATATTATTAAGGGTAAATAATATTTGACTTCCATATTTTTAGGAGAGGCAGTCTAAAAATAGCCTGTGACCTAAAAATATGAGTCTCATCTATTTTTACCAACATGTCGCATACTTCAAGAATCTCCAACTGGAATCCCCGAATCATGCTCCGTATGTCTAAAAATAGACATAGTCTAAAAATAGATTTTTCGACAAAAATCACCTGTGTGGTCGCCACCTAGTTTAGGTGATCACTTTCCAACTAGGATTCGTGAAAGACAAGCTCAGGAGGCTCTCACCGTTTCTTGTTGCCATTTTAAACACTTTTTTCCTTATAGGATGAGCCATTTGGTTAACTTGAGCACTTGGGGGATGCATCTCATGAGCACTTGGGAGGAGCATTTCACAGATGGATTGATTGGTGGACACTTGGTTCATGAAGAGAGATTATCACATGGAGGTGTCACAAGGGAAGGAGGAGAAGAGTTGCAACACTCACATTTACAGTTGCTTGAGGACAAGCAACATTTGGGAGGGGAGGATTGTAATATTCCCAATTAGCTTTTAGCTAGTTGGAATATTAAGTTTTGTTTTTTCTTCTTAGTTATAAGAATAAGAGGTTAGGGAGACCCATCAATCTCCTTAGAAGGAATACAAACACTCCTAATGTGAATGGGGGTCATCTAAGTAGCTGGATTAAGCACCCTTATGTGTGAATAGGGGATGGAGCATGTGGAACGAGTTAACTTTGACCAAATCAACATCGCTGGTATGGAGGGAGTGGACATTCATTGAGGGACAATGCAGTTTTGGAGGGATATTCCTTGCATGGAAGTAGTGGCTTTAATGAGTGGGGCCAAGGGTGAGGAAGCTCACCAAGCATATAAGGAAAGGGATGGCAGCCATAGAAGGCATGATTGAGTATTATTTTGTTTGTGGTCTGTATGAATTGTTGCTCTCTTCATTTGTTTAACGGAGACTGCAGTGCTGTTTAGCACAAGGGTGTTCCCGAGTGGGAATCCCACCTTCATCCTCAGGGGACTTTGAGTGCCCACTCAAGAGAATTTATTGGGCTACATTTCCACATTCTGGCATCAGGCCAAGCTACATCTTTCTTCTACAATGCAGTTTCTTCTTAGGGTTGTATTATATTGCAGGGTGCAGCAGTGGAGGATTGGATTGGGCCATTTATGAGCTTGTCTTCAGTGGGGGAAGCATACTTTCCATTGGTAGGGTAGTAAAGGAGGTCCTTGGGAATTATTGCATCATTTGGCACTAGGCCAAGTTATTATTATCCCCTACAACGTAGTTTTAGTCTTGGATTGCGTTATGTTAGGGAGGAGTTGCAGGGGTGGTTTTAGTGCACCATTTGGGGAGATATATTTCCAGTGAAGGGATCAGACTTTCACTAGGAGAGTCTTTTGGGAGAATGCTTCATTCTATGCTACATCATATCAACCATATCTTCCCAGCTATTCAGTTGTAGTGAATCTTCAGCCTAGGGCTGTAGTTCACCATTTGTATTTTGGTGTCTTTTCCGGAAACCCTCTTAAGTTGTCTTAGAAAGGTGATATAGAGCCTTGATATTTATGTCACTACAATGAAAAGACCCTCTAGTAGAGGTTATAAAGGAGGTTTTTAGTGTTATAAATTTGGCCAAAATTGTCAAAATTTTTTTTTCTACAACATCTGTT
The DNA here is from genome assembly GCA_034641835.2 of Pinus albicaulis. Classification (NCBI taxonomy): domain Eukaryota; kingdom Viridiplantae; phylum Streptophyta; class Pinopsida; order Pinales; family Pinaceae; genus Pinus; species Pinus albicaulis. The sequence continues at coordinate 965,263,258 of CM076579.1, forward strand.
TATGGTTACGGAGGTTTTGGCGAAGTTTTTAATGGAAATTCAACACAACTACAAAAACTGGGAGGCCAGAGGTTATTATGGATGTTTTTTTCATCAGTGTGCTGCTAAGGTTTCAATGCACCAGTGCGTGTCATCTAGAAGGTGGCCTGGGGTGGTCGAAGGTGCATGCACCGGGCCGTCAAGGTATAAAACCACATCGGGCGCAGTGTTGGTGATACAATGCACGAGACCGTTATAATTGGTCTTAGGATTTGTGCAGTGCCCATAGGTCATCTAAACGAACCGGTACACAACCTCATAGAAACGCACTGGTGTGTCATATCAGAAAAATGCACCGAGATTTATAATTGGTATTGGTATTTGTGTAGTGCCCATAGGTCGTACAAATGCACCGGTGCGCAGTATCGCACAAACACACTGAGATTTTTAATTGGTTTTGGTATTTATGCGGTGCCCATAGGTCGTAGAAACGCACCGGTGCGTTGCATCATACAAACGCACCAGTGTACAGTAACTGACATGCACCAGTGTTCATTTTGTATTTTTTAGAAACATCGACCTGTGACAGTGCAATTATTGTGATATTTTTAAATTCATTATTCATCAAGAGTCGACACATCTTATAACAATATTCATATTAATTCATTTTTTATTAATGCATTTGAATGTGATGTTTGGATTAATTTGTTATATCATATCATAATTATTGTGATTTTTTAAAATTCATTATTCATCAAAAGTCGACACACACACACACATATATATATATATATATATCTTATAACAATATTGATATGAATTGAATTTTTATTAGTTCATTTGAATGTGATGTTTGGATTAATTTGTTATATCATATCATCACATTTCACATCTCCTCATTATAATATTTAATCATCCATAAACTTAATCAATGGTGTTACATTTCACAACGACAATGGGGAATGCCATAGAATAAATTAAAACACACACACACACACACACACACACACACATGAATAATACAATCTTTGTCATACAAAATGGGACAATTATTGGTATCCCTTTGTCTTTCAATTGTGACACTATGTCCATTACATTAAACAAAATTTTGATTTCACAGACAAATACTTCAAAAAATACAATGCCTTGCTTTGATATCAAAACATAGTGATCATCATTTTTCGCTTGAACTGCTGTCATTGCTAGAGCTACTTCCATGACTTAGGTTATTTTCAGGAATGGTTTGTTCACGGTGTTGATTGTTTTCTTCTTCTTCACCTTCCATATACAAACATAAAAAATAAACTGTAATGAGTGTATATAAATTGGTGAGAATAATGAAAATTGCAATATTAAATAATATACATCAATGTAAATCGAAAAGAAATGACGTACCATAGCAACAATTGACTCATAAACTATACACATTATTTCAAAACAATGTATCATGCCATCTTTCAAGATTTCATCTATTGGCGCAGTTCCATACTTTGTTTCCTACAAGTTTTATACCCCATAAAAAATCATATATTTAATATAAAAGAATTTTTATTTTTATTTTTTTAATTTTTAATTTTTTCTATTAATTATAGACGAAGCTAAGTAAATTAAGATTGATAGATGCTTACAAATTCCATAATTAATTTATGATATGCTAACATATACTCACAACCCATATTTAATCCAATTTCAATCAATTCTTCTGATGGTTCTTCTTTGTATGTTAGCACCTATTTGAAGACATTCAATGATGATTTTTGGAAAACAATTTAAAAATACAAAAATGAACTCTAGTTAAGTTGTTATAAGGAAGTAAAAATTACACACAAACTTAGATATCAACCCTTTTATACTCACAACCCATATTTAACCCAATTTCAATCAATTCTTTTGATGGTTCTTCTTTGTATGTTAGCACCTGTTTGAAGACATTCAATGGTGATTTTTGTAAAACAACTTAAAAAATACAAAAATGAAATCTAGTTAAGTTGTTATAAGGAAGTAACAATTACTCACAAACTTAGATATCAACCCTTTTCTTCCTTGTTGTCCTGTTTTATGTGTTGAATGGGTTCCATTTTCTTTTCTTTTCTGCAAGAAAATACTTGAAAATTAATATTTAATGCTAAATTGTTTATTTATTGTACCTAATGATCGAAAAATTCAATGATTACATATTACATTTGAAGCACGTTGTTGTTGAGATGGCTCCTCCTGCGATGCAATTTTGTCTATTTCTTTGACCATATCCTTGTACACTTTTTTGGACATTCCTACTGGCATATTTCTGATATCAATTCGTTCATCTTTTGAGATTTTCATAATCTTCCTGAAAATGTAACATGACAATAAACTATTTAATTTTTATATTGATATATGAAAAGTAAATATAACAAAAGTGATATTTATAAATGATATTTATAAATAATTCTAGACAAACATTTAAATGAATATTACTTTTTCATTCCTTCTTTTTTGTTGTTGTACGTTTTTGCTATTAAAAGTCTGACATGTCTCATTGACCAATTCTCTGGAAACTCTTTCTGTAGTTTAGATAAAATTTGGTTCTTGGAATCATTAGATTGATTCTTTTATTGTAAGTGGAAAAAACGTCTATACATTCGTTCCACTAGATCCCTCAAACTTTTGTAAAAGTTTTTCTCCCTTTCGTTAACCTCCAGCACCATTCCGTATGAGCAAAGGAACAATTCATTTTCATTTGCATGTTCTATTTTTTTCTTCTTCTTAGAACAACATTCCTTTTCTGAGTTGTTGGTCCCTGTAGAACATTAAATATATGTGAATTAATATATTGTTTGACACATGTTATCTAATAATTTTAAGTATATTATTAATGAAAATTAAAAAAAGAAACTCATATTGGATTGATAGTATTTCTTCATTCACTTGATTCATCCTTTTGCAATTTTTCCATCAAGCTTTTACACTCTTCTAGTCCTAGATCAGAAATAATCTTGTCGAGCTTTGTCATTTTGTGGCTCTGCATGATACGCAGTAAACAATACATATTAGTTAAACTTACATATAGTTCAAAAATAATATTTATTATAAAGAATTTACAAAGAACTTGCCTTTTTTCTTTTCTTGATGTGTTATCAGTATTTTTGTTACTTGATCTATTTTCAGTCATTTTTTTATCAATCTAAAACCTGTACCATATCATTCATTAATATATTTACAAATAAAGTATCAATTTTTTAGGTAAAAAAAAATCTCAAGAAACCGGTGTGCCATTCATGATGTACGCACTGACGTCGGTGCATTGGGGTCTTATAAACGCACCGCAAAAACAATATAATAGACCGTATGGTGCTCTATGTCAACAAGGAGCACCGATGCATTACATGTTAACCACCACACCGATTAACACAAAGAAAATAATGAAAATCGTCTAGTGTTAGTTTTTGTAGCATAAATGCCCCGCACAAACAAGGGACCACCATACGGTGCTCTCTATCAACTAGGAGACCCGATGTGGTGCGTTATATGTTACATGGTGAATTGATTAACAAAATAAAACATTTTTTTGCGAAACAACATGTTCGCGGTGCGCCATAATGAAATAGCGCACTGGTGCCCTATTTTACATATGGCGCACTGAATAAAAACAAATTGTTTTTAAATTTTTTATTACACAGTACTTTCGCAGTGCGTTGGGATAATACAATGCATAGGTGCGCTAGGTTACACAGGGCACACCGATAAAAAAAATCTTTTTTTCAAAAATTCACGCAAGGGCCGACATGGATTGGGATCCGACTATGCAAGTCGTCCCATGGGTTGGATGTTAATCTAAAATGAAAATCCCTAATTCTGAAATCACAAAAACAGGGAGAAGAAAGGGCACAGGCAAAAATAATGAAGGGTTTAGGGTAAAAATGGATTTTTTGTTTTTGTTTCTGAAAATGAAAAACAATTTGAATTTTTTTTTCTTACTTCATAAAAAAAGTCCAGAAAAAGTAAAAAAAAAAAATCAAATTTAATCACGAGATCGTTTGAAATTATATTCTATAGGGTTTGAATCACCAGATGTTTGGAATTCTGATTGTCTAAATACTTTTGTTCAAATGTATTTCGCTGCTCCACAGGGATCTCGTGCTCTCTTGCTCCAGGTATGTCTCCTACAAATCTCTAGCTGATTTTTTTTGCAAAAATAGTAAAATAATGAAAAGTTTTTAGTATTTAAAGAATTGTTTTATGAAATTAGATTTTTGAAAATATTTTGCCGCCCATTTTTCAATTTACCACTTATTTTTCACTTAAAGAAATTAGAGTTGCACATTTTTTATTTGTGGTTATTCGTCACCGATGCGTTAGTTAATAGCACCGCACCGGTGCATCCATTGGTAACACGACACCGGTGTGCAATAACTAAAACACACCAGTGAGGTTATATGTACATTAACACCGATTTGCGATTAAGGCACCGAAATTACTTTTAGGCGTTTACACCAAAATTTAGTGAACTCCAACCATAGAAATTGAGAATTGGAATTTTGTTTATTCTTGATGGAAATATGCAATTAGAATTAGAATTTTTATTATTATTGAGAATTAGAATTAGAATTAGAATTGGATAAATTATTGATGGAAATAACTATTCTTCCAATGCATTTTGTTTATTGCAGGAGGTCCGCACTAATTATGTGGAGAGAATGCAATGTGAGGCGTGTGAAGATGCAATACTACAGGGCCCAAGTGGGCAATTGTGGCATGTGAACCTGTGTTATGCTAAGACGTGGGAAAATTTCACAAATGGTTGGGAAAGTTATGTTTCTGTGCAGTTTATTGAAGTTGGAGATATTTTAGTGTTTAGACATGTTGGAAATGTACATTTTGCTATGAAAATATTTAGGCCATTTCTTTTCAAAACTACAACTCTTCTTCTTTCAGAAAAAATAAACTTGAACCTTTCCACAACCTGCAACAAGAAAAGGTGCCAACAAGAGCCTCTGACATGCATATCTATTTGTTCTATTGAGGTCTCAAAGGAATTGATTATGGCCAGTCTACTTCGATGATGAATCCGCCTAAATTTTCTTTGGTTCTACCGAAGGGTGCAATTTCTAACAAATACAGGATTGTAAGCTCCCTCCAACCCTCATTAAATTGCAGAATATGGATAAAAATCCATAAAATGCCTATCATTTGAGTAAAATGCCTCGAAATACAGAATGTAGTGTTTTCTTTTTTGAAATTTGTGTGTTATTATGGTGAAAGAAATTATCCTTTCTACTTTGTGCTAATATGGTGAAGAAATGGAATAGTGCTAAAGTATATGACAACAATTTTCAATCATATTCTCAAAATATATGGGTTCTTTGTTAAATGCATAGCTACAAGATTCGGTCATATTGCTGCTAGGAAAATTCAACTGAAATACCAATATGGCACGGTCGGTACTATCTATTGTCCCATGAACCGAAAAAACCCACAAAAATTCTCAAAAACCTTTTAATAAAATGCAAAATAGTCCAAAAATGTTTTTTTTTATTTGTTTGTTGTCTATTGCATTTTTGACACTTGAATTCTTCTAAATAATGTTCATGGAATTAGCATCCATACGAGGCAACTCAATGGTAATATACTCGAATTCTTCTAAAATATGTTCAATGGAATTAGTACATGTGAAATGGTACATGTGTTATTTCATCAATATTTATACTTTTTAAGATGGGTTTTTATAAAGAAGAGGACTTAATTACCTTATACCTTATACAACTCTTTTTTTTCGAAACATTATAATATGTATTTTGAATTAATGTTAAAATCAATATTTCACTTGATAATTTGCAATTATGTTGATCTCAATAAAAATGATGTACTATATAAAGTTATGTTTTTTTTTGGTATGTAAGATCATAATAAAATAATGATAATGCTAAAGTACATGAATTTATTTGCATTATTTTCTAAACTTTATTATGTTACAAAAATTCATATTATTCTAGATTTATTATTTTACAATTATTTACAAAATTACAAGCTTAAAATTTTAATAAAATCATTTCAAATTAATATAATTAAAATTTTCACATTAATACAATTAAAATTTTACAAATATTTTACATACAATTACAATTAAAATTAGAATTAGAATTAGAATTTTACAATTTTACATACAATCACAATTAGAATTAGAATTACAATTTTAGAATTTTACATACAATTACAATTACAATTAAAATTTTACAATTACAATCATTTCATAGTAATACAATTAAAATTTCAATTTCAATTACAATCATGACATAATATTTAATAAATATCATGGTCATTTAATCTTAAACTAATTAATAAACATCACGATCATGATAACTATCGTACAAACATCATATTCGACTAAAAAATACATTCAAATTTGCTAACATCATTGTGATCATGATCATCTAACAAAACAAAATTAGCACTGTATAACATCATCACAACGCAAAAATCAAATATACAACTCATGTCAAATAATTGCTATCACATATACATCTATCTGCAGGCTGCACATTAAATGAACATATCTAACATCACCTAACAATATACACATCATGATGATCACCAACATGTAAATTAAGTACAACTGCAACATGAACATAAAATACATGGACCATATATATATATATATATATATATATATATATAACTGAATAATGTAAAAAATATATAGCTGTAATAAAAATTTCATATATCAGCTCGTGGTACATCATCAATAGAAATACTAGTCGAGGCCTGCTCAGTCAATGGTGCAGGCTCGACAAGCTCAGATACATGCTGATCTGGTACTAGTGTCTCATACTGATCAGGATCAACTATCGGCTACTCATCGTGATGACTGGACATGGTCAATGGTCCAACCTGCTCTCCATGACAACTGCTACTTGATGCTAGTGGAGTCTGCTCATTTGGCACGGAGAGGTGAACAATGATCACTCCCCTGATCATGATCATCAGATGACGCGTCAATGCTGCTTGCAAACTGTCGATCACGTGCTGTGTCTCGACCACACCTATAACGTGCAAGGGTCCTCCTAAGCCACGTAACTAAGGTCGTAGCTCCTATGACATGCTGCATTAGGCTGTACATGTCACACAGAATGCCTCTCCACATATGCACCAACCTACCATTGGCCTGTATGTCTCTCATAGTAGCGGGCCTGACTCCCTCCTCAACAATCAATGCACAGATTTGGTTGCCCAACTCCATCCTCAATATTTTATCAGGCCTACTGCGTCTAGAAAAAGGCAGTACCGACGCACCAACAAGAGCAGGTCTCTCTACACCGGCCTCCTGATGATCCTTGGATTCTGGCATATCTTGATCATCATCAGGATCTACACCTAGATCATGTGGTGGTGCTGGCATGTCCTCGCCATCAAAAGACCCAATTTTTGCAAAATATATACAAGTACAGAACAATAATTAAGCAGTTTCATTACACAATTGAATAAAAAACAAGTTAAATAACATGTTAGAATAAATTTAAATAAAACAATAATATTACCTCTATCATCCGACGACTCATCATCTGTGAAGTGGATGTTGGCATACCCTCGCCAATTCAAACTAGCATAAGGACAAGGGACCATAATAAAGGGATGCTCGTCAACACTGGATAGCAACTCCAATGCATCATGCAATATCCTCGCGGAAAACTTAGTCTCACCCCTCTTGGGCATCATCTGTCCTCACATGTGCATCCGTGCCTCCAACATCGACCTACGAGGCTGCCGAACAAAAGCAGGCCTCATCTCTGGAAACCTCTCAAAAAATAAACAAAAAATATCTGAAGCAAAAGGGAAGTTGACCCTCCCTTTTTCATGAGCATGACATCTATCTAAGACTTTACAGAACTGCCACAAAAAAATGGCAGACCACCTAACAAGTCCTAGCTCCTGTACTAAATAATCAACATAATATAGAAGCGGGCAAATAATGCATTTCCCATCACTGGTGTTGTGTGAAATGGATAAAATAAGAAATGAGCGGAACTTCACCTCCTGACTACAAAATGCACCAATACGTAACTGACCTCCGGAGACCTTAAAATATGAAGGAGACAATATATCTGCGCTAATGTATCTTTGGGAGTACACCAACTGTCTCCCTGCTGCATAGCCAACTAGAACCTCTGGGAACGAGGGAAAATCCACCCCTCTCCTCGATAGCCCTGTAATGAAATATATTTCCTCCTCAGTGGGCGTGTACCACTGGTTAAGACCAACCCGGAAAGTCTGTCATTGGGCATTCCACCTGCGGATAAGATGTCTCAAAAACACACCATGGCCCTTTATGGAAGTAGCCTCCTCATAGAACTTGAGGAGGCATACCTGCCTTAGGAGCCCCTATGTAGCTACTGTAATAGGGCGAGTGTACACATATCTCTCCCTCTCTCGTGCCTCTCACAGGTGAACCATGTTATACTAGTCCGCTTGTTGTTGTTGTTGTTCCCCCTCTTCTCAACTTTCACTTCTCTGAATGTTTGACATATTAAATACAATTTTTTTATTAAATGAGACATGTATTTAGGAATATACATATATAATTTTTTTTGGAAAAAAAAATCGTCTATGCGCCACAAAAAAAAGAATGCACCGATACCAGTGCATATTTTTTTGTCACGCGCCGGCAGCGGTGCACTAGAAAATATTCAGCGCACCGGCAGTGGTGCACCTGAAAATTTTCAGCGCACCATTGACTATGGACGGTGACGGGTGTGCGGTGCGCTGATTAAACTCTACGCCTCGAGGCGTATAGTTTGGTCAACGCACCGACCTCCTGACATCATTTCATAGTCAATGGTGCGGTCTTTTACTAGGCCGCACCGTTGAAACTGTCGAAATGTGGAAGGCGGTGCACTGACAAAAATACTTGCCCCGAGGCAGATATTTAAGTGAACGCACCACATTTCTGCTATTCCACTAGTCAACGGTGCGGCTGGGTAACCGACCGCACAACACTTTTTTTAAAATTTTAAAATAACATGGTGTGCCTTTCGGTACCGCCCTAGAACTGGTGCAGATACCGTTAGCACTGGTTGCGGTGTGGCCTGTAAAATTTATAGCCAACATCGCGAATTGGTGCGAGCCGAACGACTCGAGTGCACTGTGCAACAAATTTATTTATTTTCTTTTAAATGGTTAATTTTAAGGTAATTTTAAATTTTAATACGCTAAAAGGCTTAATTATGGAAAAAACAAGAAAAATACCTGTACATTTGGCCATCAAGGAGGCATATTGACTGTAGAATTTGCAAAAGAAAATTTGCCCACCGTTTTTCAAAATTCAAGCTGGATATTGGTGGGCAATACACAACAGCAGTGCGTGAAATGGGAGCACCGATGTCAGGGGCGACTTAGACAAGGATAAATTGCACCGGTGCTTGAGAGATTTGGAGCACTCAGAAAAGTGAAAAATGTGGTTGTTTGGCTGTATTTTATTTATTTTTATATTTAACCCTGTTCCGGTGCGCGGGGTTTTATAGGCGCACTGGTGCGATTTCTTAAGACCGCACTGGGCAGTTTATGTTTTGGCGTGGGGTTTTATGACACACCGGTGCAGAATATTTGTAAAGCATCGGTGCGCTACAGTAATAAGATGCACCAGTCGGGTGTGTACGGAGCGCACGGTGTCCGGTGTGCCAATGTTTTGTGCACATCGATGCTTTCTCTTGTTGAATGCACCGGTGCGATTTAAGATGATAAGAGCACCGGATGAAAAACATCTGCAAAAACCTCCACCCGCCAACCTCTTCTAGTAACATCTGCTAGAAACGGATGTCTGGGGTATTTTTATAAGGGGTTCCTTAATAATATCTGCTAGAGGGTCTTTTCCTTGTAGTGTGTATAACATCTCTTGAGGCATATACCAGTCATTTTATATCATTGTATGTCTCCATACTACAACTATGTTCACTATGATTGTGCTGTAGTAGCTCTCTGACATTTTGTATAGCAACCACATCTCAATTTTGAGAGTATTTTATTATTGGGGGCTTGTTTGTCTATATCATATGATTTGTGCCTTAGTATTTTGTACTTATTTGCTGCTAATATGATTAATATAATGGCTCCATATTGGTCTCATATCTTGATGTGATGTTATTCACTGCTCTTTCCATTATTTTTTTCTATATTCCTATCTTTTCCATTTTGGAATATTACAAATACCATAACAATGGTCGTATCAGTCGCGAAGATATATAAGAAATAATCACTCTGATAATTGGGGGGATACATTAATGACGCTCGGACAAGAGTATCCTTGACAGAATCAAAAGAAGCTTGCGCAACTTGGTCCCAATGGAAGGGAATCCCATTTTTCAAGAGCCGAGTAAATCCTTTAGCCATTTCGGCATAGTTGGGTATGAAACTCCTTAGGAAGTTAGCCTTTCCCACAAGTTTATATAACTGAAGAAAATTTGATGGTGCAGGAAAATCAAGAATGGCCTGGACCTTCAGTGGGTCTATTCAAATTCCTTCTTTTGAGACGAAGAATCCTAGCAAACGAACATTACCAACACAAAACACACATTTATGTGGATTGAGGCATATTTTATAGTGTTGGCAACGTAAAAATATAGCTCTTAAATGCATCGGGTGATCAATTTGGTTTCGTGAATGCGTGAGTAAATCATCTAGATAGGGTTGAACAATGTGTTTGATGTCATTGAAATCATAATCCATTGCTCTCTGAAAAGTTGCCCCAACGTTATTTAAACCAAACGAGAGTTTTAGATAAGCGAATGTGCCCCAAGGACAGATGAATGTTGTCTTATATTGGTCCTCTGGGCAGATATTGATTTGATTGTAGCCAGAAAATCCACCCATGAATGAAAAGATTTCACATCGAGCACAATTGTCAATAATCTGGTCGATAAAGGGAGTAGGATAGTTGTATTTTGGAAAGACAAGATTGACATCCCGATAATCGACACACACTTTGATGGTTCCTTGTTTTTTCATAACAGGAACAACGTTGGAAACCCACTCAGTTAGCGGAACAGGGTAAATAAAACCAGCACACAAGAGTTTTTTAACTTCTTCTTTAATGGCAGTGGCCTTCTTTGGATGATCAAGATGAAGGCGTTGACGTACCGGCTTGACATTAGGGTACATTTTAAAAGTGTTTTCAACGATACTAGTATCTATGCCTGGCATTTCCTCGTAAGACCAAGAAAATATATCACGAAATTCATGAAAGAGAGAGCGATAGGTTTCAAGTTCTGATGGAGAACAAGACACATCGACATGAATGTTTTTTAGAAATCCGGGTTTGGTCGAAATATCGATAGAAATGGTTTCTTCAATATTTGATAAATGTCTCTCGGAATCGATTGCATTAATAGGAAGAGAATTCGAAAATAATGTTTTGATCGATGGGTGATATAGTTCACTAAGATTATTTTATTCAAAAACCTGAAGATGGGAGAGATGATGATGATCTTCCCATGGTACTCCTTCTAACATAATGGTTTCCATAATATTCTCATTTGTCAAGAAAGTTTGGGAAAAAGGATTAGATGGAGTACCAACACTACAAGGAAAAGACCCTTTACTGGAGGTTATAAAGGAGGTTTTTAGTGTTATAAAATTGGCCAAAATTGTCAAAAAAACATATGCTACCACATCCGTTTTTGGTAACAGAGGTTTTGGCGGAGCTTTTAACGGAAATTCAACAAAAAAAAAAAAAGGGTGGCCGGAGGTTATTATGGATGTTTTTTCATCGGTGCTCTTATCAGGTTTTAATGCACCGGTGCATATCGGTAGATAGCGCACCGGGGCGGTCGAACAAGAATGCACTGGGCCGTTAAGGAAAATAACAACACCGGGCCTGGTGTTGGTGATACAACGCACAGGGCCGTTCTAATTGGTCTTGGGATTTTAGCGGTGCCCATAGGTCATATAAACGCGCCGGTGCGTATTCTTATATAAACGCCCCGGTGCATCGTATCACACAAATGCACCGAGGTTTACAATTGGTATCGTTATTCGTGCGGTGCAAATATGCCATACAAATTCATCGACACTTATCGGCACATAAACACCCCGGTGCATACTATCACACAAATGCACCGAGCTTTGTAAATGGTATCGGTATTCGTGCGGTGCTTATTGGTCATCCAAATGCATCGGTGTGTACAGACAGAAAAAACGCTCCGATGCGTAGTATCACACAGAGGCACCGTAATTTATAATTGGTATTGGTATTCGTGCGGTGCTCATAGGCAGTAAAACATCACCGGTGCATATAGATACATAAACGCACCAAAGCGCCGTACCGCACAAACGCCTCAATATTTTTAACTGGTTTTGGTATTTGTGCGGTCTCGATAGGTAGTATAAACGCACCGGTGCGCTTAATAATACAAGCGCACTGGTTTTTATTTTTCATTTTTTAGAAACATCGACCTGTGGCAGTGCAATTATTATGATTGTTTTAAATTCATTATTCATCAAAAGTCGACACCTATTATAACAATATTCATATTAATTAAATTTTTATTAATGGATTTGAATGTGATGTTTAGATTAATATGTTATATCATATCATAATTATTGTGGTTTTTTAAAATTCATTATTCATCAAAAGTCGACACATATATATGTTATAATAATATTCATATGAATTAAATTTTTATTACTGCATTTGAGAACGACAATGGAGAACGCAATAGTGACAATAGAGAACGCAATAGAATAATTTATTATTATTATTATTATATATATATATGAATAAGAAATTCGTTGCCATACAAAATGGGACAGTTATTGGTATCCCTTTATCTTTCAATTGGGACACTATGTCCATTACATTAAAGAAAATGTCTGATTTCACAGACATTTTTCCAAAAATAGTACAACGCCTTGCTTTTATATCCAAACTAGAGCTACTTCCATGACTTGAACTTCTATCTCTTGAACTTTGCTTGAACTTCTATCACTGCTAGAGCTACTTCCATGACTTGGGTTATTTTCAAAAATGTTTTGTTCACGACGTTGATTGTTTTCTTCTTCTTCACCTTCTTCCATCTACAAACATAAAAATAAAATGTAATGAGTGTATATACATTGGTGAGAATAATGAAAATTTCAATATTAAATAATATACATCAATGTAAATCGAAAAGAAATGACGTACCAATGCAACAATTAACTCATAAACTATACACATTCTTTCAAAACCATGTAACATTCCATCTTTCAAGATTTGATCTGTTGGTGCAGTGCCATACTTTGTTTCCTGCAAGTTTTATACCCCATAAGAAATCATATATTTAATATAAAATATTTATTTTTTCTATTAATTATAGACGTAGCTAAGTAAAACAAGATCGACAGATGCTTACAATTTCCACAATTAAGTTCTGATATGCCAACATATACACACAACTCATATTTAAACCAATTTCAATCAATTCCTCTGATGGTTCTTCTTTGTATGTTAGCACCTGTTTGGAGACATTCAATGATGATTTCTGTAAAACAACTTAAAAATACAAAAATGAAATCTAGTTAAGTGGTTATAAGGAAGTAACAATTACTCACAAACTTAGATATCAATCCTTTTCTTCCTTGTCGTCCTGTTTTATGTGCTGAATGGGTTCCATTTTCTTTTCTTTTCTGCAAGAAAATACTTGAAAATTAATATTTACTGCTAATTTATTTATTTATTTTACCTAATGATCAAAAAATTCAATGATTACATAATACATTTGAAGCACGTTGTTGTTGAGATGGCTCCTCCTGCGATGCAATTTTGTCCATTTCTTTGACCATCTCCTTGTACACCTTTTTGGACATTCCTACTAGCATATTTCTGATATCATCTCGTTCATATTTTGAGATTTTCATAATCTTCCTGAAAATATAACATGACAATAAACTATTTAATTTTTATATTGATATATGAAAAGTAAGTATAACAAAAGTGATATTTATAAATAATTCTAGACAAACATCTAAAGGAATATTACTTTTTCATTCCTTCTTTTTTGTTGTTGTATGTTTTTGCTATTAAAAGTCTGACATGTCTCATTGACCAATTCTCTAGAAACTCTTTCTGTAGTTTACATAAAATCTAGTTCTTGGAATCATTAGTTTGGTTTTTGTATTGTAAGTGGAAAGAACGTCTATACATTCGTTCCACTAGATCCCTCAAACATTTGTAAAATTTTTTCCTCCTTTCGTTAACCTCCAACACCACTCCAGATGAGCTAAGGAGCAATTCATTTTCATTTACATGTTCTATTGTTTTTCTTTTCTTAGAACAACATTTCTTTTCTGAGTTGTTGGTCCCTGTAGAACATTAAATAGAGGTGAATTAATATAATTTTTCACACATGTTATCTAATAATTTTAATTATATTATTAATGAAAACTAAAAAAGGAAACTCATATTGGATCGATAGTATTTTTTCATTCAGTACTTGATTAATTCTTTTGAAAATTTTCAATCAAGCTTATACGTTCTTCTGGTCGTAAATAAGAAATAATCTTATCGAGCTTCGTCATTTTGTGGCTCTGCATGATACACATTAAACAATACATATTATTTAAACTTACATATAGTTCAAAAATATTTTTTTTGTAAAAAATTTACAAAGAACTTGTCTTTTTTGCTTTTCTTGATGTGTTATCAGTATTTTTGGTACTTGATCTCTTGTTAGTCATTTATTTAACAATATCAAACCTGTATCATATCAGTCAATAATATACTTTTAAATAAACTGTCAACTTCTAAATTAAAAAAAAAAATCTCACAAAATTGGTGCGCCATTCATGGTTAATGCATCGACTTCGGTGCGTTCATGACTTTCCAACGCATCGAAAAAAAATTATAATACACCGTATAGTGCTCTATGTCAACAAGAAGCCTCGGTGCGTTACAGGTCTATGACTGCACCGGTTAACCATCATAAAAATAATAAAAATCGTCTAGTGTTAGTTTTTTTAGCATAAATCGGTGCTATATTTTACATATGGCGCACCGTTAATTTTTTTTTTTTTTTTCACATTACTTATCCGGTGCTCTTGTAAACAATAAAGCACCGGTGCGCTACCTTACATAGGGCGCACCGTAAAAAAATGTTTTTTTTTTTTTTTTAAATCATTCCAAGGCCGACATGGATTAGGATATGACTATGCTAATCGTCCCATCGGTTGCATGTTTTAGGTCTATATTTAGCAATACAAACCGTATAAATCTAAATTGAAAAGTCCTAATTTTGAATTACAGAAAGAAGAAGAGGAAAGGGGAGAAACAAAAAGAAAGTAAGGTTTGTATTTTTATTTATTTATTTATTTATTTTTTTTCGAAATTGAACGTTTTCGGTGCGTCATAGTGAAATAGCGCACCGGCTGCATATTTTTTTAATTTTTTATGACAGTACTTTTGTGGCTGTGATAACCGACCGCCTCGGTGCACTCTGTCAAAAAGGGCGCACCGATTTTATTTTATTTTATTTTTTTATGCAAGGGCCGACATGGATTGAGATCTAACTATGCAGATCCTCCCGTTGGTTGCATGTCTTAGGCTTATATTTAGTAATAAAAACCCTATAAATATAAATTGAAAAACCTTAATTCTGAAATCATAGAAAGTGGGAGAAGAAAGGGCAGAAACAAAAATAATGTAGGGTATGTTTGTAAAATGGTTTTTTCTAAAATAGCACGTTGTGCAGTGCGCCATAATGTAATAGTGCACCGGTGCCATATGTTACATATGGCGTACTGATAAAAACTTATTTTATTTTTTTATTTTTTATCAGTGTACTTCAGCGGTGCGCTTGTATAACGAAGCGCACTGGTGCGCAAAGTTACGCAGGGCACACCGACGCAAAAAAAACTGTATTTTTTTAAGATTGATACAAGGGCCAACATGGATTGGGATCTGACTATGCAAGTCATCCCGTGGGTTGGATTTCTTATGAGTGCAGAAACCCTATAAATCTAAATTGAAAAGAAAGAGGAAGAAAAAATGGCAGAAACAAAACAAATCTAGGGTTTTGTTTGTAAAAATTGATTTCTTTTTTTATTTTTGTTTCTGAAAACTGCAGAAAAGGTAAAAAACTGCAGAAACAAAAAGTAAAAAAAACAATAAGATTTGATTTTGTATTTTACTTCATAAAAAACTAGAGAAAAAATAAAATAAAACAATAGACTTTGATTTCTTATTTCACTGCATAAAAAAAACTGCAGAAAAAAGTACAAAAAAACAATAAACTTTACTCACGTCGTTTAAAATTCTATGGTAAAGGGTTTGAATTACCAGAGGTTTGGAATTTGAATTGTCTGAATACTTCTGTTCAAACGTATTTCCCTGCTCCACAGTGCTCTCGTGCTCTGTTTTCTCCAGGTATGTATCCTGCAGATCTCTGGCTGATTTTTTTTGCAAAAATAGTGAAATAATGAAAAGTGTTTAGTATTTAAAGAAATGTTTTATGAAATTAGATTTTCAAAAATATTTTGCCGCCCAATTTTCAATTTACCTTTTTTTTTTTTTCACCTAAAGAAAATAGGGTTGCGCTTTTTTTATTGTAGTTATTCGTTTGCTGGTGCGTCGTTTAATTCAACCGCATCGGTGCTACTTGTTACAAAAGCGCACCGGTGTGCAAAATAAAGAACTCACCAGTGCGGTTATCTGAACAGTATGCAGCGGAATTACATTTATGTTTGTGCACCAAATTTTATTGTTGTTTTTCTCAAATGCAAGGAGAAAATATCATATATTATATGAAATGGATAATTCTTCAAAATCCAGCTCATTCCATAATATTTCTCAAAGTCCATCACGGAGTTCTCCCTATCCATGTGGAGACGTAATATTTACTTCAGATTTGTTTTATTTTTTCACTATCTAATTGAATTTATGTATGTTTTTTATCCATGTAGTCAATCATGCACAACTTAACTAAATTTATAATGTATACAAATTAGCAGGTTCATGCAGATTCATCATCGAGTTCAGATGCACAAAATTATATTCAAATTACTGCTCCAAAACATCGAAAGTTCTTATCAGGAGCTGCATACCGCAAGACACATTTGGTAGATGAAAATGGACAACCGCTTCACCCTGCCAATTGTAACAATATTGCATCTTCTAGCCACAATCCCGGGACAATGATGGTAATTATAATTATAATTGTTTGGTATATATATTGATTAATATATAATTATTTCAACATCAAACCAATTTATAATCATGAAATATTGTCAACGTGGTTACTAATTGATATCATAATATTTTGTACTAATCATGTTCAATTTCTCTTTTTTAATTATTATGATTCTAGTGATGATGAACGACCTACCTACCATCTTCCGTTGCACCCCACGACAATGTAAAATCGAGAGAAGACTGAATTAAGATAAAAAATCGGAGATGAACGATACCAAGAATGGTTTAATCAACCACCGATTCAATTCCCGCTACGTCCAGATACACCAATTAGGAATGACTACAACAATAGTAGTTCTTCACAAGTTGGCAATGGAGACAATCAAATAGAGGTACGTATGGATGACTACTTAAGGGATATGACTGCCATGGAGACAATGTTGTTAGATGCATTCCAAGATGATGATCAGCTAGGGGATGATGCTCATATTGCTGACACCTTTTTCGAAAGCCTTAAATTTGCTTCCACCAACCCTCTCTTTGGACCCGGCGGTCAGTCAAAGTCTACCTATTTGGGGACAACGATGTTACTGTACAACTTGAAAGCATAGTTTGGCTTGTCAAATGCATGTTTCTCAGAACTTTTGAGGTAAGTTACCATAAAGTACTTCCGGCCTTATATATAAATTCGAAATATAATCAATACACTGCAATGAAAATTACAAATGTTAAATTTATGAACGTTAATAATTATATCGACATTAATGTACATTTATTAATATAGTTTTCCATGATCACCAACTACAGGTTATTCAAAGATAAGATTCTTCCGAGTGATAATGTCTTGCCCGATAGCTGCGAGGAGGAAAAAAAATTGTTGAAAATGTTGGATGTTGAGTACATATCATATCAGGCATGTACAAATGATTGTATTCTATATAGAGGAGAATATGCAGACAAAGAGATGTGTCTAAAATGTGGGCATGACAGGTATGATAAATCAAAAAATAAGGGTAAACCATGTACTGGTCCTCCTTTTAAGATATTGAGGCACATGCCTATAATCCCAAGGATTCAAAGGCTCTTTCGTTGCAAAGAATTAGCTATGTTGCAGGGATGGCATGCCTCACACAGAAGTGAGTTGGGAGTTATGCGAATACCAACTGATTCAATAGCCATGAAGCATATAGAGGATACATGGCCTGAAAAATTCAAGAATGAAGTACGAATTCTACGACTCAGCATAGCCATGGATGGCATCAACCCATATTCCCTCCAGAACACCAACTATTCTGTTTGGCCTGTAGTAGTGATCAATAACAATATCCCCCGATGGTTGTCTGTGAAGAATGAACATCTTATGTTGGCTCTCATAGTCCCTGGTAGAATACAAGTGAAGAATATGGATGTCTACTTACAACCACTGGTATATGAATTAAAGGAATTATGGGATGGGATAAATGTATACGATGTATCAAGACCCATCGCAACAGAGAGGAGGTTTACATTGTATGGCATATGTGCTTACACGAAAAATGATTATCCAGGCTTAGGAGTTTGATATGGTAAATTTCATGTTTAATTTATTGATTTGTTTATATATAATGTAGCAATATTCTTTCACATATTAGTTATTTAATTTGTTGTAATATTATTTGTTATGATCTTCATGATAGTATTTAACGTGCCATGCATATTAATTAATGTATACAAATATAATCTCGCATGTATCGTAACAAAAGGGTATTTTGGATATAAATGTTGTGGACCTTCTCTGAAAGCCAGTGTATGATTACTCCAGGATATTCCTACCAGAACAACACCCTTATAAAAGAGCAAAATTTCAATGGTAAACGAGAAAGAACCTAAAGGCCTCCAATAATGACACCAGCTGAATGGCTTAGAGCATATACGAGAGAGAAGGAGAAGTAATTCATAGAAATGTTCGATTCAAATGGGGAGCCTAAGTTCGATGATCCAGATTTCTTCAACACCTATGTTGAGAAATTGCCCATTGGAATGAAAAGGAAATCTATCTTTAATGAACTCCCATATTGGGAGCATCTTAAGATTGCCCACTTATTAGATCCCATGCATATATTTAAAAATGTTTCATCTTCTTTATGGAGGCACATATCATCGAAACAAAGTGACACATTGGCGGTTAGGAAAGATATTATTACTTCAAAAACTGAAAATAAATATTGGCCAAGACGATTAGAAAGTACGAGATCAGAGGCAGGTGCTAGTCCCTCTAATTCATGGTTTTTCAAAGAAGGTGATGTCCCATGGATTTAAAAAAAGATGATATATCTTTGGCAAAGGAAGTTATAATGGATGTGAGGGTGCCAAATTGATATGGGTCTTCACTACGGCACTGCTTCACTGTGGATGACCATTTTTTGGGGTTGAAATCACATGACCATTTGAATCTTCTAAGAGTACGTATAATGTCAAAAGCATGATTTTATTATTTGTTATATTTATAAATTTTATCCCATGCGGTGATCATAAAACATAACTAATTTTGTATATTATTGCACGTTTTTATAACTTTGATGTGTCATTATCCTTTGTTTGTGCACGGGTGTGTGAAACATGAATTCCCTCAAGACCTAGGACGTGCCATATCTAAATTATCTGCATTTGTATGTTGGATCACGTCAAAGGAGATTCATGTGGCTAGCATTCCACGGTGGCGTCAAGAGATAGTTAAGATTGTTTGTATGTTTGAGAAGGAACTGCCGACGATTTTCATGGACTTACAGGTTCATCTTCTAATCCACCTAGTAGATGAGGTTGAATTAGTTGGGGTTGTTTCTTGTCATTGGATGTTCTTCTCAGAGAGGTACATGAAAAAATGGAAAGGTTTTGTTCGACAAAGGGCAAAAATCGAGGGGTCTATGGCAGAGGGGTACATATCATATGAGTCTTTCTAGTATGCCAGTGAGTACATCAAGCAGATCGACAACATACCAGGTGCGGTGATTTGGAGCGATGAATTGGATGAAGACAAAAGAGGAGAGTTGCTCCAAACAAGTGGAAAAAAGCTCTTGATAAAGAGTAAGCGACTTATAATTTTTCAAATTTACAAAAAGTAATTAATTATGTTCATGTTGAACTTCGATATAATGTATATTTTGATCTCTAAGTACTATATAATGTTGGTTTGATTTCATCAGCGAATGCAGAAATTGAAGCAATCAATAAATTCATTCTTTACAATTTTGAAGCGACACAACTGTGGGTCGCATTGTACGAATAAAAAATAATGAAATGGGATAGTGACAAGAAAGACTTTAGACAGTTGAATGGTAGAAGCGTGCCTTATCCCGATCATTTAAAGGATAATATGCCAAAAATATGCCCCAACAGTTGGGTTGCTGACCAAGTCAGAGAGAAATACAGTGCTACCGGTCGTTACCTGCGTGCTGAAGAGGATGCGCTAAACATAGGGATTGGGTGCAGCAACTCGGTAATAATTTATATGTAAATTTGAAACTTATATTAAGACATCTACATTTCATATTTTAACTGTTGGATTATTATTTATAAGAAACATGACACTTATATGATTTTTTAAACTTTTTTATAATAGGTGCATTTGTTCCCATCTATGTGGGAATATGGACACCATTTTCGCACAGAAAATGCCGATGCTGGAAGCATCACACAAGACTGTGGAGTGGAAGTTGAGTTTGATCAATCTAGTCGATCTAGCCACTGTGATCAACAACTAGTAAGAGGGACATTAGGTTACATCGGAAAGATACAAGAGATCATTGAAGTGGATTTTTCTTCTTCCCAATGTGTTATTTTTAGGTGCAAGTGGTGGGACACCTTTGATTGAAATAATGTAAAGGAAGATTGCGATAGTAGGCTGATATGTATCAACTCTAGAAAGATGTGGGATGAAGCTAAGGAGCCCTATATTTTCCCTAAACACTGCAACCAGGTGTTTTTCTACCTAGATGCGTTGGATAGGGATTAGTGGTTCGTATTGACACATGACCCTAGATTAAAACATATTTTTGAGAACAATAGTGTTATCATGCCATGCGAGCTAGAAGATAATGAGGGTGATCATGATGAGAACAGAGAGTGATATGGTACAATATGTGTTATTTCATCAATATTTATACTTTTTAAGATGACACGTTTTTCAAAATATTAATGTAATATGTATTAATTTGAATTAATTGGCAATTTGTGTTGTGTTAATGTTAAAATCAATAATTCACTTGATAATTTGGTATTATGTACTTGATCTAAAAAAAATGGCGTACTGTATAAATCAATTCTTTTTTTTTGTATCTAAGATCATAATAAAATAACGATAATTCTAATTAAGTACAAGAATTTATTTGCATTATTTTCTAAATTTCCTTATGTTACAATAAATCATATTATTCTATATTTATTATTTTACAATTATTTAAAATTTACAAATTTACAAATTTAAAATTTTTAATAAATTCATTTCACATTAATACAATTAAAATTTTACGAATATTTTACATACAATTAGAATTAGAATTAGAATTACAATGTTACAATTTCATGTACAATAACAATTTTAGAATTTTACATATATACAATTACAATTACAATTTTAGAAATTTACATATATATCATTACAATTACAATTTTAGAATTTTAAATAGAATTACAAATACAAATATTACAAATATTACAATATCATGATCATTTGGTATTTATAAATAAATTAATAAACATCACATTCATGATAAGCATCGTATAAACATCATATTTGACTTAAAAACACATTCAAAATCGCTTACTGCATCATCGTGATCATGATCATCTAACAAAACACAATAAACATTATATATTAACATCATTAGTACAACACAAACATCAAATATACATCTCATGCTATCACATACACATCTATCTACAAGCTGCACATTAAATGAACATATCTAACATGACCTAAAAACATACACATAATGATGATCACCAACATGTAAATTAAGTACAATTGCAAAATGAACATAAAATACATGGACCATATAATATAGATATATATATAACTAAATAATGATAAAAATATACAACTGTAATATAAATTTCATGGATCAGCCGATGATCGAGCCTCATCTCCATGATGACTACTGGTAGATGCTACTGGAGGCTCTGCATGAAAATCTGGCGCGGCGCGCGGCTGTGGACGATCATGAGATGTCGCAGACTGTCCATCATGTGCTGCAAATCGCTCGTAACGTGCGACAATCCTCGTCAGTCGCGTAAAAGCTGTTGTAACTCCTACGACATGCTGCATTAGGCTGTACATGTCACGCGGCATGCCTCTCCACATCTGTAAGAGCCTATCATCGATCTCTATATCTGTGAAATCAGCGGGGCGGATGCCTGCCTCAACAAGAAATGCAATGAGTTGGTCGCCCAACTCCATCCTGTATCTAGCATCGCTCATACGTTGACTGCGGGTCGGTGCACCAGCAGGAGCAGGTCTCTGATCATCTGCACCGGCCTCCTGCTAATCCTCGACATCAGGATCATCAAGATCCAAAACTGGATCAGGTGGTGGTGGCGACATCTCCTTGCCATCATAAGAGCCAATGTCTGCAAAATATATACAAGTACATAACAATAATTAGACAATTTCATTACACAATTTAATAAAAACAAGTTAAAGAAAATTTTAGAATAAATTTAAATAAAACAGTAATATTACCTCTATCATCCGACGGCTCATCATATGTGAAGAGGATGTTGGCACACCCTCGCCAATCCAACCCCGCATAAGGACAGGGGACCATAATGAAGGGATGCTAAAAAACACTGGCTAGCAACCCCAGTGCATCATCTGATATCCTCGCTGGAAACATAGTCTCCTCCCTCTTGGGCATCATCTGTCCCCACATATGCATATGTGCCTCAGTCATCGACCTACGAGGCTGCCGAAGAAAAGAAGGTCTCATCTCTGGAAACCTCTCAAAAAATAAACAAAAAAACTCTGAAGCCAAAGGGAAGTTGACCCTCCCTTGTGCACGAGCACGACATCTATCTAATGCTATACAGAACTTCCGTAAAAAAATGGCAGACCACCTGACAAGTCGTGGCTGCTGTAGTAAAGAATCAACATAATATAAAATATCGAAACTAATGCATTGCTTGTCACTGGTGTTGTGTGAAATGGTGGAAATGATAAGTGAGAGACACTGGACCTCCTCGCCACCAAACACACCAATACGTAACTATCCTCCAGAGACCTGAAATCTGAAGGAGACAATATGTCCGCTCTAATATATCTCTGGGAGTAAACTAAATGAATCCCTGCCACACAACCAATTGGAACCTCAGGGAATGAGGGATAATCCACCCCTCTCCTCGAAAGCCCTGTAATAAAATAAACATCCTCCTCAGTGGGCGTGTACCACTGGTCGATATTAACTCGGAAAGCCTGTCACTGGGCATTCCACCTTCGGATAAGATGTCTCAAAAGACCACTATGGGACTTTAGGGAAGTATCCTCCTCATATAACTTGAGGAGGCCTACCTGCCTTAGGAACCCCTGTGTCGCTACTGTAATAGGGTGAGGGTACGCATCTCTCTCCCTCTCTCTTGCCTCCCACAGGTGAACCATGTTATATTGTTCTGCCTGTTGTTGTTGTTGTTGCTCCTCTTCTCTCCTTTCACGTCTCTGAATGATTGACATATTAAACACAAATTCTTAATTAAATGACACATGTATTTAAAAATATACGTATATAAATATTTTTTGAAAAATAAATAAAACAAGAGACGGTGCACCAAAAACACAATCATGCACCGGTAACGGTGTGTCCCTACATAGATACGCACCGTCTACGGTGCACATAATGATATAAAAAGCATCGGGAGCGGTGCTCCAAAAAATATTTTTAGCACATTGTTCACTAAGTGCGGTGTCAGGAGGCTGGTGCCCTGACTTCACTATACGCCCTGGGGCTTATAGCTAAGTCAGCACACCACCCTCCTGCCACCGTACATAGTTTTACAGTGCGGACACGTATCCGAGCGCACTGCTCTTTGTCGTAAAATTTACAATTACACGGTGCACCTTTGGAATCCACCCCGGAACCAGTGCGGATACACTTAGCACCGGTTTACCAACCCAAACTGTTGACAATGTCGATTGGCAACTCCGGTGCGCTGCAAAACTTGCATGCCCAGAGGCGGATAAGTTCGTCAACGCACCGGGTGGCCGCGATTCAACATTGTCAACGATGCGGCCTGGAAAATGACCGCACCGCACTTTTTAAATATTTAAAAATTACACTGTGCACCTCGCGGTACTGCCCCGAAACCGGTGCAGACGCCCTCAACACCGGGTGTGGTGCGACCTGTAAATTTACAGGCAGCACCGCAACCGGTGCGAGCTGAACGACTCGAGAGCACCGCGTGACAAATTTTTTTTTTTTTTTAATTGCTAATTTTAAGGTTTTTTCAAATTCTAATCCACTAAAAGGTTTAATTATGGAAAAACTAGAAAAATACCTGTATATTTACCCGTTGAGGATGCATATTTTCTATACAATTTAAAAAAGAAAATTTGTCCACTATTTTATAAAATTAAAGCTGGAGATTGGTAGCAATGTACAGCAGCAGTGCATGCAATAAGTGCAATGGGAGCACGGATGTCAATGCGACTCAAGCAAGGATAACTTGCACTAGTGCTTGAGAGCTCTGTAGCACTGACAAAAGTGAAAAATGCGGTTTTTTGGCCGTAATGTTTTATATATTTAACCCTGTTCCTGTGCGCTAGGTTTTTACTGGAGTACCGGTGCATTGTATTAATGCTGCACTGGGCTCCTTCTGTTTTCCTGTGCTTTTAGGAAGCACTGGGGCGTCATAACTATCACGCATCAGTAACGACGTCCGGTGAACCAATCATTTTTGCGGTTTTTTGGCCGTAATTTTTTTATTTAACCCTATTCCAGTGCGTGGGATTTTCACTGCAGTGCCAGTGTGTTTCCTGTATGCCGTGTCGGGCTCTTTTTGTTTCGCTCGCTTTTAGGAGGCATCGGGGCAGCATATTGTTAATGCACCGGTGCTCTACAGTAATATGACTCACCGGTAACAGTGTCCGGTGAACCAATGATTTTTGCGGTTTTTTGACCGTAATGTTTTTTTATTTAACCCTATTCCAGTGCGTGGGATGTTTTCTAGAGTACCGGTGCGTTGTATGTATGCTGCACCGGGCTCTTTATGTTTTCGCACGCTTTTAGGAGGCACGGGGGCGGAGTATTTTTAAAGCACCGGTGCTCTACATTATCATGACGTATCGGTGATAGTGTCCGGTGAACCAATGATTTCTACGGTTTTTTAGTTGTAATTTTTTTTTTTTTATTTAACCCTATTCTGTTGCGTGGAATTTATGGGGCTCCGGTGCATTTCCATCATTCCGCCCCATGAATTTTACGTTCCGTTCGCTTTTATGATGCACTAGGGCATGGCTATGTGATGCACCGGGGCTGTACAGTAACCGGACGCACCGGTAACGGTGCCCATTGAACCAATTGTTTTTGCGGTTTTTTGGCTGTAATTTTGTTTGTTTTAAAACCTTTTCCAGTGCGCGGCATTTACAGGGAGCCCGGTGTGTTTCAGTCATTCAACACTGGGTCGTTTATGTTCCGCGTGCTTTTTATGAGGCACCGAGGCTGACGATATGACATGCACCGGCGCGGTTGCTGAATTAAAAGCACTGGGAGGGTGTGTACGGAGTGCACTGTTTCCGGTGTGCCAATGTTTTATGTGGTTTTTTTGTGGTAATTTTTTTTATTTAACCATCCACTGGTGGGCGCGTTTTGTGGGTGCCCCAGTGCATTTTATTTATTCCACACTGGGCGGTATCTATGCGGTCGACATGTAAAGCACTGGTGCTCTACAAAAATAAAATGCACTGGGCCTGTGTGTACAGAGCGCACGGTGTCCGATGTGCCAATTTTTGTTATGCACCGGTCTTTGTCATATTGAACGCACCGGTACGTTTTAGGTTGATAAGAGCACCGGACGAAATACATCCGCAAAAACCTCCACTTGCCAACCTCCTCTAGAATCCTCTGCTAGAAACAGACGTCTGGGGTATTTTTCTGTGGGGTTCCTCAAAAACATCCGCTAGAGGGTCTTTTCCTCGTAGTGCAAAATGTAATGAACGATCAACCCAAACGACCGACGACGATGATTTTGGATTCGCCACCCAACCCATGTAGATTGATTTCTATGCCAGCTCAATTGGGTTGTGCGGTAGAAACTCATCCAACATAACAACTTTAGAATCACTGGTAATCTTCCTTACTCTAGATGGAGTGGAAGATATCATGTAGCATGTATCTATACTTGCAATTTTTGTCGACGTTGCAGGCGGAAGTAATGCAAAGGTTCCCATGAGGGTGGAATCCTTTAAGAGTCCTACACCAATGTTTGGAAGTGCAAGTTGGGGTGCATCAACTAACGAAACACTTCCAGTTAATTGGGAACTGGAGGCAAAGAAGGATAGTTGATTAATGACTGTGATGACACCTTCATGTGGAAAGGCGGTCATTCTAAAATATGTAGAAACGATCGTAATCATAGCATATACCCATGGCCTTTCGAGTAAAATATTGTAGTCAAGGGGTCCATCAACGACCTCAACTTCAACATTCACTATTTTTCCCCATAATTCAACATGTAGGTTATTAATAATACCACAAGGCTTATATGTACGTTCGTCGAAAGCTTTCAACGTTGTAGGTGATTAAGATAGGCGTGACGAGCCAAGTGAATTCCAGCAGTTTAGAGACATAATGAATGTAGGTGCTCCCTCATCAATAATAGTATGATGAACAAGGTGATTGAGAACATTTACTTGGATGGAAAATTCCATTTTTGCTGGTAATTGTGGCACATATCCCGTGTGATTAAAGACTACAAGATTGGAATCTGTTAAATCAATTCCACCAATTGCCGACAACAAAGCTTGCTTCTGGGAGGGATAATTTTTTAGCACCTCAAGTGCTGATATAGCTGAAGGGGATTGAGCCAAATATTCAACTATATTATAATTTGAGCAGTTCCGGCTCGAGGATTAAATTTTGATTTATGAACAATTCCCTTCGGTGGCTTAATTGTCAATTCAGGAATAGCAGTCGGCGGTACCAATTTCGTAGAAAGATTCGTGGTCGAGGTAGTAGGTTGATCAATAGCCTAACTACCGTAATATTTAATATGCGTTGACACCAAAACATCAATCGATGTTTTCGTGGTAGAAAACATAAGCACTTGTGAACTAGAAGCTAGATTCGTATCAACCAAATTTGTGTCCAGATTCATAAATGGATCTGTTAACACAACTGACGGGTGTGAGGTCTTAACAAATTTTGAGACTTCGACACGGTGAGGAAAATCCTAAACAAAGTGTTCCTCATTACAGATTATGCAAGGGTAACGAGGTTTCCGATTTCTAGTCGATTGATCAGATGATCTTTCCTGCAGGGTAGAAGTTTGCTTTTTCTTTGATTTCCCCTTTTTCTTACTTCCGGGTTGCTTGTCATTTTTTCCCTTGTCAGATGACACAACATGTATTTCGGAAGAAGGCGCAGGATCAGATGTAGTAGAGTAATGTGTGCTTGTAGTACTGATCATACTGTCGCCGGCATGACCATCTTTAGATGGAGGAGGAACAGTAAAATTAGATCTCGGTGCGTTGGGAATTTTCTCATAGAGCATACCAGACTTAGTATAAATCAAGTCTAAATACTGGGCACGAGCAATGACCTGCTATTCAATGACGGTGCCACCCTTAGCCACATCCTCAGTTATATATGGTAACAGGGACTTAATGAACCACTCATCGAGAAGTTGATCAGGAACAAATGTATTAACCATTCTACGACGATGACACCACTCATGAATATGATTAGAAATGTGAGTAGCGTTAGTCTGTTTAAAATTAGTTAAGAGTTCCATTTCAATTTCATATCACATGGGTAACTGGAAGTGAGTCAAAATTACAGTAGCTAAGGCAGTGAAATTATCAAAAGAAGCTCTTGGTAACTCAATGTACCATTTTGTAGCTGGACCAGTGAGTGTAAGTTGGAAAATACTTAGTTGAACGGAGTCATCATTTAGGGAGTTAAATGAACATCACAAATGATAAGTCATAACATGTGTCGACGAGTCTTCCCCAAGTTTTCCATTGAACTTAGGAATATCCGAGGGTAATTTATGGGGTGTCACTGACCACCAAGGAGCGTAATTGATTGGATCATTGGTGAGCAGGTTTAAATCCGGTAAATCTAAAGTTGCAACAAAGGGAAAATGTTGATTTAAGTCGGGTTGAGCACAACCAGGGTATGATGGAATTTCTTGGGAAGTAGGCCTTTGAGCACCAGCATAAGGAATTTTTTTCTGGTAACCCAGATAGGGGTTGTTTTGATAAGAAAACACTTGAGGATTCTGTTGATCAAAACCTGGGTACGATACTTGTTGAAATGAAGGTTGTGTAATTTGCGCTTGTGGCTGCCAAGGGGTCTGTCCACCAATATTATAACCCAAACTAGGATAGGTTGGATTCAGTTGCAAATAGGTATAACCTGGTTGCGGCTGTGACATTCCATAATATGGTAATCCGAATTGTGAATAAATAATTCCGGATACAAGTGGTTGTTGTAAACCAGCTGAAGGTGTTGGAGTTTGAGGGCCCAATACTTGAGGGTATTGGGTGGAAAGACCCGTCTGAAATGGTTGAGGTACAACAGTTTGAGTCTGTAGCAGGGGTAAATATGTATTAACAAGTGGAGTTGATGTGGGTGAAACAGGTTGAACTGGTTGATACGAGTGTACAACCGTTTGTGGTTGGATAGGCAGAGTGGGATGCCACTGAAAAAAATTCTTTCTGACATTAGGATGACCAAATAACGACGAAGTATTGTCAATATGGATGACCATATGTTGCCCCCTAGCATGAGGAGTATAATAAGGTGGAAAATATTGTTCTCCAAATGCAGGGAGTCTAGTTGAAATTGTACTGGATGGAATATACCCATATGGACCAGCTTGATATTTCCCTGATGATGTGTATAAAGGATCAAGCCGTTCAGTACTCACTATAGATTTACTAGTTAGAATACCGACGATGACATAAATGAAGTCCATGGGTTTGAGGATGCACCAGATAAGGTTCCAGATAAATATTGATAACCAAGTGGGATAGAAGGACCACCATATAGATGTGACTCTGGTGAAGTTGTGAACATCAACGAGGTAGTGAGAGTAGGTGCTGTCGCAATTGGAATAGATGGTCCAGCTAAAGATGTTGGCTCAGATATGGTTTTTTGACAAAATGTATACCCTATTGGATCTATGGGAACTCTAATAGACATAGGATCAACAAAATTAGAGGCAGGTGATTGAGGAAAAGACTCGTACAGGTAAATATCCACCCCAAAATGAGTTGGAGTTAAAGGTGTTTCGTCTTGTGGAATTTCTTCAATCGAAATTAAACCAAGTCGAAGGATTTCGCCGTCAGGCCCAAAGTATATTTCAGGGGGTTGACTGCGTGATATGGGAGAATCAATGACTACAATAGATTTTGGGGTGACCGATACATGAAAAAATTTCGATCGTTTGACTTCAGGATTTAGATGTTCTGGAAGAAAAGTGACAGGATCCAGATCAACTTCCAGTTGAACAACGTCGGGTTCGGGAGGTATGGTCTCACTGATTGGATGGATTGTGACCATAGTTAGCTATGAGGACTACGTCTCGACAACAATGGATGAACCAATATTTGTAGAAACAACTTGTGCCAAATCTAGTATATGTGAGGATGATGTCGCACCAGAGGTACTGATAGTACTAGTTTCAGTAGAGCGATGTCGCCTTCGCCGATCAGAAATGGCTTCCGGTGGTAAAGGTGGTTTCAGTGCTATTCTATGTGAACGACGAGGAAAGGGATGTTATTCTTCCATGATGACTGATTTATTTTATGACCAAAAACAAATAAACAAAATAAAAGGATAATTCTAGGCAAAAGGTTTACCAAGTAATTGTGAACTGTAGAATACCTCCTAGCGAACCAAGAACTACGGGTAGACAATCTCCCCAAATGCTGTGTTTGGTGTATCACAAGTTACAAGGCGGCCGAATCGGTTCACTATGGATGGATATAAACCTAAATTTTTCCTCCCAAATATACCCGAAGGTACGTGGAGGCCCAAGTCCGTATTAGAGATGTCTAATACGAAATCGCACAGTGAGAGCACCCCCTTATACTTTTCGTACTAGAACACCGCCCGTATACCTGAAGGTACATGGACGAGCTTCGATATAATTACATACATGGAGTGAGGTATCACCCTCATAATGTATCACAGAAAATTTAACGATAACTGATGTGTTTAATGACGCTAGAACACGTCTCTAGCCTAGACCTTCTAAATGTTATCGTTATGGTTCCAATGATTTTTTAGGTAAATTGATGTAAATTTTAAGTTGATATTGTTTAACAATTTTCCTTTTGAGATTCACCGCGTGATGTGATGGAAATTCCTAAAATGCAAACTAAAATGCTAAGAAAAACTTTTTAATTTTAGCTTTTCAATGAAAATCCTAGCTACTAAGGGAAAGAGCAATCAGTTTTGAGAGCAAACAACAAAGAGCACAAAATAAAATGCATCTTTCCTAACTTGTTCTTATGCAACACACACAATTCACTATATGCACATGTAGGTTTTTCTTTTCAGTCCCTTAATGTGAATGCAATAAAGTAAACTATATGCATCAAATACACAAAAAACAAATGTTTTCTTCTTTGATAAATGAGGAATTTAACAACAATTTCTCTTTTAGGAAAAATGAAGAATGGAACTACAATTTTTCCTACAAGAAACGAAGAATTTAATGAAAATTTCCTTTACAAAAACAAATGGATCTAATGTAGAATTTATTTTTATTTTTATTTTTTATTTGCTTTATCCATGATAAATAAAAACACTGAAAGCGACATTAAACAAACTTACTTTTAAAAGGAGGAAGAATCAGGTAAATTCACTGGTCTCTAGGAGGTATCAGACAATTGAAAACATAACAAAAAAATGGCTGAGAATGATGGAAATGAAAAATTCAAATGGAATTTGGCTGGCTAAGGTGGCAACACAGTCTCTAAGGGGAGACAATGTGTTGCAGTGCACCCCTGAGTGGGAGACAGTGCACTGTGCCTTGACCAACAGTGCGTTGGGTGCAACAATGATTGAAAATGAAAGCTACGGAACACACTTCTAATGCAATTATTTGATTCAAAAGTATAATAACTCAAAGTATATGTTACTGGGTGGATAAGCAGAGGAAAAAACACTAGGAATGATAGGAAACTCCCTAGTGGAGTCGCCAATTTGTTATGCAAAATTATGATCTACGGATAAATCAAATTATCTAAGTGTGGTGCTAGGCACTTAGAACAATAGATTAAAGAATTTGATGTCACTTTATCTAAGAGTAAATAGATACACAGAATGATAGAAGAACCTACTTGTGATCCAAGCACTTCCTATTCTCCTTCTGTCACTTTTGCTGTAGCCTCCAATCCAACTTAGATTGCCAGATTGATTCCTACAAGTATAAACAGAGAAAAACAACAAATTTCAATATACAGATGCCTATTTATCTTAATCACTTAAATCGATTAAACATAAAACATATATATCATTCAAGAGTCCATTGCATGAGAAATAGAAACATAAACAAATACTTATATGAGAAAATGAACAACAATATTTATTAAAGAGTAGAAGGGGGAGGTTACAACCAATGATCGATTTGATGTCACTAGCTCCAACTTCATCCTAGCCTCATAACATTCAACATCTCACCAGCAACATATCAATACTTTCACTCTCTCAATTAAGAATCCAACAACATTTCTTTACCAAAATTACTCCTTCGCTAGCACTAGGATCTGTGCTCAATTTATAGGGAAATTGAAGGTAGTTTATCAATGAATGAATTTCTAATAATATGCAAGACATGTTCCCAAGCTCAGAGGTATTAGATGGACACTTGGATTCGACGTTTGACACATATGGACTCTTCTAGCAGGCATTGGCCATGTGGAGATTCCAGAACAATGAGAATTTTACTCCCATTTGACCAACACACCCTTGAATGTCGGGAAGTGCATTCCAGTGCACCCTTGAATGGAGGGAGCTGCATATGCAACGTAGTTAGTCCCTTGAGAGGCAACGTTGGTGATCTCATAAGTGATATAACATATACTTCAAACCTTGGAAATATCACAATAGAAGCCATGAATGATTTGTTCTTCTCTTAGGGCATATAGAAACTAAAATGTAAGGGGATGATAGACCCTATTTCATTGGTCCTGGGATGATGTCCAATTTGACCAAGTCATGGGGGATGATGCCAAAATTGACCTATAACAATAGTTGCATGGTTAGAAGAATGGTAGATAGATCATAGGATAAGTAGAGTACGTTTAGCTGTTTGGCCAGCTCAATGGAATTTAGTTTAGTTTCTTTTCTGTCATTTCCTTGTTGCAATTTAGTTTAGTTTCCTTCTTGTCATTTATTTCAATAATTTAATTTAGTTTCCTTTATGTCATTTCCTTTCTAAAAATTAGTTTAGTTTCATTTAAGTGTGACATACTTCACTGAGAACCCTTAGAAATAGCACCCTTTCATAAAGTAGAAGAGGATGACATGAAAAAAATGCATCTGCTGTGTATATAACACTGTCACCTCCAAGTTTGTATGAAACCCAAGTTGATAAAGTAAATTAGGGCAGCCCCTGGGAGTTGCCGCACTCTTGGTGCAATACCAGGGCTCACCACTTTTTGGCACCGTTGCCGGGGAGGTGTCTAGTAAATGCTTTGATTTTGTTTTTAGCATTCTTTTATTCTTTCCTTTATTTTCATGCCATTTCATAAATATTAAAAAAAATACAAAAATATATGATTTTCATGCTTCATAGGAGTAGGGATACTCATAATTAAAAAAAAAAAACTTCTCCAATACCAACCCCCCCACTTGACCACGTGGTGCAGTAAGAACCACACCACCATACACTTTTGAAGGTAGAAGAGATGGATGGATATGATGACAATGAAGAAGATCTTATTCAGTTTCCCATTCAAGATATGGACATTTGTGTACATATGAAGAACATCCCTCCATCTTTCCTTCCCAACTTCCATGGTATGAGGACAGAGGATCCGGAAACATTTCTCTTTGAATTTGAGATACTTTGTAGGTCTTATGGCTACTTATCACACACTAAAAAACTGAGATTGTTTCCTGCAACATTGAAAGATAGAGCTCTTAAATGGTTCATGAGTCGAGGTACTAATTCAATAAGATCATGGAATGATATGCAAAAGATATTTCTAGAAAAATACAAAGATCGTAATCTTAGAGAAGAAATTTTTTGAATGAACCAAGAAGAAGATGAGAGACTTGAGGATCTAATAGAGAGGTTCATTTATAATGTTAAGAGGGAAAAATTGCATCATTTAGGATTTGACACAATAAAAACCCTCTTACTTAGAACAATTAGGGATGAGTGGATTGATCTCATTAATCTCATGATTAAAGGAGATGTATATCAATTTTCATTTGAAGAAATTTGTGAAACATTCAAGCGCATATCAAGAGGAATGGAAAGAGTAAGTAAGTCAACATCAACATTGGTAAGGCAAGATGAACTTAGAAATTTTCTTGAAAACTTTAAAATAGAAATTCTTAGCAATCTAAGTGAACAAGTAGAAATGTTAAGAATGCAAAATTAGAAAAGAGAAGATGATGATATTTTTGTTATCCACACAGAATAATATGCTACTAAATGTTGTTCATCATTCCCCAGGTTTAAAGAAGTTTACTAGGAAGACAATGGAGCAAGGAAATCACCAAAGAATATATGTTATGTAGCTCCAAGGAGACCCTGACAAACTAGTCAACTTGATATGATGCAAGGACCCACTTCACAATTTCAAGCTTATTCACATCCATCTCAAACTAATTGGGACACACTCCCTCCTTAGCAACCATGGCCATCTCAACCCTAGAACCAATCTTGGCAACATGGTTGGCAGGGTCCTTATTGGGAAAATCCTCAACATCTTCAATATTTCCCTCAATATCCCCCATATCCGAATCCATGCTATCCCTAACATCTACTTCCACCACAACCACAACCTCAACCACATCCATCTCATATATCCACCCCCACTCAAATACCTGTACCACCATTTCCAAACCCATACAATGAAGTATCTCAGCTCACTTACAATGCCGAGTTACAACACTACCAAACATATACTCTTGATCTAAATGGTCTACATCTTAGTTTAAGAAAGGTATTGCAAAGAGGAGATTTTCTTAATTTCATTAAAGGAAAAAATCAAGAAGAAGAAGATCCAAATGAGGAGATCAAAATATCAAGGGCTGCACTTGATGAAGAGCTGACATCAGAGTCAGATGTTGAGAAAGTTTCCTCATGTTTACTAGCATTTCCTCCATGTGTTCAAGAGAACAATTAGAAAAAAGAGGAAGATTTGAATGTCATAATAGAAGAGGAAATCCAGGGTGATCCAACTCAGCAAGTGGACCAGGGACATCACAACTATATTGACATATGGTTCCAAACAATCATTAAGTTGCAGCAACACACTCTTCTCCAACAATATTTGATACAATCCTAGTCAAAGAAATTCATCTCTTATATTCAGGTACATGTCAGAACATGTATTCCAAGTGTGCACCTGATTTTATCTGTCATCTTGATGTGTACATGGCTCCATTGGAAGTATTCCTAT
The DNA here is from genome assembly GCA_034641835.2 of Pinus albicaulis. Lineage (NCBI taxonomy): Eukaryota > Viridiplantae > Streptophyta > Pinopsida > Pinales > Pinaceae > Pinus > Pinus albicaulis. The sequence continues at coordinate 965,298,201 of CM076579.1, forward strand.
ACTTGAAAAAGGTTTTGTTTTCTTCAAGTAGAGTAGGAAAGTGAAAAAAAAAGAAAAAAAAGAAAAAAGGGAAAAGAATAAAATCTCAAGTGAAAACCTCTTTTGAGGCGTCTAAGGTTGGTCCACTGATTGAAAACCCCCATGAGGCAGTCATTGGGTTGGAAAAAAGAAAGGTAAAAATAAAATATCCTAGGTGAAAACCTCCTTTGAGGTGCCTAGGCAGACCTACTAGTGGAAAACCTCATTGAGGCAACTAGTAGGCCTTAAAAAATAAAAAAAATAAAAATAAAATTTCTCCATGTATATCTCTCTAATGAATACATGTGTCCTCCAACCTTTGCAAGCAGAAAAACAACAAGTTGGCACAAAAATAAAATTCAGTCAACACCCTGGTCAAAGGTAGTCAAACTTGGACTTCCTCCTCCTCTGCTCAGAAGCTCCAAAAGGACCTCAAGAAGATTATCACATGCAGCTTTAGAGCGACTTTAGAACCACCTTAGACAACTTCAACAACCATATCACAACCATATCAATAGCTTCAATATCACCTGCAAAAAAAAATCAATGGTAAGGCTCAGGTATGCAATCATCTAACCCTTTCTTTGAATCTATTTTAGCTTAATAAAACATTAAAAAGTGTGAGAAGGAAAGTTTTTTTTATATAGCCAAAATCAGTAGCAGAGCAACCTCAACCTTATCTAGCAACTAGCGTCACTTTTTCCACCAAGAAAAGGAACAAGACAAAAGTAAAAAGGGCTTGAGAAAGTGGGTAGTAAGCAGTTCATTGTAATAGAAGACAAAGAGTGCCAAGGGATAACCAAGGGTGAACTTAGTTCACAGAAAAAGAACTGTGAGTTTACTTTGCATGCAATAAAAAAAGAGAGAGAACAAAAAAAGAGAAAAATCAAATAAAATGTGGATCCACCACCTCTTGGCATGCAAAATAGATTTGATTAAGGCATATGAGGACCTCCATGAAGCACCTACAAGAATAAATGCAAGAAGAATAACAAGAATATTAAAAAAAAAAAAAAAAAAAAAAAAAAAAAAAAAATATATATATATATTATTAGGATGAGCACACCAATAGGGGGGTGATGTTGGGCCTCTAAATTAGCATAAAATAAGGCCCATCTAACCTTTCTTAAGCCCATCTACCTTCCTTATGCACATGAATATATATATTAAATCTCTCCTTCTGCACTTAATAATGTTTTATTTTGCTTTAATATTTTCATAGGAAGGTTTAAAGGTAATTGCATATTTGTGCCTAATATTGGTTATTTTTGTAGAATATTGTGAGAATAATTGGTAGATTGTGCAGATTTGGAGAAGGAGATAATTTAGGGACTTTATCCCTGCCAATGGAAGATCAAGAGTGAGCACAATATCAGGAAATTAGGGAGAAATATTGGAGAGATTCAAGGGGGTTGTCCACCCTCAAAGGCAACCAAACGATTCGCATGAGATCCCTCCAGCAATTCAAATTCCAGAGGAAGTGCACTCAAGCCATACTTCACTTGGAGTCTCCAACAATTCGAATTCTAGAGGCAGCCAAGAAACTCAAGACCAAGTGCACTCAAGCCATACTTCACTTGGAGTCAAGTGGACTCATTACCTAATTTTAGGGGGTTGTTGGTAGCTGCCCTGTAGAATAAATAGAGTAGAGCTAGAGCTATGAGGAGTTAGTAAATCTTAGTCAATTCCAGTTAAATCTTCGATTCCATTCAGAACCTTTACTGCAAGATATTAGGCTTTCGCTGTTTAAGACCTCTAGGATATAATACGATTATATTTTTTGTAATTCAATGGGTATTCAGATGATATTTCATTGATCTAGTTCGATAGATATGGGCTCGTGGGTTAGGGCCCAACTCATGTGCCTCAACTTCTCTGTTGTTTTCATTCTTTCTTTTCTGTCATTTAGCTAGTTTTTCTTCTGCCATTTAGTTATATATGCCTATGATAATTTCATTGCTGCTTAGTCTTTGCTTTCAGTTTGCTGTTGTAGTTTTTCATTTTCTTGTGAGTAGTATAATTAACGATAAAACTATAAAAGCTGAGTATTTAGACTTCCCTTCTCATCTCTGTCGATAGAGCTCAAGGAGGGTAAGCCTTCCCACAGACCAAAAACATTGATTTCTGTTCACTATTTCGATCTCTGTGTTACGCCTCTAAACCTTGCTTTTAAGCCTCCATTCCATCCTGTTTTCTATTTATTTTAAACTACTACACCCAAATTTTTTCCTTAACAACACTTAAACCCTTCATTCGCCTTATTCCTTTGTTTCTATTGGTTACGGTCACCTTACTTGTTTTAACGCAAAAACACTGGAAAAACCATCAAATTTTACCTCCGCCTTTCCTCCTTGAAATTTACGCTATCACAATCACACTTCGCATATTTTCCCTTTTTCCTTGAAGAATTACCACAATCCATTTTCACAATCACACTTCACAATATTTATCCTATCACAAATCACATCCCGCAGTTTTCATTTGGTTCCTTTTAAGACTTACCGCTCTCTTTTTTTCCGATTGCGACATTGCGACATCGCATATCGCAGATCACAGTTTTCATTAGGGGAATTTTGACATCTAAAATGAGCCTTCTAAGAAAAATGTACAACCAAAATAATTTTTTTAAGAACCAATAGGATTCAAGATGATGATGTCAACCATGGGGGATGATTCACCATTTTTTAAGTAAAAGGGTAAAAAGATTAAAAAATAATAAAATAATAAAACTATTTTTTCAACTCATATTTTCAACTTCTCTCCCAAATTTTGTACTCAAATTTCGAGAAGGAGTACTCGTTGGATGCAAACTTTAATTCCTCATCCAAGGAGTACCCATGTTGCATACTTTCGATGGACACTGCTACACGAAAAATTAGAAATACATGAAAAACATGATTGCAATCATGTTTTCATGTATTTCTGATTTTTCATGTAGAAGTGTCCATCGAAATTATAAAACATGGTTACTCCTTGGATGAGGAATTAAATTTTTCATCCAACGAACACTCCTGCTCGAAATTTGAGTAAAAACTTTGGGAGATAAGTTGAAAATACGAGTTGAAAAAGTAGTTTTTTCTTTTTTCCCTCTAAAATTTGATGATGTAATCAAATATTATTTTATTATTTCCACTATTATTTTATAATTTCCTTAGGAGGCCCTTTTAGACCTCAAAATTGCCCTAATGTACCACACCACAAATTGCTCTCCGCAACATTTTCCCTATTTTCTTCAAGACTTACCTCTTGTTTCTGCCGATTGTGATATTGCAAAATCGTAAATCACAAATCACACCATTTACCTTTTTCCTTTAACACTTAGCGCTCATTCCACCGATGTGATAAATCGCCGCATCACACATCGCACTTCACAACATTTCCCTTCTCCCTTTAACACTTACTCCTCCAAATTGCGATATTTCAATTGCGATATCGGTCCCACCACCACATCATCCACCACATCGCACATCGCAAATCACACTTTTTGTTTTGTTCCTGTTAACCTTTTCTTTTCCAAATGCTGATTTCGAACTCCGCCGCATCGCAAATCGTATTTCACAATTTTTGTTTTGTTCCTGTTAACGTTTACTGCTCCAACCTTGCGATATTGCGATTGTGATATCGCAGAATGCATATCGCACTTCTATCTGCCAATCGTAACTCCACCATTGCATATTTCAATCATTCTGCTCCAAAGCTTTCATGCCATAATAAAGATATAATAAGGTTTAAAACTTGCTCTTTCCTCCTCTAAGCGTTGTTTCATATGTTTAAGCCCTCCATTATCCTCTTTAACCCTTTTTCCTCTGAACTGCAGTCAACACTTTTTCAGTTAGAATTAGATCATGAATAGTTGCATGGTTAGAAGCATGGTAGATAGATCATAGGATAAGTAGAGTGTGCTTAGCCATTTGGCCAACTCAATGAAATTTAGTTTAGTTTATTTTATGTCATTTTCTTTTTGCAATTTAGTTTAGTTTCCTTCCTGTCATTTATTTTCAACAATTTAATTTAGTTTCCTTTTTGTCATTTCCTTTCTGCAACTTAGTTTAGTTTCATTGAAGTGTGATATACTTCATTGAGAACCCTTAGAAATAGCACCCTTTCATAAAGCAGAAGAGGATGACATGAACATAATGCATCTGCTGTGCATCTAGCACTGTCACCTCCAAATTTGTACGAACCCCAGGTTGATAAAGTAAAGTAGGGCAGCCTCGGGGAGTTACAACACTCTTGGTGCAATACCAGGGCTCACCACACATCACAACACATAAATCCGCACACGACGTACAACACCACACAATACATACACTGACACTCGATATACAACATAACACATATACCTCTACTTGGTGTACAATACAACACATACACCTACATACAGTGTACAACACGATACATATATGTACAAAGAGTACAACATGATGAATACACATGTCACGATACCACGATTACACAATGCACATACATAGTACCACATGCCTGCAGCACAACATGTATGCCATGCACACAATACCACATGTACAACATGTAAATAGTAGCACATGTACATAACACCACCTACACAATGTCACATGTACACGACACTGCCTGCAAAATGTGTACACAACACCGCATGCATGACATATACACAACACCACCACATGCACGACATGTCTCCAACACCGTCTACACACAAAACCACATGTACAAAACGTACACATCACCACATGTACAATCATGCACACAACACCATATGTACATAGCACCACATATACAACATGTACACAACACCAAATGTACATAGCACTACATATACAACATGTACATATCACCATATGTATAGAACACCACATATCTAACATGCGCATAGCCCCATATTCACACAACACCACATATCCAACATGCACACAATACGATATGTACACAACACTGCATATCCAAAATGTACATAACACCACATATCCAACATGTACATAGCACCATCTATACCCAACACTGCATATGCAATATGCACGCAACACCATATATACAACAAGCACACAACGCCATATATACAACAAGCACACAACACCATAGGTACAACCATTGAATGCATAATATGCACAAAAATAACACTGGACATCCAAAACCAAATTATCTCTACCAAGCAACCTTTCTTCTAGTGTCTCTCTACCATCCATGCTTATCCTAGCATGCCACGAATCATGCTATTTTCATTTCGCTGATGTATCTCTCAACATTACCTGTCCAAAAATACATGCATAGTATAAACACATAATATCAAATCATATCCACATGATAGTGACCTCATATATCTGTTAGGTTACTCTTTCCACTTAATTCCTCTGGAACCAAGAATATATTCATGCTATTCACCTGCATAAGCAATCATTCCTCCACAAAAACAGTTCCTGATGACCCTATCAGACAATTACATGCATACATAAATTATACATATAAACTTCAAAATAAAACAATCATGATCCTATCAAGAGATGACATACATACTTACATACATACATGTATATATATAAACATTAGGATAAAAACAAATATGATCCATGATGACCTTGTCAGTCAACGACATACAAATATGCCTATGTAAACATCAACATAATCAATGCCACAACATAATTACCAGATATCGTAAGGTCTAGGATAATAAAACTCTCTTTATATGTGCACAACATGCACAACATGCACAACATTGAGAACATCAGTTCCCAACATAGCCAAGGCATTTGACGCCTAAAATCCATTTACTTTACCTTTTTGGTTACCTTTCTCATGTTTGTACTGCCACAGTCCATCTACCACAATGGACCCAACCAATCCAACTGATTGTCATATTCCTACCTTTAGTTTTCCTTATACATGCATTGAGCTTCATCTGAGTCTTATATTTCCTATTAGGTTCCATTTATCCCTTCACGAGCTTCGTTAAATTCCCTCTTTCCCAAAGTAGTTCCCAATACCCTAAAAAAATAGAAGGTGAGAACAAGAAACAAACAAGAAGAAAATGATGAAAACCAATAACAATACGACACCACAAACAAAGGTTCATGGACATGCACTAGTCATACACGAAACTACAAATCAAGCACCAAAAAATCACAAAATATTGAAAGAATAAAACTAGCAAAAAACACCATTACTCAATACCCATGGTTCCTAATACTTCCAAGGGAAATCTCAACCTGAGCCTTCTTCAAGATTTCATGGAAGTATCTTTGCCATGCAATCCCTTGCATCATATTTCCATAAACACATAACTGTCAGCCTATAATATAAACATACAATATACTCGTTACCTTACCTTGCTATGCTAAACACATTGGCTTGTATCTGAAAACATACATATATCATCTCTCAAGGGAATCCAATCCCTTGAAGAATACAACCATAACTAGAAACCATCTGTTGTAACTATCAAATATATGTTCATAAGTATAACACATATCCACACAATTCTAGACAAGATTAGCGTTAAGAATAATTCCTCTATGAAAAACACTCATTCATTTGGAATTGCAATTTCAAAACATAGCCCAAGGATTTCTTACCCAATTCATTTATTTTACCTTTTATCTTGTTGTAATTGAGTCTTATTACATACTGTTACATAACCCAACTGTTAGTTATATATAACAAATCAACTGTTACCTTTCCATGCTAATACCAATCATGTTTCCCTGCAATTGTTCACATATGTAAGTCACATGTTCCAAAGATCAAGACATTATATTTATTAATTGAAATTAACCTTTACCAAGACTATCAACCCTGTCATAATCAACAATCAACTCATAATAAAAAATCATAACACTACAACTAGCACTCACTTTATCTCAAGTACATATCAGCTGTCTCAACACAATATGTTAGTAAAACCATCTTAAAACAAAATCATTCCTTCATGCAATCTTATAGACACATACTCATATCATGGAATTATTCAAACATTAAATGAACTTGTGAACACACCATGCTAGATAAACGAAATTGAAGACATAATCAAACTAACACCTCAATGTATCTTAGGGGAGGCTATCACATCTGCACAAGTTAGTCCAGATTAATACAACAAAACATCACAAGTATAACATCTCATACCTGAATGTCAAAACCATAACCACCTCCACAAACTAATCCAAATCAACACGATAATATAACATCAAAATCTTAATGCAATAACCCTAATCATCAAGTTAACTAATATATAACAACAAAAAATTAAGCTATAACATACTTATAACCAATGTATAAAATAATAATAAGATTAAATATCATATAAAAAAGAACAAGTTAACATATAACATTCTTATAAACAACATATACCATAATCATCAAGTTAATTAACATAAAAGAACAACAACAATGCATATAACAAAAAGTTACTATCTTTCATGACTATTCGACATGTGTGCATATGACCACACTGATTCACTAGCGTCTACCATGCATGTAACCAAAACAACAATAAAATGAAAAACACGTATATAACCATATTGCATATAAATATCCATTAACTAACATACCTGCATGCCAAACATACAATACCTGTATGACGATCCGATCTTACCCCAAAGTCTAGTGCTGCAACCTTGTTCTAATAGTTTGCATCTCTTGCTCCATCTTAGTCAACATATCAACATCATATCTTATCAACAACATCATGATGACATAAATAGATACGATGAACTCACAATGCATATCTAACCTATTATGCATGCATAACCATAACCGTAACAATGCATGCACAAAAACCTATAGACACTGATGTGCATAACAAGTGCATAACTGACATACACTCATGACGATCACATCCAATCAACAACACCATCAACTTTCACATGTCGACACCACTGCAACTATGACCAACGCCATGCATATGCAACAAGAACATATACCACAAGCATAAGGAACACATATGCAATTGACATGTATGCATGAAAAACAAATTCCGCCCATCCAGTCCAAGTGTTGAACCATACTATGATACCACTCTGTGGTATCAGATATCACCCAAAGAGAACGAAATCATGCCCTGATACTACTCTATACACTCTCCTCCCACACTTACCCATTCTTACCAATCCATTATGGTAAATATGTGACAAAGAGTTAATATGATATGATTTAACTCCCCAAGTACCATTAAGGAAGTGGAACTGATGAACCAAAAATTTACAGACCTCCCCCAGCTACTACAGGACACCGAGGAGCCAATATACCACTCCAGGTGCCCAACCCCTAAGTTAACCTATCCTTTCAATGAATTAAACCCCCAGTCGCTCCCATGACAAGGCATGCATGCGACTGGAACCCTATAGTCGCTCCCACAATGCTTGCAAGGGAGAGACTGCAGCTTTTTTTCAACCAGTTCTGTGCTAGAGACTACAATATTTAATCCACTTTTTCAGGGCTAGTCTCCAACCACAACCCAGAACTTGATCAGACTTTCCAAGACAATAAATGACACAAAGAGAAAGCCTCTAGCACAAAAATTGATCAAGGAATTGACCTAACCAAGCCCAACCAAGAGAGTCATTTCATTAAACACACCACAAATATGCAATCTATAGGTCTTAACAACATATAGCAAAGTTACCAATCAAACGAGAACTCTAGCAAAAAAACACTAAAAAATATGAAAAAACAGGCTGAAAAAGAAAAGTGTTGTTGCTGGAATAACACACACACACACACACACACACACACACATATCAGAGTAAAATTTCAACAGTTTTTAAAAATGGAGGTAAAAACCATTTTTTTGTGCAAAAAACACCCTGAAAACGAAAAGTGTTGATGCTCGAATATATATATATATATATATATATATATATATATATATATATATATATATATATATATATATATATATATATATATATATATATATATATATATATATATATATATATATATATATAAGGTAAATTTTCAACATTTTTTAATAGTGACGTTAAAGATAAAATATCATGACTCCAAAAAACTTTAAAGTTCCAAGGATTTTCAAACATGACATTTAAGATAAAATATCATGTCTTTGAAAATGCTTAAAATTTCAACGATTTTTAGGCATGACATTAAATATAAAATATGACGTCTTTGAAGAACCTTAAAATTCCAATTGTTTTCAGTCATAGTGTTAAATAAAAAATATTTCTAACTATTCTCAACGATTACATTAAAGATAAAATATCATGACTTAGAAAAAACATTAAAATTTCGACTTTTTTTCAACCATGTAATTAAAACCAAAGATTATGACTACAAAAAAACTTTAAGTTTTCAAAATATTTCAATCTTGACATTATGGAAAAATTTTATGACTAAAAAAACTTTAAAAATGAACATCTGAATGAAAGAACTATTATACAGTGAAAAAAAAAAAAAAGAAAAGAAAAAAGAGACAAAAAAATTAAATATAAAAGAAATATATTTAAAAAGAAAAAAAAAATGTAAAAAAAAACACTTGTTAAAAAAAAGAAAAAGAAGTCAAAAAATAAATACAAAATGGGGAAAGATTTTAAAGAAGACACATAACTTAAGGAAAGAAAATATAAATTAACCAAAAAAAACCATAAAATACAATTTTTTGTTTTAAAGTTAAAAAAAAAACTACATAATGAAAAAAATAAATTAAAATAAAAAATCAAAATAAAAAATATGTTAAAATACTTAAAATTAAAAAATTTGAAATAAATAAAATAAAAAATTTAGAAAAAAAGAGTAAAATAATAAATATTAAAAAAATAAAATAAAAAACTATTTAAAATATGTAAAATAAAATGAATAATTAAAAAAAATAAAAAAAATTAAAAGTTAAATAAATTAAAAAAAATCAATTTTTTTTGCCTAGGGCGAGGTCGATTCTTAGAATCGACCTGGCCACTACCCCCCAGGCCCGAGGCTGAGGCAGCCTAGGTCGATTCCGGGAATCGACCTGACCACCCAGGGTCGCCGAGCGGTAACCCTGGGTGGCGAGGTCGATTCCTGGAATTGACCTAGGCTCGCCTAAGCAATTTTTTTTATAAATAAAATATATATTTTTTAAAAATTTTAAATTTTAAATTATATTAATTGTTTTTATTTTAATTTTAGTTTTAATTATTTTAAATTTGTATATTTGTATATTTAATTAATTATTATTATTATTTATTTTAAATTATTATTACTATTATTATTTTTAATTATGTTTTTTTTTTTTTGAACTAAAGAAATATGTTTTTGAATTTTTTTTTCCTTAAATTATGTGTTTTGTTTGAAATTCTTTCTATATATATATATATATATATATATATATATATATATTGTTTTCAACAAGTTAATTTTGTTTTTTTACATCTTAATGGTTTTTTTTGTAATGTTTTATTACCAACATGAAAATCACCTACATTAAAAAAACATTATCCACACTTAATACATTAGAAGATTTAAAGTGTAAAAAATAAGCCCTCTAAACAAAAATGGTTGATGTTGCATCAATACTTTTCAAAATTAGCATGAAAATCACTAACATTTTAAAACAAATGTTCATACTTGATACATAACAAAATTTTAAGTGTAAAAAATAAGCCCTCTAAAAAATAATTGTTGAGGCTGCATCAACATTTTTCAATATCAGCATGAAAATCAGTAACATTTAAAAGAAGTTGATACAGAAGAAAATTTAAAGTGCCAAAAATATGCTAAAAAAAACTTATTCTGACTAACCACTTTTCAGAATCGAGTGTTTTTTTTGCTACCTCAAAAAAATGAGTAATCAATAATTTTCTTGTTTGATAAGTAATTATGTTAGCTCTGAGCATAGGGGTCTCCTACTTATCTGCGAATCCCTAAGAAGCATTGATGCCTTATCACATTAGTTGCAATATCATCTATTAGGTCATTTATTCAATAACCAATCACATATTCATCAAACATGTTATGTATATTTTATTAATTATTAGTTAGATATAGTTATCTTAGGTTTATTAATGTGGAAGGGCATGATCAAAGATCATGCCTCTTCGCCAAGGGACACCATAAGGCTATATTTAAAGCCTTGGTGATTCCCCATTGTAATCATATCTCATATCTCATATTTTATCAATAATAATATATACTTATTCAAGTTTACCAGAGTTTTTACACTCCATTGGTATCAGAGCCATCGCTCTTCGGGATCTGTGTGATCACCCAGAATTAAGGAATTACAAGAAAATTCCAAAATTGCAGATTTTTTTAAAAACCAAGTAGTGGAGGGTAGCAACATTTGTTTTAAAAAAAAAAAAAAAGGAAGAAATATATATATATATATATATATATATATATATATATATATATATAAAATCAAAAGAGAGAAGGTAAGTCAACATAAAGGGGGAAATAAATTGAAAGGAAAAAAAAAAATATTTAAAAGAAAATAGTTCCAAAAGAAAAAGTAAAAAGAGATATATATATAAAGAAGTACATATACGTACATGTGAAGACAAAGTAAAAAGGAATAAGGAAGAGTAATTGTTCGTGGTTTACAAGCTCGTGGTTTTGGAGCCCATGGTAATTGCCCATGGTATTAAAACCCATTCACCCTTTTCAAAACAACGTGACTTTTAAAAACAACGTGACTTTTCAAAGTTAACAAATTTTTTCCCCATAATTATATATATATATATATATAATTCAAATAATAAAATAATAATAATTATTATTATTATTATTATTTAAAAAAAAAAATATATATATATATATATATATATATAATAATAAATTATTATTATTATTTCAAAAAAAAATTAATTTAATTAATTAATTTTAAAAAAAAGGAAAAATTGGCAGAAAAATATTCCCCACCTCATACACGTTCAATGTCTTCATCGATGTCGATGGCCGAATTCCAGAAGAAATTGGTGGATCTTGAGAAACAAATCAATAATAATTCCGAAGAATTCGGAAAAAGATTAGTCGATCTTGAAGGTACAGTTGCAGGACACTCCGATGACATCAAAAAGGTTCATGACACGACAAATCGAATAGAAAGACAAATGTGGCTAAATCATCATGAGACCACAAAAAAGATGACAGAGCATAGCGAAGCAATGAACAAGATGATAGAACTCTTCGATAAGCTAAATGATAAGATAGATAAGTTACGTCAGACACAACCTCCAATATTCCCAAATGTCGAACATAATCAACTAAAAAATTCAGCTAATTCAGATCATCATCATGAATATAACATGTTTGAAAAAGAGCAATTAAATGAGGTTGAATTGGAAATCAGCTCACATGAAGGCTATAGTGTTGAACCACCTAGAAGTAGAGACTCTGAGATCAACCATGAAAATTATAGAGTTGAGAAACCAAGAGAAGAAAATGCAACTCAATCCACTAATAAAGCCAGTAATGCAGCAACAGAAGTTATTGAGAACATTTATATAAATGAAAATCCAATGGCAGAAAAAGAAACAATGTTGGTATTCAACGTGACTACTATCACAGATGCAACAACAGACATAGTCATTGAAAATGAAAGAAACCATGAAAATACAGATGCTTATAAACAACAAAATGTTTCATCCCCAAAATTGAAAGAAAAATGTGAAGAGACAAACACATTCAAAGCCACTGATACAGTGCCAGAAGCTATTGAGGCCTTCGGTGATGAAGCAGATATGGTTGATAAGAAGGAAGCGTTTGATGATGAGGAGAAGTTGCATCGAATGATAATTGTTGGTAACTTACCTCTAAATCTAAAAAGGAATCACGAAAAATCACCAGAAGAACAAGGAATAGTTCGGAAACACGAAAAATTCTTCCAAGACATGCCAATAAAAATTCCTCCTAATAAGGAACATGAACATCCAATAGAAGTCAAGAAAGGGCCTGACCTTGTCGATATCAGATCTTTTCACTATCCACGTCACCAAAAGATTGAACTCGAGAAGATGCTCCACGATATTTTTAAAATGTGGGAAGAAAGAGCTCGCCGCTCAAGAAACCCAAGCGTTCGTCAACATTGTTCATCGTTACGTATGCTTTGAGGACAAAACATCTTTAAGAGAGGGGCAATGTTATGTATATTTTATTAATTATTAGTTAGATATAGTTATCTTAGGTTTATTAATGTGGAAGGGCAGGATCAAAGATCATGCCTCTTTGCCAAGGGACACCATAAGACTATATTTAAAGCCTTGGTGATTCCCCATTGTAATAATATCTCATCTTTTATCAATAATAATATATACTTATTCAAGTTTACCAGAGTTTTTACACTCCAAAACATGTGAGGAGCCATAAACAATATACATCATATAACCATTGTATAACCGACATATAAACCAACAATAACTAATATAGAAACCATGGAAACTAAATCACAATGTCACCATCATAATCAATACATATGCTCATAGATCACAATAGAAAATACCTCTTATTAATATATGAAGGTGCCAACCAAGTCAGGGACTTCCACGTACCACTTGACCATAGACCGGGTTGAACCAAATCTTTCTTTCAACCAGTCAACCCTATGCCATATTCCAAGCATGAATGTGAGATCTTATGGAATAAAACAAACAAAACTAAACTGGGGATTCCAGAGTTCAAACCACCTGAATCCTCAACCAATGATTCCACCTCACGGCTGAAAATCGCTAACCATCACCAGATATATCTCTACCAAAGCTCTCCAGGGGTCCAAAGTGTTTGTTCCAACCCGAATTCTAGGACTAGTAACTCAACCCACAATTTCCATCGGGATTCTAGAGAATTTTTCCAACCAGAGCTTCCAGGACTAGTAACTCAACCCACCAATGGCTTCCGAAGTGTTTTTCCAACCAAGGATTCCAAGAGTAGTAACACAACCCAAGCTGTTACAGGGTTTCTGGAGCGTTTTTCCAACCAAGGATTCCAGGAACTAATAACTCAACCCACAACCAAAGGCACATGAAAACCAATAAAAAAACATAAGTAAAAACCACAACACCATGGCTATCAAGGAAATGGAAAGCCTAGGAAAAACCACTGTCAATCCAGGAAACCTTGCATGCCAATGAAAAATCATAACCAAGAAACCACATGCATCTGCCATGCATGCCAAAACTAGCAAGGAAATCATACATGCAACTCTATACTTGCAAGAAAAACCCGTTATAGCTACTGATCCCGATGTACTCTTGTGATTTCCTGCTTTTCCTTTGCGTTCTTTCTCTAAATCCCAAGTGTGCCACACTCCTCCAAGAGTGCTCCAAGAAAATGCTAAGTGTCCAAGAGTATGAGAGAGAGAATAAGATAATAGAGAGAGCTCCACCATAGAATTGACAAAATTCTATGAACTGATCCTCAAAAGCCTTTTTATCAATGAGGCCTCTATTTTCTTCAATTTTCCATTATTTTCCTTTAATTTACTCCTCATATGCAACCTGTGACCTTTCACCTTCATTTTCTGCTAATTTCCATTATTTTCATAAATAAAATTCCAATTAATGGCTCATGCCTTTCCAAATCCTTTTCCAATGCCTTTGCCAATTTCCTTAGCAATAATAAATAGAAATGAACATCCGCTAGGATGTTTTTCCCACCATTCAGCTTGGAATACGTTTCCCATGATCTTGGTCTTATATTTTTTACATGTATTTTTGACCAGGGCTGTTAAATGAAATTACCCTTATTTTTTTTCATAGTGTTATATGTGATTTATGATTGCGCACAAAAGTATCTCCCCTAGGTTTGGTGGCCAACCTAGAACAAAGGAGAAACAAGGAATCCAATGCTTTCCTTAAAGTAAATAACTGACAAATACCTGAAATCCATTGTATGCTTCGTTCCTTATTCAACTTGAATGTTTCAATTCTAGCTCTGATTGCCAAAATTACAACATGCACAGTCACATAACACAAGCCAAGATAATACGAGATCTATGTAGTATCATCTAAGTACTCTATTCAATAGATCAACATTGTATTTAATATATGAAATATCGACATCACATATAGGAAAACAAGTAATTCTTTGCATTAATATAAATGAAATGAGATTACAACCAGAAGTAGGTGTTGATATTGTAGAAGAGCACCCTCCAAGCTATCTTGTCCTTTCCTTGTGACAATATGCACCTCCAGTCACCCTAAATACATGGAATTATACTTATCACCTCAATAACGTAAGGGTAGAATCACTCTCCAAAAGCCAATCCCTTGCATATGGAAGGCTATATAGTATATAGAGGACTGGGGTAAGTTAGGAGTTCTTATCCAATTACCAATATAAGGTTTTAGATCCACCTTTTATGGGAAGATGGGATCAAAGGATAAGGGATGGAAACTCCAAAGAGGTATAGGATATGACCCGAATGTTTTATTTGAGGTAAATAGTTGTAACAAATTTTGGAAGCTTATGGAAGATGAAGCTTCCAGATTTTCTCTCTTTTTCCCGAATTTCTAGAACCAACATAGGTGCAAAGGGGAGCAATGTGGAGGTGATCAACCAGGCCACATTGGAGCAACCTGTAGGTGAACACTGTCCAAAAGGAGGTTAGGGAGTGTTGGTCCTAAAACTAGCTCAAATGATGTAGTTTCAAGCACAAATTAGGGGAAATGAAGGAGGCATAGTTAGGGATTTGTGCACTGATGTTGATAAGGGAGAATAATATGTTGATTGATCCCATTTGGAGGAATAATGACTGGATGTGACAAAATGGCCTATAAAAAATTCCCCCCTAAAGCACAAATCAGAAATGATGGTTGATGACTTAAGTGATTTACCTTGTGACAAGTCGGGATCAAGAACAACCAACGAGATTCATTTGTTACAATACATTTACATCATGAAATATTTCTGTTGAGGGAGGCATACCCATATTCAGTGTGTAAGCTAACATAACATGTATAATGATCAAAAGACACGTCCACAAATACAACTGGTGGACCCATGACTGGATGAATGTCTATATGATGATGGCCATCATACATTGTAATCTCTGTATAAATCCTGAGTGTTGGAAGGATAAGTCGTTCTTTTGGACAAGATAGACCTCTCAAGTGTCCTACGGACAACTAGCGACAAACGTAAAAACAAAACTATCTTTCTCTAGATATATTGCGATTCATAGTTAAATGCTATAAAGGTTTAACGATCTTACCTTTGATCCAACGCTTGTTTGTAGTAGTAGTCCTTCAGTCGCCCGAAAGAGTTATCTTCGAAGATCTGCAATCACAAACAAACAAACATAAAATAGCACCTGCATAGCATATATTCATAAATAATATCCATTATGGTGATCAAGGAATCCATAAAATAAACCAATCAATTGACAGCTTATTGAGAAAAACGAATTTATTTGTATTAACTTAAATAAGGAAGAGCCTTACAACCGTGTCCGCCTTGATGTCATACAGGCCTTCTTGGGGTCCGAAACAGGCGTTTCCTTTACTTTGATCAGCCTTGCACTCTTCCAACCGAGATACATACAGGTATGTAATCCTTCCCACATGAAATCTCAGCTAAAAGGGTCTAAGTTTCAACAGCACTTCGCCTCCAACAATACTAAAACTTCAACTCATCAATTGTAACCCCTTGAGGCTTCCCTATGCCTCTTTTTATAGTGGAAGAGAGGAGGTTACAGCTCCATACAAGAAGGGATAGAATCCTCATTCAAAGGATTAGTTCCTTACATCAAGGGGTTAGCTCCTTATTGGATGGGATGCATGAACATGAAAGGAGCAGAATTTCCATCGTAGGAATGTTTCTAGAAGCTTCCAAAAATGACTTTAACTGAGCTTCGAGATTTTACTTGTGCCTTTTTAAATCTTTTACAGGGGTCCGCACTTTTAATAAATAGAAAGTGAGCTTGGCTATGCATGATTTATAGCCAAAAGGTGCGGGACCACAGGAAAAACTAGGAGAAAGTGCGGTACCAGAGTTTTAAGGCTTTTATGAGCTTTCCTCTTAGTTTCAAGGCTTGAATTTGGGAACTTTGATATTGTAGACTTCCAAGGGAGTACTAAAATGTCATGGTGACAAATTTTAGTTTAATAAAGTGCCCCCTAAAGTGAGAAATCTAAGAATATTCGAAGACTGATGTGCTTTATCATTTCAAGGATCAACCTGTGGACACCCCAGTCGGAACCTTATGAAAACATTAAACACAACATATATATATATATATATATATATATATATATATATATATATATATATATATCATCGCTGAGGTAGGCATTCCCATACTCAGATCAAAAACTAACTAAACTTGTTATGATACTGAAATGATTTTAATATTACATCAATAGTGTAGGCACAGCATGGGCACAACCATCTGTAATGAATCATCTACTACATAATGAATAATAAAAATCCTCGCAGCCTGGATGGTGGAAACTAGATCCAGGGTCTTGATTTCTGCTTCTCGACTAGTACGATTCTATCCATGCAATTAAATGTGTTGAAGTCGAACATGGTAGAAACCACTTGATTACTAGTCAATGATGTGAACTGTTAACAAGTTTGAGAGAAACCACCAATAATGACAATGGCTTTCAAAGTACTCAGTACAATCCACAAAATGCGAATAATTAATTTGAAGTCGAACATTTCACAGAATCGTTCGATCGAAGGTCAATGATGTAACTTGTCATCGAAGGCGAGAAACCTGCCATTAAGGCATGCAGATTCCAAGGTATTGACAGATTCTAGATCAAGTTCCTAGATGATGATCTGTCGTCGATAGAAAGGATCCGTCGTAAGCAAGCTCATGACACGAAACCATAGATCAAGTTTTGAAGAAATTTTTGCAAGGACTGACTCAGGGATGGTCAACGCGAATGGAGACAAGTGTTTGCAGATGAATGGTTTGTTTGACTTTCCTCTTTAACACATAACGACACTGCATATGGTTTGGTGACAGTTTCCCTAAGCTAATACCTAGAAACTGGCTGAAGACTTTCAATGTGGTTTGATTAAATGATAGGCAAGGGATTTCCCAACCCAGGTGGAAGTGCGACAAAAAGTGTCGTGTTCAAGAGTGGTGTAATTATTTTTATAAATCAAAGTGTAACAAATGAATCTATTTTTCTCTCTTTTCCCCCACCATTTCTGGCAAGTACCTCTTTATTTTTGACAAGCTTGAGGAGGATAAAATTTGCTTGTTTATAAGCTCATCCTTCGGATGAGTCCAACTTAGTTTAAAATCGAACCCTAAGAAGGAGTGGTCCGTTCTTGTTTGTAATTGACAGGTCCTTTATTGTTAAATTTTAACGAGTCCAGTATAGGAGAAACTCAGTGTTTTTCATTTTTAGGGAGTCAGAAGAAAAAACTTAAGAAAACTCTATGGGTGTTCTTTTTCGTAAATTTAGTCTCTCAGGCCCGAAAAAGGGTAAAATAATGCAAGAGAGAACTCTATTGACCATGATTAGTCAACGTATACCTTTTTCGTAAATAGTCCATTTCAGTCCAGAAAAGTGGTAAACTTATACTGAAGGGACGATTGTTCATTTACTTTAACGAGTTTGAATAATCAAGTACTCGGCAATATTTTCATTTTTAGAGAGTCTGAAAAGGGCTTAAAAGAGAACTCCATGGTTTCGATTTTTCGTAAAATTTTAAAGAGCCCCAAATATTGATAAAAATTTACTCTTTGTCAAAAATGACCATTTTTCCTGAAAAATCCGTTATTCTGCACAAAAATTCGAAAAATTAAACATACCTGTTTCAATAATAAAAATTAGTTTGAAAAATCGACTTTTTAAAGTGAAAAATAAATAAATTTAAAATTCATCTATTCAAAAAAACTTATAAAAAGGAGTTTTTCAAGTTCATTTTTACCGTTTGAGTTTGGAGTGAAGATTATAGAGCTCTGGGCAAAAAACGCTTCGGAGAATATTCTAGGCAAACTGACCATCGAAATCGAAAACCGTCTGTTTCAGGTAATCCACAACCTCCTTATCTTGCTTTTCATCCGTTCAATTTTTTAATTTAGGGTCAGAATTTCATTTTTTGGAAAAAATAATTCGCCCTCGGGGTTCCGCACGTAAGACATTAGGTACCTGCGGACCCCGATAGTTTTCTACAAAGAAAAATGTCAGGGCCTCGCACTTTTAACATAGGGCCCATGCATATCTACGCACTGTCCCTGATCTTAAAGTGTGGAGGCGCCGTGAAAAATTTAAAAACATATTTTCTTCTTAAATTACCCAAATTTTTTGCTTCAAAATGATTCTAATCCTTCATTTTACTTGTTGTAGGATATCTACAATGCTTATTTGGCGAGATCGGGAGCACGGAGAGGTAGATGAAGCAAAAATAAATCATCAACCTACTTTGCAAGCTTTAAGAGTATGCGGGCTTTACAAATTTTGGGCTATCAGTGGCATGATAGCTCAAGTGGATCTTCTTACTTGGCTGGTAAATAAATGGGATGTTCAGGACCAGTGTTTTGTGATCAGAGGTCACCGGCTCGAGATTGAGCTGGAAGACATCTATTTTTTGACTGGTTTATCCAGGAGAGGTGAACCATTATCTCTATTTGGGGCTAGGCCAGGTGGCCAGTCTGTTTCCAGCCTACAATTAGAGTTCTGTAATGATGAAGCCAATCCCCGGGACAAACGGATTGACATAAAAAATATCATCTGTCCAGAGCTGAAAGTGATCGCTTTTACCATTTTCAAGTTGTGCGGAAGTGCAACTTTGCATGTAGCCACTGGTTCTCAGATGCGCATAGCAGTAGATTGCTTTCGAGGCACCATATTCAACTGGTGCGAGGCCGTGTTGGCAAATGTGAAAGGTCAACTTACCAGAGAAAAGAATGGGAAGCTAAAAAACTTTGGCTATGGGTCCATTGTAGTCACCTTTGCTCTAGAGAGGATCCCCATGTTAGCTTGCAACATATTCCTGTCGATTCTGGTCAACCTTGAGAGCCTAGGATGGTTTGTTGGGTTGCTTTGATGGCCTGCCACAGTGAGGGTGGGGAGATTGTGCGATTTCCCTCTACATATTTTCGTTGGATGGAATGCCAAATTTTTGTTATAGAGGATTTTCCTTATGTTGGCATGGATTTTCGTGGAACCGAGTCCGCACCACGACGGTATAGTGTGTCGCCAACAATATGATATTGTTGAGACTGGAAATGAATTTTTCGTTGTTGCGACCATGAAATCTCAGGCCGAAAATATTGGGTTTGAAGATATACAATAATATCTCCATACCATGGATCAATGGTACTAATAAGAAACAAGGATTCATCTGCGATTGGTTGTTCCACCACAGTTTCTGTATCCGTACGTGGGAAATCACACATAAGTTCAACAAATATCAATGATTTCTTGGATTTGGACTTTTCAAACTCCAAATCAAACTTCTGCAGGATAATAATCCACTTAGAGTATTTGCCCCCTAGCAATTTTTTAGTCAAGATGTACATCATAGGGTTACAATCAGAGATCACTGTCGTTTTGCGTAAAAGTATGTAGCGACGAAAACGTTGGACAACTTGAACAGCTGCCAAGGCCAATTTCTCCACATGTGATTTTTGATCTCAGTCGGATGAAAATTTCGACTAAGATAGTAAATCACATGTTGACTATGGAATTCATATTCCTGAACTAAAACCATCCCTATCGTGGAATCAGAAGCAGCAAGGTACAAAAATTAATCCTGGTTGTATTTGGGAGGATGCAGTAATGGTGCATGGGTCAATGCATTTTTCAAAGCTTCAAAATATCTATCAGCGACCTCATCCCAAAAGAATGGAACGTTTTGTTTCAACAACCTAGTGAAACCTTTCGTTAACTCAGTGTAGTTAGGAATGAATCGACGTAAAAAGTTTGCTTTCCCTTGCAAACTTTGGAGTTGGTGAAGAGTAGAAGGAGGAGGTAAATTGATGATTGCCTTAACCTTCAATGGGTTAACACGAATCCCTGCCTTTGAGACAATAAATCCCAATAATCGTCTGGATTCTACGCAAAAAACACATTTGTGAGGATTCAAACGAATCTTATAGTGCCTACATCGTATAAAAATGGCTCGTAAATGAGTAATATGATCTGCTCTGCGTGAAGAATGAGCAGGAAAATCATCGAGGTAGGGTTGCACAATATGCTTAATGTCGTGAAATGCATAAGACATGGCCCTTTGAAAAGTGGTGCCAACGTTCTTAAGGCCAAAAGGTAATTTGCGATAAGAAAAATTTCCCCATGGACAAATGAAAGCTGTTTTAGGTTGATCTGCAGGGAGTATGTTTATTTGATTGTAGCCGGAAAATCCATCCATGAACAAGAACATTTCACTTCCAGCACAATCGTCGATAATTTGATCGATGTAAGGGGTTGGATAATTGTCTTTAGGACAAGCTCGATTTATATCCCTATAATCGATACATACTCTTATTATTCCTTGTTTTTAATTGACTGGAACAATATTAGATACCCAGTCCGTTAACAGGATCAGATAAATAAAACTTGCACGAAGTAATTTTTCAACTTATGCTTTGATAATGGCAGCTTTTCTCAGATGAATCTGACGTAATTTCTATCTGACGGGTTTGGCATCCGGGTATGTCTTAATTTCATGAAAAACAATCGACGGATTGATTCTTGGCATTTATTCATATGACCAGGCAAAGATGTTGCGGAATTCCTGAAACAGGGCTTTATATGCGTGAATTTCTTCAGGTGTACAAGAAGCACCTATGTGAATGTTTTAAAAAATTCCAGGTTTTACTGAAATGTCAAGAGGAACCGTTGTAGAAATATTTTCTAAATTCAATTCAGAATCGGAATGTGAGAGAGGATTCTGAGGTTCTTTGACGTAATCAGTGATAAAAATAGAGGAAAAATCATTCTCAAAATGATCGAGATCAGGTAAAAATGAAGACCTATGGTGTAGATCTTCCCATGGTAATTCATCTACCAACAAGAATTCACGAATATGTTCATCAGTATGGAAAACTTGTTGAGCAGGATCCAGAATTGGTGTCGAAGCTAAACTCGATATTGAAAATGACTCCTGATTGATCACATTCACTGGACCAGATTCAGTTGAAGGAGTATCAGAAAATGATTGTACTTGCTGATATGCTAGCTCAAAAGGACTCAAAGGCATCGGGCCTTCGAAATAATCCAATTCTGATTCTGAAGGTACTATCCAAGGATCATCAAAGGAAATAGTACTTGATGTAATCATATTGATATTAGCAATAGGAGTTTGTACGTTGGGAGGAGGCAGGGAAAAGTTCCCAATAAAGCTGAATCTTTAATCAAACCTACTCCGACATCCTTATAAGGGATAGTTGATTTTCCGATATGTTGGATGCTATTAGTAGAGGCTGGGTCGGATGAATAATATGAGAGTTGATCTATCTTAACGATCTTTCCTTTATGAGGAAACATGATGAGACGAAAGATCGATGATACAACAACAGTCATGGCATAAGACCAACTGCGACCCAGGAGAAGGTTGTAATCCAGAGGGGCATCAACCACCTCCACATCTAGATTAGCCACTTTGCCTTCGACCTCTATTGGTAGATCTTGTAAAATACCATACGGCTGAAAACCTCTTCCATTAAAAGATTTGAGAATAGTTGGTGATTAGTTGATTGTCGAAGAACCAAGTGATTTCCAACATTTTATCGACATTATACACGTAGAAGCCCCTTCATCAACAACAGTATGAAAGATACGCTTGTTTTTTACTATTACCAGAATCTGAAAAGCCATTTGATGAGGTAGGTGCGGTGTAAAATTTTCTAAATCAAATATCATGAGGTTCGAATCCTAGAGATCTACGGCTCCTAAGGCTGACAAAAGTAATTTTCTTTGGGCTGGGCATGATTGCAATACTTCCAAAGCCGAGATTGCTGAAGGGGAAATTGCCAAATCTTCAACAATATTGTAATTCTGAGTAGCTCTCGCATGTGGATTAAAAGCTGATTTACGAAGTACACATTTTGCAGGCGGTTTAATCACTAAGTCAGGATTCCGTTTCTCGTTTTGTAATGGATCAGAAACTGAGGGAGATGTAGTCAATGCAGAATTGGATGTTTCTGCTTCTTTACCAATGT
Source organism: Pinus albicaulis (assembly GCA_034641835.2). Classification (NCBI taxonomy): domain Eukaryota; kingdom Viridiplantae; phylum Streptophyta; class Pinopsida; order Pinales; family Pinaceae; genus Pinus; species Pinus albicaulis. The sequence goes on from CM076579.1 coordinate 965,321,248, forward strand.
TTTTACTACCGTAATCTTGTGATCACATTGCAACCATGAAAATATCCTCAACCGGATTGGAGGAAGATCCAGCCATGTTACTATCTTGAGTGGGAAAGGGATCCTTCAAGACAGCAGGTATAGGCAAACCCTTAACGAATTTTGATACCTCGGCTCTATGCGAGCACTCTTTTGTAAAATGATCCTGGTCACAGATGAGACAAGGATATCGAGGTTTGCATTTTTCGTCAGTTGGTTCAGTTGTATCAATTTTCTCTTTTGAAGATTTTTTTCTTTTTATTCTTACCTTTCTTCTTACCACCAGTTTTAGATTTGGTTATAGATGTTTCTACAACATGAATATCGGCGAAAGTTTCTAGGGAAGAATCTCCTATGGGTGAATTAGGTAAAGTGATAATAGGAGAAGTAGTCTTGGAAGATTTCTTCTTACTCTTACCAGTACTAATAGAACCAATTACACCATTAGCGGCATGAGAGCCAGAAGGAGTTGCAGTTAACTGACCAGGTCTTGGTAAATCGAGGATTTTATGATACAGAGTACTTGACTGAGTATAGACAAGGTCAAGGTACTGAGCCTAAGTAATAACTTGCTCTTCCGTAACAACGCCTCCTTTGGCCACATCTTCAGTAATTTTGGGCAATAATGATTTAATAAACCATTCAGCCAAAATTTGATCAGGAATAAAGAATTTCACTAAACGCCTTCTACATCTCCATTCATGAATGTGATCAGATATGTACGTAGAAGTAGACTGCTTTAATAAAGTCAGCAATTCTGTGCCATTGTCGTATCTGACAGGCAACTGAAAATGGGTTAAGAAAGAAGTAGCTAGTGCATTAAAATTATTAAAAGAGCCGTGTGGTAACTCAATGTACCATTTGGAAGCTGGACCAATGAGAGTTCTCTGAAAAAGACGTAATCGAATAGAATCATCAAATAGTGAATTGGATGCGCACCAGAGGTGATAAGTCATAACGTGATTAGATGGGTCCTCTCCTGGCTTACCTTCAAATTTCGGAATATCACTGGGCAACTTGTTAGGCATCGACGACCAATATGGAAGATAAAAAATGGGATCGTTCGTAAGGCGTGACAGATCCGGTAAATCTAAAGTTGTTATGAATGGTAACCGATGGCTAGGGTGTTGATAACCTTGAGTGATCAAACCAGTGACAGGAGGAGGATAGCCAGGATATCTTGGAATTGGATGTGCATTTGGAATCGTGAAACCTCCTGGGTAACCAGGATTAACCAGACCATACTGGGGTTGTTGAGGTATTTGATAAGTATACCAGGGTACGGCTGATACTGATACGCTGGATTTTGTGTAGCTTGACCAATTTGATACTGTCCCTGGTACGGTTGATAAGTAAACTGAGGTTGACTAGAGACAATCATACTGGTACCAACTTGTCCCGTAGGCATTTGGACCATAGTCTGAACTGTAGGTCCTGACTGTGGTACAGAGGCTTGAGGAATTTGCACTGATGCAGGGATAGAAGAAACCGGAGCTACAGATACTCCATAAACAGGTGTTGTAGGTTGAAAAGAGGTTGCAGTAGTTGTAGCAGTTTGAGGCAGAGTCTGAGATGTACTGGGCCTAGGCTGCTGAACAAAACCAGGTGCAGGGATAGTAGGCTGAACAGGTTGCTGGGTTGGACCAGAAACTAAAGGCTATCCAGGTTGATTAGATAAATGCACATTAGGTTGCATAGTCTATTGAATTTGCGGTGGATTCCACACCATGTTCATTCCGGGGTATTGACCCGTAGAAGGTTGTATATGTGAAGGACCATAGCTTGATTGAACGTAGGGTTGATAATTAAGTGGTAAATTTCCAGCTCCTTGTAAAAATGATTGACTGGAAGGTGGTTGGAAACCTTGAGTTGGGTACTGACCTTGAGGTGGATAACCTTGAGGCATGTACTGAATTTGGGGTTGATAAGGACCCTGAGGAATATACTGAGTCTGGGGTTGACCTTGGGGTATGTATTGTCCTTGAGGTTGATAACCTTGAGGTATGTACTGTCCTTGAGGTTGTTCTCTAGGTAAATAATATTGTCCTACAGTTTGTCCTGGTAGAAAATTACCTTGAGGCTGCCCCCCAGCCGGTAATTGACTACCTTGAGGTTGCCCCCCAGGCGGTAACTGACTACCTTGAGGTTGAGGATTTGGAATATTACCAGAAATCATAAAGTTTGCTCTGCGTTCGACGTTTCAGTTTTAGTTCCATTTATACCAGTTGATAACACTTGTTCAGTTGATCGAGGAGATTCTCCTGAGAAAGTACCAGAGAGTGACTGGTACCCCGAAGGAACAGAAGGACCGCCGTATAAAAATGTTTCCGGTGATTGGGAAAACATAGATGACTCACTTGACATAATTGATGAAGGATAATAACCCCTTGGTGTAGGATGAAAAGGAATTCGGGGCGATGAAAAACTAAGACCCAGGTTCTATAAAAAATCTATCAATGAAAAATACCAAGCGTCACTTCTAAAAGGACTGTAGAATATAGATTCACTCTCCCTAAGATTCAAAGTCTGTAGGGTTTTGGGAAGAGTTACTTCTTCGTCTGGACCGACAAGTTCTTTAATGGAAATGAGGTCAGAAGGAAGATTTTCAGTAATAATATGTCTTACCCTAGGTGAACCAGGATCACTAGAAGTTGGAGTAAAAAATTTTGAAGATGGTTCCAAAACAGTAGGTTCAGTGTTAGGTTCAGAAATTTCAGGTTCTTCAGCGAATTCACTGGAAGGAGAAATACTACTACTAAGCTCAAAAACTGAAATCGGTTCTTGAATATGCTCTATTGTTTGTAGTTGATAATCAAGATGAACAACTATAGATGACTCTCCTGCTTTTGTTGATCTAATTCTACTATTAGTAGGCGATACTAGAGCTCGCAGCCCTTGAAGTTGGCTTGGTGTATATTCAGGGGGCTTCCCCTGAAGTCTACGCGATTGTCTTGGTAATTCAGCCGTGATTAAAAATTATTAATCACATGTAATCAAATGAAAATTTCAATGAAAAATTCCTAGAGTCACTAAGGAAACAAAAAAATGAATCACATGCCTAAAAATCTAGGAGATCAAACCACACACAAACAGTAACTTCCCACACTAAAAACACTAGTTGGTGATGAAATCCAACATCGTAGTATTTAATGCAAAAAGGGCGGTCGGAACAGTTACCCCGAAAACCTGGTTAATGAAACAGATCGGTGCAAGTTTCTCCACTTAAACCATCTCGAGTGAAGATAACCCTCCGGAGAGTCCAAGTGAGTCTAGTCGACGTCTGATCCAGGTACAGTGGGATCTTTCCTCCACCGTCACCTTAGGAAAAAAATGTAAGATTATGTCACTATGGTTACCAACAGGAACTAATATACTTGGGGGAACAGTCTACGGTCCGACATACGCGCAAGGGTAGAGTAACAAAGCTCAATCCCCTTGAAGGTTCCTCGACATAGTCCAAGGTATACCGACAAGTGACCCGAGGCTCCTCGACAATGGTCTATTCGAGGTTTACCATTGTTAATACGCGCATATCTTCTATCGTTCCCAATGAGATAGAATTGATTATCCCACTGGTTCAGATATGACCTCGTGCTTGAATCCTTTAAGAGGAGCTTCCTAGAGCATACAAGCGACTATTGGATTTTTTCCTACCGCAAGATCAACTACTTGTTTGTTTTAACTGTCTTGGAGAGTTAATTACTCCCTACTCCAAGACACTAGCCTAAGCTAAATTGGTGAAAAGAGCCCTAGAAATATAAAATTTACTAGATTAATTTTAATTTAAGTGTTGATTTTATAAGGTTGTTTCTTAAGACAATAGGTGCGAAAGTGAAACTGATGATATGAAGTGACCCGACTCAAATCATACTAAAAATGCATCTATTATGAGAAAGAATCTGTTTTCTTTCAATGAATTCTAGCTAAAGGAAGAGTTGAGAAATGAAATCTTTTAAAAACAAATCTTTCCTTCAAACAAGAATAAATGAAAAGAAATCTAATTTCAAAGGGAACTCAAAATGATCTATGCTCAATAAAAAATCCTTTTTTGTTCAAGATCAAAACTGCAAACTAAGTTTTTCTTCAAAAGACACTACAATTTCTAGAAAAGCACTCAAAGCTAAAAAACATTAAAATTGAGATCTAAAAATTCTAAGACTAAATCTGAATTAAAAATTCAAATATTTTAAGGATGTTTTACTTAGCTTGTGATCTAACTAAGAAATTCTTTACTTGAATCAGAAAGAACTCGAAAAAACATCCAATTTTTGTTTTTAAAGTGAAATTCCAAACTTATTAACAAAAGTTTTTAATGATTTGCAAATGAGAAAAAATGAAATCTAAATCTCATAAAACAATTTCTGCTATGATGTTAGACCCAACAAGAAAACAAGAGAATACCAATGATCTAGAGGCATACCAAGGTTTCTAATCTCTGAGCAGGATGTAAGACAAAGAAAAAATTATTATAACATGCAAATCTTTCAGAAAATCATTTAAAAATAAAAATGTTGAAACAAACTCTTAACCAAGGCTTTCTGACAGAAGATACAGGTCTGGGTAATCACTGAGAACTTAAAAACAAATCCAGAAAAGAGGATTTTAAGATTTTTCAAAAATTTTAACAGGTTCCTCAGGATTCAGTGCAAACCAGCGCGGTCCCGCACTGTGGGTACAGGAAAAGTGCGGAACTGCACACACTATCTCTAAAGGAAAGGAGCGGACACAAGAAAACAAGAGAAAAAACAAAAAATTCTGAAAGATTTATCAAGGATTCTACAGGGATTAACTACCCAAGCCAATATAATCAATCAAAATCAGGAAACATAAATTCATAAATCAAAAGTAAAAGAAATCAAAGCTCAAATATTTCCCTAGCGGAGTCACCATTTTGTTGGACAGATAAGTCGTTCTTGCAGACAAGATAGATCTCCCAAGTGTCCTACGGACAACTAGCAACAAACGGACAAACAAAACTATCTTTCTCTAGATATATTGCGATTCATAATTAAATGCTATAAAGGTTTAATGATCTTACCTTTGATCCAACGCTTGTTTGTAGTAGTAGTCCTTCAGTCGCCCGAAAGAGTTATCTTCGAAGATCTGCAATCACAAAAAAACAAACATCAAATAGCACCTGCATAGCATATATTCATAAATCATATCCATTATGGTGATCAAGGAATCCATAAAATAAACCAATCAATTGACAACTTATTGAGAAAAACATATTTATTTGTGTTAACTTAAATAAGGAAGAGCCTTACAACCGTGTCTGCCTTGATGTCATACATGCCTTCTTGGGGTCCTAAATAGGTGTTTCCTTTACTCTGATCAGCCTTGCACTCTTCCAACTGAGATACATACAGGTATGTAATCCTTCCCACATGAAATCTCAACTAAAAGGGTCTAAGTTTCAACAGCACTTCGCCTCCAACAATACTAAAACTTTAACTCATCAATTGTAACCCCTTGAGGCTACCCTATGCCTCTTTTTATAGTGGAAGAGAGGAGGTTACAGCGCCATACAAGAAGGGATAGAATCCTCCTTCAAAGGGATTAGTTCCTTACATCAAGGGGTTAGCTCCTTATTGGATGGGGTGCATGAACATGAAAGGAGCGGATTTTCCACCGTAGGAATGTTTCTAGAAGCTTCCAAAAATGACTTTAACTGAGCTTCTAGATTTTACTTGTGACTTTTCTAATCTTTTACAATGGTCCACACTTTTAATAAACATAAAGTGCGCTTGGCTACACATGATTTATAGCCAAAAGGTGTGGGACCGCAGGAAAAACTAGGAGAAAGTGCGGTACCAGATTTTTAAGGCTTTTATGAGCTTTTCTCTTAGTTTCAAGGCTTCACTTTGGGAACTTTGATATTGTAGACTTCCAATGGAGTACTAAAATTTCATGGTGACAAATTTCAGTGTAACACTGAGATCAGAGCCTGAATGGATGAAACTAGATCAGGGGTCTTCTATCTCATTCACACAACCAACCAATGTATGAGTCTAACCATGTGAATCAATGAAATGCGGTTGAACATGGTAGACAACATCTGATTACTGATCATTGTTGTAAGACGTTAACAGACACGAGAGAAACCACCGATGATGTTAATGGATCTCAAGGTACTATAGTACAAACCGTATGGTGTGAGTAAACAAGTTGATGTTGAACACCACACAGAGTCTTTTAGTCGAAGGCTAATGATGTAAACTTGTCATCGAGAGCGAGGAAACTTGCCATTGATTTATGCAAGCACCAAGGAACCAAAGGGGTGTTTCTAAGTCAACTTCTTGGATAATGTGTTGATGCCGACAGGAAGCGATCCATCATAGGATTGCCTTGATGTGTCCCCCATCAACGAAATGAAATGGGTATCATGATTGAGACAAAATGATGCTGATAGAGAACTGGATCAGTAAAGGTAAACATGGAATGAAGGCTTGTAGAGCCTCATGATTGCCTTATTTTGACACTTCATTTCTCCTATCTTTCCTCCTTTTTGTCATCATCATCTGCTCAAACAAGAATTAAATTGCAAGTTTTTGTCATGGTAAGGTATTTTAATGACCTATCTTTCATATTCAGTAATTTTCCTTATTATTAGATTAAATTTTGTATTAGATACAAAATTGACGTGATTCTGCAGCTGATTCACGTTTCTGTAGCCATCTCCATGGTTCACCAGGATCTGAGGTGCTATTTGAGCAATAGAGTATGTGGATAGGTGGAGAACGATCCCCTCATGGATTTCCTCCTATCCACCCGATCCAAATCATGCAGGAAATTTCCCAGTTGCACAGTCAAAGGAGGGGTCAAACACGTGCTGGACAAGCGAGTGAGAGTCCAAAGCTATCACACTTCACAGTTTTCTTTTCCAAATATCAAATTGTCAAGCAACTCAATTCTATTATTTGTTAGAATTTTAAGATAGAATTTGTTTAGTCCAAATAGGCATAAAACCCTTGAAATAGTTAATGAACATGCTTTTATAAATACATGGAAAACAAATTTATTGACAGTGCACAATTATGATGCGACTTTGAAACTCTTGAAACTCTGTTTTATTCCTTTTTAATTGAAGAAGTATACTGAAGGATCGATATGAAACTAGTGTTGGATTAAATCGTTGAAACCACCTGTTTGTGGAGGGCCCCTGCAAATAGAGAAGGTTCTAATTTCTTTTATGTTTTGTATTTAGATGTTTTTCATAACTCTGTTTTTATCATTTGATGCAGATTTAGTTTATGCTTTCACTGTGTTAAACGTTGTAGTCATTTACATAATTTCATTTTGCTACTTAGAGTAGGTGCTTAGATGGTTTTCCTTTGTCATTTGATGTAGGTTCATCTTCCTTTTTGATTTGATTCAATGCATAAGTAATCTTAGTTTTCTTTCCATGCAAAAATGGTGTAATGTTGATTAGTTTTTCATGTGTGATTTATTCTGAGAACATTGAATGATTTCATTTCTAGTTTCAGTGAGTTCATTTCAGGCAATAGTGATTTAGTGAATTAATTTTTGGTACAAGAGTGTGACTGCTTTCTAGTTTTATAATGATTTATGTCCAGAAAAATAGTGACTTATTCATTTCTTTGCTCAGTTTCATTTATATAACATTTCATTTCTAAAAACATAAAAAAATCAAAGTTCCTTTTCTTTCAAGAATTTGATTTCATTTTCTTACCTTAGATTGTCAAAATTATTGGATACTAATGGATAAATTAGTTGAGGCTTCTTCATATTTGTTTTAGTTTTTAAAACTTAGTTGATCTGTAGAATTTAATTTATCTTTGCAAAGTTGTTTTTTTTTAGAATTTAGTTGTAATGTAATCCATCAATTTCATTAAGGACATAGGAATAAAAACATCCTTAGAAGCAATCTCTACAAATGTAACTATCACACTAATAACTTGAGGTTTATAGCATATATAGTGCACTTTCACTTCACAAGTTTACCAACTCCAGTCGATAATTTATGTCAGCAATTAAACAACATTAAATTGACTAAACATTTTGGCACCGTTGTCGAGGAAGTGTAAATAGGAGCCTTTTTTCTTTCTAAAAAGAAAAACACAACACGCCTATAATAAAAATAGAAAAATGATATGCATAGAGAAAGAGATTATAGGGGCAGATTTGTAGCTAGAGTTAGAAGCTTAATTCCAACAACACCACTCACCCCATCTAGACCTTGTAGTGCCATACCATCCACCCAAACTCGTATACCATTCTTTGCAGGTAGACATAGACTTCCTAAGGTACTAAGATATGGAACTCAACCTATAAATTCACCAACTTCATCAATTGAAGTAGTTGTGGAAGAACAAGACCCTACATCCCCAACAAAAGGAGTAATATTCCTAACTACAACTTGGGAACAAATTTTAGCTCAAGAACTAGAAATCCCTAGTGAATAAGAGGAAGAATAAATATATTATAATATACCATTTCTAGAGGAAACATAAGCATAAGAAGAAGAACAAAAAAATTCAATTTTGGAACCTTATATTAGTTCTGAGGAGTCTACAATGGATGGGGAAGGAGAAGGGGAAGTACACAATGTGAATGATGAACATTTAATAATTGAAGGAGGTGGACCTAGGATTAGAGGTGGAGGTGGAGGTAGAGGAAGGGGAAGAGGAGAAGAAGATAGAGTAGACCCAGATCCTGCTGGATTTCCTATCCTTGATGAAGATACTACAACCACAATGCAAAATATCTCACCCTCTATCCTTCATAGCTTCCATGGATTAAGAAATGAGTATCCTAAAACATTTCTTTTTGAATTCAATTTTTTATGTAGATCATATGACTACTTACTCAATTATAAAAAGTTAAAATTGTTTCCAAAAACTCTTAAGGATGCTGCATTAAAATGGTTCACGGGTTTAATAACACACTCTATTAGAACATGGGAGGAAATGAAAAATGTGTTATTATTAAAATACAAGGATTACTGCATGCCTCATAACCGAAAAGATAAAGTGTTTAAAATGATGCAGAGAGAAGATGAAAATTTGAGGATTTAATTGAAAGATTCAGTTATAATCTTAAAAGGGCTAAAATGGAAAATTTGGATCAAGATACTTTTAAATCTCTCCTAATAAAATTCATTAGAGATGAATAGATAGATATCTTTAACATGATGGGAAAAAGAGACATTTATCTGTTATAATTACCTAAAATTTCTGAATTATGCATACATCTTTCAAAAGGTAAGTCAAGAGTTGGAAAGAATCCAAGAGACCATGTTATCTCTAGAATTAATAAATCTGCGACTAGAACGATAAGTAGGGCTGAAATAGGAAATTTTCTAGATGAATTTAAAACAAACATTTTAGGGAGTCTTAGTGAACAAATAGACACCTTGAAATTAAAAAACAAGTAAAGAGTTGAAAGTGATGCCTTATCTGTATTTTGTCTGAAGTGCAGAAAGAAGCATTCTTTAAGAGAATGCCCTCTTGATTTAAAAAGTGTAGAAACTTGTGTTATATGTACAAAAAATCATGACGCAAAAAAATGTCCTTCAATACCGCGTCTTAAATCTATCTACCGAGAGGAAGTGGTTCCAAACCAAATGGATCCTCTTTGTTTTGTTGCTAGAAGACCATGAAAAGGATCACAAACTCAAGGTTTCAACACTCAAATGTATACTCAATCCCCACAGAATAACTGGACTACACCAATTCCATGGAAGCCTTGATCTCAATCCCAACCTTGGACACAAGGATGTCAAAATCCTTATGGTAGATATTCTCAATATCACCAATATCCAGAACCTTATCCAAAAATTCCACCACAATATTTTCCTCAGTCTAGTCAACAACCTCGAACTCAATTTCAAAACCAAAATCCACAACTTTAATTACCATTTCCACATCGACCAAATCAATTGCCTGCTTAACCACTTCCAAACCCAAATAATAAAAATGCACAACCTGTTTACAACATTGAGGGACAAAATTTCCACACTTACATGATAACTCCAATAGATATTAACAATGTTCAACTTAGATGTGGTAGAATATTAGAAAAGAAGTCATCATCTATTGTTATTCAGGAAAAATAAAAGGATGATCATTTTGAGGAAGAGATATCTCTTTTTCAAAAAGAAAATCCTCAAAATAAAAATATTTATTTTGAAGAAGAGACATCTCTTCATCAGAAATAAAATCTCCAAAAACAAGCCACTCCTACACATAATACTCCAATAAAATAAAATCCCATTATGGAACAACCTTCAGTATTTGTCTCAAAATCACCTTTCCCTGAAAGATTACAAATTGATAAAGGGGTAGAAAATAGATCATAATGCCTAATTATGATATGTTAGATGAGATGAAGAATGTTTGCATAAAAATTCCTTTGCTACAAGATATCAAAGAAATTCCAATTCTTGTAAAAACAATTAGGGAGTTAATATTAAAAAAGGAGGAATAAAAAGAAAAGAAGTCAAAAGAATTCAGTTAGTTGGAAAAAGTGCAGATATCATGATGGGAAAAACAAAAATTCATAAATATTTAGATCTGGGAAGTCCCATTGTGAAAACACACGTCAATGGTATTGAAATACCAAACACACTGATTGATTTAGGAGCAGCTATAAACATCATGAGTAAACAAACTATGGATCAATTAAAAATTCCTAATATCCAATATACACCATCATTGTTACAACTAGCAGATAGATCTATAATCAAACCTGATGGTGTGTTAGAAGAAATTTATGTATCCTTAGATTATTGGGAATATCCAAATGATTTTATGATCTTGACACTCAAGAATAACTTAGGGGGACATCCATTAATATTGGGGAGACCTTGGCTAGCTACAACCGATGCTTTTATCAGTTGTAGATCCAGTGATATGTTTATCTCAGATGGAAGCTCAATAAATAAATTCACATTATATCCACCTGCAAAAACAATGATAGAGGTAGAAAATGAAGAATGGATGGATGATGATAATGATATACAACCTATTTTTACTATCTCACAAGTTAATGAAGAATATCAAATTTTAAATTCAATAGAAAATAATGAATCATCTTCATATTGTGAGGTTAGACAAAATTTTCAAGAACAGTGCAACATTGAATATTTATCATCCAGTCAAATGTATTTATATTTCATGCAAGAATTTGGAAATTCTTCAATAGAAATATTCCCAGGAAAAAATTTAAATATAAACAAAGATCTAGAATAATTTCAAAGGAAGAAATTAATAGAAACATTGCAAGAATGCTCTTGTGCATATGCATGGGAATACCCTGACATGAAAGGAATTAATCCTAAAACTTGCATGCATCACATATATATTGAAGAGAATTCCAAACCAATCTAACAACCTCATAGAAGAATGAATCCAAACTTAAGGGAAATTGTCAAGGAGGAACTACATAAACTGTTAAATGTAAATTTAACTATCCAATATTATACAGTCAACAGTTTTCACCTTTAGTAATTGTTCCTAAAAATAATGGAAAATTGAGAGTATGTATTGATTATAGGGATCCGAATAAGGCCACTTTGAAATATCATTTTCCGCTCCCTTTCATAGATCAAGTGTTAGATACATTAGTAGGGAAGAAATATTTCTCATTTTTGGATGGTTTCTACGTGAGTATAATCAGATTCATGTTGCACTAGAAGATCAAGATAAAACCAATTTTACCTTTCCATGGGGAACTTATGCTTATCGAGTACTTCCTTTTAGGTTATGTAATGCACCAAAAACATTCCAAAGATCAATATTGGGTATTTTCTCTGATCTAATTCATGATTGCGTGGAATTTTATATGGATGATTTTACTGTCTATGGAAATTATTTTGAAGAAACTCTTAACGATTTAGAAAAATTTCTCATAAGATGTAAAGAAGCAAATATCTCATTAAGTCATGAATTATTTTTGATGATATTTAATGAGGGGATTGTTTTAGGGCACAACATTTCAGGAAATGGAATTAAGGTGGAGTCATCTAAAGTAGAAGTTATTTCTAAATTAGCAGTTCCAATTTGTCAAAGAGATGTTAGGATTTTTCTTGGTTTCACTGGACACTATAGTAGATTTATAGAAAAATTTACAAAAATTGCATCTCCACTCTTCAGATTTCTTACAAAATTTTGTGAATTCAGTTGGAATCCTGATTTCCAAAAAGCCTTTGAAACTTTGAAAGAGAATATTTTTGAAGCACCTATTCTAAAAGGACCAAAATAGAAATTTTATTTTCATATTTCAATTGATGCTTCAGATACAACTTTGGGAGCTGTATTAGGAAAAAAATACTTGAATCCTTATGCCATTTACTATACAAGTAAAAATTTGACTCCTACAGAGTTAAATTATACTGTTACATAAAATGAGTTTTTAGTCGTTGTCCATGCCATTAAAAAATTTAGAAATTACATCACGCGCTATGAAAATTTCATTCATACAGGCCATTCTGCAATTAGATATATAATGAATAAACCAATTACTAATGGTAGAGTCACAAGATAGTTATTATTGTTACAGGAATTTAATATCACTATTTTAGATCGACCTGGAAAACAAATTATAGTTGCTGAATTTTTATCTAGAATCCAAAATGGTAACAATGATATACTTGTAGAAGATAATTTTCCTGATGAATATCTCTTTGCAATATCCACTAAATCTCCATGGTTTGCAAATATCGCTAATATTTGGCTACAGGGAAATTATCATCATATTTGTTTCCTAGAGAGAGAAGAAAGATAATTCAAATGAGTGCATCTTATTCATGGATAAATGAGGAATTGTACAAGACACGTCGAGATCTCATCATTTGAAGATGTGTAAGAGAGGATGAAATAATTGAGATACTAAAATCATGTCATGATGAACCATGTGGAGGAAACTTTGCTGATAAAATAACTACCCATAAAGTCCTTCTCTTGGGATATTATTTGCCTTCCATTTTTAAGGATGCCAAAGAATATGTTAAGATATGTGATAGTTGTCAAAGAATGGGTAAACCTATTCCTTCAGATGAAATGCCTCTACAACCTCAAGTACTTATTGAACCCTTTGAAAAATAGGCTCTAGATATTGTCGGACTAATTAAACCACCATCAAGACAAAAGAGGTATATGCTTGTGTGCACTGATTATGTTACTAAATGGGTACAAGCTAAAGCACTTTCTTTTGCTACTGGAAATTTTGTAGTTTTATTTGTTTTTGAGGATATTTTTATTCGTTTTGGTGTCCCAAGGGAAATTGTGATATATCAGGGTACTCAATTCACATCCAAGGTGGTGCAGAAGATAGTAGAGGAATACAAAATCAAGCATAGAAAGTCTACTCCATATCATCCACAAGAAAATGAACAAGTAGAATCTACTAACAAAGTGATTGAAGCAATCCTTACCAAGACTTTACATTTGCATAGAAGGGACTAGGAAGAAAAGCTTCCTGAAACTTTATTTGCCTACTGAACTACATGGAGAAGTACTACAGGACAAACTCCCTATGAACTTGTTTATGGGAACCAAGTCCTATTTCCGATTGAGTTCCAATAAAAAATTTCAAGACAACAATTAAATTGGGACTTGAATTGTCAGAAGCACAAAAACATAAAATAGAACAACTCAATGAGCTTGATGAAATAAGACAAGATGTTATTCAAAAGACTAGTCTAGTGCAAAAACAAAGATCCATATGGCATGATCAGTATATTAAAGAAATAAAATTTCAAGAAAGTGATTGGGCACTACTATTTGATTCAAAATTCAAATATTTTCAATGAAAATTTCAAACCCATTGGCTTCGGCCTTATGAGATTGAAAGAGTCTTTGATAATGGGGCAATAAGGATCATGACCATTGATGAAGAAAAAATTCATCTCCTTGCAAATGGACATTGACTGAGAATCTATCACAAACCATTAAGAAAGGAAGAATTTGTTAAGATTTTCAAGACAATTTTGATGTAAAGTTGGTTGAGAAGAATTCTTCTTCTTCTTGAGCTTAGAAGCCTTATTTTATTTTATTAATCTAAAAAAAAAGAGTACACACACACACACATATATAACAAAATAAAATAAAATAAATAAATAAAAATTGTATAACCATGAAAACCAACAATTGTTGGCATGTTGATACAAAAAATCTAAGGTGAAAACCAAAATTTTTGGCACCTTAAATTTTCTTTATTCCTATTCTAAAAGTCCAATTTTCTTTACATCCATTTATTTTTCTAGAATAAAGACAACTATAGAATTACTAAGATTCTGCAGCTCTGATATATTTCTGTTGAGATTGCAACAAGATGATGAGCTTAGTGGGAAGAAGTCGCCTTCACTAAGTGGGCCCGTAGGCTATTTTTGGCGCAAGTCTATTTTTAGACTATGTCTCTTTTTAGACATGTCAATCATATTCTATGAGTTGCAGGATGCTATTTGTGGATGGTTGGTCAAGTTGGAAAAATATATGGACTTCTATTTTTAGACATATTGGGCGGAATCTATTTTTAGATTGCCAGTCTAAAAATAGATATGTCGAATATTATTAGCTCTTAATAATATTTTGACTATAAACATTATCTTATTCTCTTGGAGCACTTCAGTTAAGTGCACAGATGTGGCACAGGAGCTGACAGAAGGAATTACGCTATTCCTGAGGGTTAAGTGGAGCTATTGCATGGATACTTCAGTTAGAACTCATGTGACATAGTTTGGTGGAGTTATTGAGGTAGTTGATGGAGTTGTGTTCAGTTTAACTGAGTTAAACATAGTTGAGCTAGTTGTATCTAGTCTAACTGATTGATACACTAGTGAGAGTGGTGTGAATTAATGATTAATTAATTCACTAATTATTAAATCATTAATCAACTAAAGAATACATCAGTTAACTACAATGCATGGACAGTTTCAGTGGAGACCAGTGGAGAGATAGGTGAAAGAGCAGGTTAACTATCAGTTGTGACTATAGTGTTGCATGATTTGCAACAACCAATGGTTGGAGATGCCAATGAGGATTGCGTGAGAAAGGCTGGACCAATTCGAGTTCATTCAGAGCCATTCTTCAGCAGTGATTGCGCAGTAGAGGCAGGCTAGCAGGTGGCAGAGATTGGAGCATGTGTTTTTGCTAGATCGGACCTGATTAGTGTGTAGCAATTGGAGATTGTACTGAGAGCTTTGTGAGGAGCTTTGTATAATGATTGTTACATGATATCTATGACATATAATATACAGATAGTTGGGGGTTTTCATCTTTAAGCTTTACCATAAAATACTGTGTTCATATGTGTGATTGTTTATGGTTTTAATGTGCGCATGCGATTGTTTTTATTTCCGCAATTAATGATCAATGGTAGAAGAGATTCTGTATTGTGCATGAAGTTAAAATAGTGTGTGATCAGGAGAATCTCGGTGTATAACGTATCAATTATCAAATTTCTACAATTTTTGCAACTAATGTTTGACATGAGCCTTTTTGACTAAAGAAATTGAAGAATTCACTGAGAGCACTTGAATAAAATGCAAAAAGAAACAACCAAGGGTTAGAAACAAAAATTAAAAGGTATGTAAATGCAAAAAAATAATTTGATAATAAGGATTTAAACATTAGTATATGAATTATATGGGCATTAAATACCACCAATTGAAAAACATTATTGCTAAGAGTTGATTGTGTCAAATCAAATCAAATCTAAAAACTTTGCCATTCACTCTTCATCATTACATAGACGCTCCAAAATCAAATCCCGATTTCATTGTTGAAATCAACTAACTCATACTCTAATGGTCAGTTCTTCTCAACCTCACTCATGCTCTTGTTAATTCCAAAGCCCTCGTTCACACCATCAACCGAAACTTTCACTCATACCCTGTCAAGAGGCAGTCTTGAGGAAAAAATTCTCAAGCCATGGGAATCATAGTGAGGACATAATCGGAAGGGAGGAAGTTTATGGAAGGGTACCCACAGGTGAAAGAGGTGATACATAAAGCACAATGGCTCAGTTTCGTGGAGAAATTAAAATATTTTAATAAGGTAAATAAGTCATGTTCCAGGGATTTTGATGGAATGGAGGTCGAAATCACCGATGTCAAATTTGTAGTAACATAGTATTTCATTGCTAAAGCCACCCGGTTGCCAAGAACTGGAGAAAGGTGTTTCAAAAAAAGAGGAATTGAAGGTGAAGAATGAAAAATCTTTCTGAAAAATCTAGGTATTAAAAAGGGAATACCAAGCACAACACTTAAAGGTAAATGGAGGAATTTGCTATTAATAATTCAAAAATATGTCACCTGTAAAGGGAGATTTGGGTGAATTTTATTTTATTGTGTTCGACTATTGATGAATGCAAAGGGTTGCAACACAATGTAGATAATCGTTTGCAGTGCAGTGTAGAGACTTCATGCACACGGTTCTGCCATTTTCAAACTCCTCATCTGAGTCCGAGTGGAAGGAACTATCCCTATCCCAGCTAAGCCTACCATCTATTGTAGGGTTGATCCAATCTACGTCCCTTGCCATTAGCTTGTAGATATGATCAACATCCTCTTCTGTGCGCACCGGTTCTGTGTATCTTTCTCCTTCTATAGGGTCTAGAGGGGCCACGACACTAGTTCCATTTTTTTCAAACACCATACTTCTGCGCTTGAGGTTGATGATAAAATCCATGTTAATATCTCAATACATGCCCAACAGTGCAGGGTACAAATCTGAGTCATCAACAATCTGAATAACTTCAAAGTTAGCCAATGCCTTAACTACTTCGATATCAACTATCACCCCAGAAAGGCTACCCATTGGGATAATATTTTTCTTATTTTCCATGCGCAACTGTATTGGGGACCATTCCAGCTTAGGCTCTCCCATTTTCTGCCAAGTCTGCTTTGGTAGGAAATATGCATCAGACCCCAGATCCAAAATGACATGGTCCATATCAAACTCACCTATCTGAGCAGTCAGGCGCATCTCTCGGCCAATTCTTCTCTTGTTCTTATAAATTTTGTTGACAACCTTTTGCTCCACCTGAGGTTGCTCATTCTTGAATATTCTCAACTTCCTTCTTATTTTGTAGAAGTTTGATACATGCCTGCAAAAAGTTTCATCTTTGCAGGCTCGGCCCCTTCGACGATATCCATGGAAATATTGCTTGGTACTTTAGATGTGACAGGATCCGCAAAGTCCTTCTTTGCTTGGACAAAGGTTTCCTTCTCCCTTTGTAGGTTAAATCCCTCCTTTTTCTCAGGAGCTCTCCAGACCCAAACATCAGTAGTAGGTCTCTTACCTTCTTCTTGATCTTCTCCTGTTGCTACATCAATTTTGGTCACAATATTTAAGCTAGGATCTTCAGTGTGCGGTCCACTCTCATCATTTGAACATTCTGCGTGGGTGTCTGCAGGGATAATTTTAGGGGAAAATTTTAGCCCAAAGGCGAATTTTAAGGGATTTTCAATTTTAATAGGGTGAATTTTTTACATAAAACCCATTTTCTATAGTTTAATAAAGTTAGCCCAATAAATATTTTAAAAATAATTAATTATTAAGTAGTAGCCCACCAAAAAAAAGGGCGCATAACATGGAAAAATGAAATTCGCCCCGATTTTTTTCTTATGGAGAAAATTTCCATGGCATTCGCCTGGATTTACAGGGCCAAATGAGGAGTTACGGTGATTCGCCCCAATTTTTTCAATGGTTAGGAGAGGTGGCTGGCTGCTGGACACAGATCTTCTTGCTGGCTGAGCAAGGCCGACCCTCTCTGGTCCGTTCGTTGTTAGGGCCTTCCTATAGTTGGTATATAGAAGAGATATACAGTTCGAAAAATATGGTATTGGTGTTCACTGTTGTGGAAGATAACACTTGCCACAGCGGACGCGCTCGACCTCAAGCGCACGCCGCATGTACAAGCTCGCTCGACGCTCTCAGAGTCCAGACTCCAACGCCGATTAATAACACAGAGGGGAGAGTAACTCTTTAACTGGCATTGCATTGGGCTTAATACCAGGGGTCCTGGTCTTGCAACTAGTTTCAGACATCAATCCAACTTGACGAGGAGTTTGAACATGAGTTCCCAACTGTTAAACTCTAGTGCCTTATTGTGGATAAAAACAAAAAGGGTTTATGGGTTTGATGCTATAACCTGACCTAAAAGGCTACAGGGACCTTTTCAGAGACAGTAACTCTTTCACTGCCATTCCATTCATGGGCGGCATACCAGAGTTCGAAGACTTTTATCTGGTTTCTCACCTCGATCAAAGTTTACCATGAGTTTGAACTTGATATCCCTCCTGTTAAACTCTCGTGCCTTTGTTGTGGATAAAAGCAAAAGGGTTAATAGGTTTGACGCTGTGATTAGCCCTCATATATTAGGTATTAGAAGATTGACTTAGTATTGCAGTAGAAATATTGTTTACAGCTTATAAGCCCAAAGTGAAAAGTCTATCTTCTTCTCAATCTGCAGTGAAAATGCTAATTTATTTGAAGTTTGATATTGGCTTCCTTTGAAGGAAATTTTTAGCCTTTCCTAATATGATTAGCAAAGCTGGTTCAAATGCTCTGTAGTTGGTTCTGTGAGTTCTAAAGGTGATAAAGGAAGGATGCATATTGTCTAGTCTCTTACTAAATTGTAGTCTTAGCATGGTAATGATTGGACCCGTAGATATATAATGGCATTTTATCCTCTAATGTAACTTTTTGGTAATTTTAACTTCTTGGTGCCAAGCATTTTTCTGGCATTGGCCAGTTGTTTCAATTTTCCATCCATCTTTTGCAACAACAAATTGAAGATCTTGTTGTGTAAAATTCTAAACTTGAGTTTTCCAAGCCTTAGAAAAAAAGTATGTGTATGTTTTGTTTAATTGCATTGGATAGTTGTTCTGGTTATTACTTGTACACTTTCTATCAAATAAGAAGTTACATGTTGGGTCTATGTGATTACAGGCTATGGGAGCTGCACATACGCTTCAGGTACGAGGTATGTATTGGATAAACAGTAAACTTGAAAAGCTTGTTTACAACCCTTTATTTCTTCTTTTTCTTTTTCTCATGTATTGGGTTGTACAGCCCTCAGTTTAAAGTTTTGATCTTTACTGATACCTTGGGTGTGAATGATTTGCAGCACTATCAGTACTCCTCCTTCTGCGACAATTAGTACTACACCACCTCCTATTGCCATGGTTGGTATTGGTACTGCTCCACCTCCTCCTTCATTTAGCACCACTCCAACCACTCCAACTACTACCACTCCAGTGTACAATGTCAGCTCTCCAACCGGGGGTATTACTAATCCTACTGGTGGTATTACTACTCCCACAGTGGGGGGCATTACTGGAGGCCTGGGACCAAGTTCATCTACATACAATACCACGCCACCATATGGCAGTGCACCATCATTCTTCCAGGATCTGCCTTCATCATTTATATTATTCCTCTTGTCTCTAGTGGTGGCTGTAATACTAGGCTAAGTACTTAAAATGCTAGCTCTGTCTGTTTACTAGTGCCATAGCTAGCATGCCAAGTGATGAGGATGATGTTATAGAAATTCTCATCTTTAGTAGCTCCTACAAGCTATTTGCTTTTGTTAAGAGGCCGCAGGTGAAAATTTGGTTGGGAGATTTTTGGAGATGGGCATAGAAGTGCAGGTCAACCCTTTATTCTTTGCAAGAGATGCATGAGTAAGGGGGGCATATTGTTCCCAAATTTTCATATGTACATTGAGTGCTTTGCAAGAGTTGGTACATTCCTTTCCCACTCACATTTGGTATCTCTTCAACAAATAAAACTATCTTCATCGATACTGTGTGTTCTTTCTACTGCATTTTAATATTTCTTGCTCAGTTGTGAATGTCTGAACAAGTGTGAAGTTCTCACAGTAGTTGGGCACAAAGTTTAACTATACTAGATCTTATAATGCTAATAGCAGTAGCTTCTGTATGATATGCCCTATTGAGATCCAGGAGATGGATGGATATGCCCACCTCAGATGCCAGCCAAATGTTGGTATTTTAAACTTAAGTAAAAATAAAAATAATTGAGACTAAGCAGTCAATGCTACAGATTCTCCTCTGTGGAGAATTGTCCTGCTTGGGTTTTCTCAGTTCGTATTTTTGTTTTACTTAAGTGAGAATCTGGAAGTTTCAAGTAGGTCTTGGATCTATCTATTCAGGGACTAAAAACCTAGGCATAAAGAGGTTTTTGGATGTCTGCTACTTTAAATATACTTAGTAAAGGTTCCATAGATTGGGCTGATTCCTTATTTTAATGAAAATTAATCTAAAATCTATCTGACAATTATCCTCTGTAAATTAAGTATTTAATTCATATGAAATCATGATGTAATGCTTCACACATTTCTCTATCTTGAGCCCGCATTGATTCCTGTCAAGTAATTCGGATTCCGCATTCAAATGCAGATTCATTCTACCTGCATTTTTCTCTGTCTTCAGCCCACACTGATCCCTGTCAAGTAGTTTGGATTCTGCATTCAATCATAGATTCATTCTACTCACATTGGTTCCTGTAATCCGCATTTAAACCCAGAAAATTTTCTTTCAGTCTACTCCATCTTATATTCCAGACTTGACTGTTCTCACTTATATGAACATAACACCTCATATTCATTTATCCGCAGAATAGTCCACTCTTTGTCACGCATTTCAATTACTCTTCTTCAGGTTATCTGCACTTCTTACTTAGAGAGATCCGAAAAACTTGATATGTGATTGACTGCAGAGAGTGTATGTATATGGTGGCAGTCTTCTTGTTTTATGCCCACCATCCACTAGCTAGAAGGTCGACGGATTCCCCTTCAGGACATAATGGATGATGCCATTCGAGCTTTTGATGCTTGAGGGTTTTATCTCTTATGTTATGTGGGGTGTTGTTTCAGTTATACTGTTATATTCTATAGTATTATGTTTTGGGTAAGACTTGCTTTTCTGTGCTACTCTCTTAAAAAGTGCTAGACTGCCTTTATTAATAGAACTGTGTTACTTTTCTATGGTGCAGTGCTATACTTAACTTCTCTCCAAGTTTTTGGTTTATATATATATATATATATATATATATATATTATACAATTATATGCATTGCATTATGATCAGTAGGTGCTTTAACAAATTATGATATTTAGGACTGTGATTGAGTTTGTTGTGCATGGTTATTTTTTTCTTTCTTTTAACAAGAGATTTGCATTATTTTGTATTGTTGTGCAGTAGTAGCTTTTAGTTGTCCTTGCTGATATTCAGATGTGGATTAATAATTCTGATATGGATCTTGTCTTCAACATTGCAACATTACTATCTTGTGTATGGAAAAATGCTTATCAGTGGATTAGATTTGTTATGTGGTTATTTGGTTGATTTTTAATAGCAATAGTATTCAAGCGAAGGATGAGGTATGCTCGGATTCCCCTTCAAGACATTATGGATGATGCCATTCGAGTTTCTGACGCTTGAGGTATTAGCTGATTATTTGTAGTAATTCTGATATGGATTGTAGTCTTCAACATTGCACCAGACTAGCTTGTGTATAGAAAAATGGTTCAACATTGCACCGGACTAGCATGTGTATAGAAAAATGGTTATCAGTGGATTAGATAAACTTGTCATGTGGTTATTTGGTTGGTTTTTAATAGCAATAGTATTCATGCAAAGGATGAGATATACTCGGATTCCCCTTCAGGACATTATGGATGATGCCATTCGAGGTTCAGACGCATGAGGTTTTAGCTGATTATTTGTAGGTTGAATCTATTCTGTCTACTGCTTAAATTGTACAATGTAATGTATGTTGGGAAACTGTTAAGATGGCTGTTCAACCTTACTTTTGTGTGGCATGATGTTTTAAGTATGCCTTTCTCTTGTATAATTCAATTTTATTCTGTACTTTTTTTAGTTTTGCTGGGTTGACTTTACCGATGAGGACTAAATTACTTTTTCATGGTGCAGTGTTGTACTTTAATTCTCCTCCTTTATGATCTTCGTGGTTATGTTTTAATCAAATGGTGATCTCTAGAGTAGGTTGTACCTGAGATGCATGTTTATGCTATTAATAGTTGCATGTACGACCTTTCATATGAAGGTGCCCTATTTTTCATCAAATTGCAATTTTTTAAGACTAATTTGATCTTTTTAGGCTTTAAAGGATGTATTGCTGGGTTCTGTTACTGAATGCTTAGCAACAGATGCTAGACCCTTATATTTTGCTTGTTTGATGTTTTTTTTTACTCTACTCTTGTTTGGTGGGATACGGGCACGCATTGTGGCATTAAATGGCCATTATTTTTTGAAAAATGGTGGCCATTTTGTATTATCTATCAAGGTACATATGTTAGACCTTTCTCATACTTCTGAAGCAAATCTAGAAATCATGCTTCTGTTCCTCATTTTTTGATTTTCACTCTTTAATGCAGGCAAATTGCATTGACTCTACTGTGCCAGCGGAGGCAGTGTTTGCTCAGGAAGTTAAGAAGTTGCAAAAGGAGCAATTTAAGCCATTTGAGCAGGTGACGTTAGAACCTTTTGAAAGAGATCATGCTTGTGTTTTAGGTGGCTACAGAATGCCCAAGAAACAGAAAGCAGCAGATGCAGCTGCGTGAAGGAGTTTCTATGATCAATTAAAGAAACGAGCTCCTTGTCTCAGGAATGCAAAATGCAATCTTAGATCAAGTGATGCCTTCCCCTCTCTCTTCTTGAAATGAGCCCTGATGGACATTGGGAGGGGGGCAGTGACTGGGTTATATTATAAAATTTTTGGACTGCTTTGCTTTGTATTTTTTTGACATTTACATGAGCAAATTTTTAATCTAAACTGAAAGTTGGTCTGAGAGTTATATGTTTTTGCAAAAACTTGATTCAACTACTTGGAGGTGTTAAGGTGGAAATACTTTTAATGCTCTAGTGTTTTTTGTGTTTTTATTAGCTAGCTCAGTTGTCTTACTCTTTGCCTATAACTTATTTGGTTATGCTTTGAAATCTTTTTATATCTGCATATAATCTCAGTTGGTTGTACCAAGATGGGTTTCCTTGCTTTGAAATCTTTTTATATCTGCATATAATCTCAGTTGGCTGTACCAAGATGGGTTTCCTTAAGGCCTATAGTTTTTTACCTAGTAGGGATATGATCTGCATTTGTGTTTAGCTTGAGCAATTTTGATGTCAAAAGACTTGTGTTCTATGAAGCATGTGAACTTGTAGGCCATTTTTGTGCTGAACATAGTTTGAAAGTACATTCCATGTTTGAAATATCCCACGTTCTTCAACAATTAAGAAAAGTGAACATAGATAATAAATTACTTGAAGTGAAGTTCAGTCATATGAGGATATCTTTATAAGATGGTTATTATAGAATTATTGAGAGGAGAATTCAAATGAAGACATGCTCTTAAGATGGGCACTAGTCTTGCTGTTGTTGTCAGACATCATTAAAAACATATTTTCTGGGTTGTCAGACATCATAAAAATGATTAAACTATATGGAGGTATTAAGTAGGAAATGCTTTGAAAACCACCAGTTTTGGTGGCTTGGTTAATATTGATCTCCTGCCAGCTTTAGTTGTGTCACTCCTTGTCTATTAGCTGTATTGGAGATTTTTTTTTTTTTTCTTTGTTTTTAATTTATTGAAATCTTTACTTAGTAAGGCATTCTTTGTGAGATCTCCCCTCCTGTTCCACTGTGTGATGTTTTGCACCATTGATTGGTGTTATATGATAGAAATATTGTGTGATGTTGTACCGATCCCTCGCAAAAACCTACAGACTGTAGGGTGCCTACACCACGACACATGTTCATTAAATTTAGAGACTGGGTGGGTGTCTCCATCAAGCGGGATACCAACTCTCATTGCCTTTAATTCCCTCCATGCTGCATGTTCAGTTAGCAGTGCCATTAAATCCAGAGACAGGCAAGTTCCTCCATTAGCTGGGATACCAGTTCTCATTGCCATTAATGCCCTCCATCATGCCGCTTGTGCTGAGCATGCAAGTGCCTCCATCAGGTGGCATATCAGGTCTCATTGTGCCATTAATGCCCCTCGATTCAAAGCACGATAATTTATTACGTTTTACAGGCCTCCATGACTTAGAGACAATTGTACCATTAATGCCTGATTCTGAGCGCATGATAACCCCCCCTCAATGGTGGTGAGCTTAAGTTTGTGCTAGTTTGGTATTAGTCAGTTACAGATAAAGCTCTGTCTGCGCCGAGAAACAACTAAATTTGTTGTTTAGTTGTTTGCGTGTCGATACATTGCAGGGGATTTAGGGATCCAGGGCTGTGAATCTTCCATTCTTTCAAAGGAAACCTTGCTCTCTATAAATATACTCATCGAGTTTTTCTTAGTTTTTGGTAAATTTGGGTGCTCTGGTGTTTTCTACATTGTGAAATCTATTTATTGGTGCAATTAATGTGTAATGTTACTAATGTATGGTTGTTCCTTTATACTACATCCGGTCATTGAGCATACCTTACAACACAAACATTTGTACTTCACTCATTTCACTAGTAGGTCTGAGAATGTTGGTGCAAATTTAGGACCTAGTTTTTAGTTTAGTAGGCCAAAAGGGTTGCACTTTACCATAGAGCACGATTAGGTTTAAATAGTTTAGACAATAAAACTTGATTCAATAAATGATTATTTAGTTTAACATAGTTTGTTACTTCCAAGTTTAAACCGAAATATAGTAAACATCTCTTTGGCATGTCCCAAAATATAAATATGTAGCTACAACATGAATTCCTATGTTGATAGGAAAAGCTTAACGGTGGTATTGTTTGGAATGGATGTAAGGAAGAGCTCAACTAACTATATTCATTCTGCATATGTTGTGATGTCTCTTGCTATAAAATTGGTACAACATGAAATAGTTAAAAGGATCTGTATGTCTTTACCTTGTTGACTATCGTTAACATAAAATCTGTCACATCATTTTTAAGGTATTACGTCCAGTAAAATGATAAATCTGATGGCGATTTGTAGACCCTAGTGACTCCAATAAAGAGTTTTTTGAATATTTCTAATACAAATGCAACCTCTACCATAGTTTGTCGTTCTTCAGATGATTCTCTTGTGCATCCCAATCCCAATGCCACGAGTTTATTCACACAGTTTTGAGTATCTCATATTGCTCTAGTGCGTCAATATTTTCATCCCTCAACAGGTTGCTATCCGTCACTTCCCCCATTTTTATCGGGAAAAAGCCATGGTCACCCTCTTAGGTAGGTTCCGTCCCCTCTACAAACATCACCCTTTGTTGACACAGTTTTTCCAAATCCATATTCTATATTCAGGCCAACTAGTCATCAAATTTTGATTGAGGCAACTTAGCAATACTTATATAATCTGTTTTGCTCAATTTTGTGAAGTTCCAAACCTGGGGCAACATAGCCAATGGATCCTTTTAGACAAAGTGTGGAAGTGATTGAGTCCATCGAGTCTTGACAGACAAGTTAATTGTGCAATGCCAAAATCAGATAAATGTGTTGTCATATTGTTATCGAAAATGATATTGCTGGGCTTTATATCAGAATGCACCACTTGAACAAAACTTTTTCGATATTGCTGGGCTTTATATCATAATGCACCACTTGAACAAAACAATAGTGATGAAGATATTTTGTGATATGTGCTGTCTATGCATATCTGTACTCTGGCTTAAGTTCAATGCATACACATCTATCTTAGCACTCTACTCTCCATTGGGATACAATTGATTTTCCAAGCTTCCATTTGAAATTAGTTGGAGGACCAAAGCTTTGAAGTGAGGGGTTGAGCAACTTGTAACTCTAATAAGATTTTGGTGCCTAATTCTCCTAACCACATTGCATTCTATTTTGAAACTCTTGTAAGTTTCTTCATTTTGCAACTTGAGAACCTTGACCGCGACATCTGTGCCATTGTGTAAATTCCTTTATAGACTGATCCAAAACTCCCAACTCTTTATCAAGTTTGCCTCGTTGAATCCTTGAGTTGTTTTTACAAGATCTTCATATAAAATCACTGGTGGTCCAAATTGTAGTGAGAAAGCTCTTGGGAAACTTAAAATTTAGTCAGGTAACCAGACTCCAGAAGAATCCAGAGAGTAAACAACATGTAAAAAGGTGTTGCCACCTTCAATTGGTACAATCACATTTTAGAAATGATTGATTTCTTTCTTTCAAAGTAGTAGTAGGGGGACATAGAGGCAAAGCATATTTTCTATCCAAAAAGGGCAGGATTCCCCATAAATGAATTGAAAGTAACATTCACAAAAATCCTTAGATTGGGCATTTTCCCCTAAAATTCTTGAAAGAAAGGCTCAGAGAGTGAAGCATTTAAAATCACAAAAATCGCTTCTCTGGGGATCCTTAAATTGTTGAAAGAAAGGCTCAGAGGGTGAAGCATGTCTAATTTTTTGAGATCTATCCTACAATTTTTTGAATTCACCCAACGAATATGAAAATTGGACCTTGAAATGTATTATGAGAGAGATTGATTTTAACTAGTCCCGTGTGGCTTCCGAGTGCATATGGCATGATACCAATCAACTGGTTGAAAGTAAGTACTATCAATAATTTGAATGACATGTCTCTTATCTACAGTGACATGTCTCTTGCTCAAGAGACGTTCTCCATTAAAAAACTCTCATTCACAAAATGTGATCTTTCAACATGAAAAATGAATGATCTCTCACAAAAATGGCATAAATGGATTTTCACACATATGTGGCATAATTGGTCTTCTTGAATACGCTGATCAGATTCAAGTCATACTCATCATCAGTGAGATCGTCTCGAAATCCTGATTTTAATGGTTGTAAACACAACCACTTTCTATGAAATTCTGATACTAATGGCTGTGAACACAACCATTGTCTCGAAATTCTGATGCTAATGGCTGTAAACACAACCACTTTCTATGAAATTCTGATACTAATGGCTGTAAACACAAGCACTTTCTATGAAATTATGATACTAATGGCTGTAAACACAACCACTTTCTATCAAAGTGTCAACATGGCCCATTTTCATCACTGCATCATCTCGACTTTTGTGCAAGACTGAATTCACCCAACGACTATGAAATTGGACCTTGAAATGTATTAGGAGAGAGATTGAGTTTAACTAGTCCCGTGTGACTTCCGAGTGCATATGGCATGATACCAATCAACTGGTTGAAAGTAATATCAATAGTTTGAATGACATGTCTCTCTCTAAACCCTTATCTAGAGTGACATGTCTCTTGCTCTCTTTTGCTCAAGAGACGTTCTCCAATAAAAAAACTCTCATTCACAAAATGTTCTCTTTCAACTTGAAAAATGAATGATCTCTCACAAAAGTGGCATAAATGGATTTTTACACATAAGTGGCATAAATGGTGTTCTTGAATCTGCTGATGAGATTCAAGTCATACACATCATCATCACGATCGTCTCGAAATTCAGATTCAAGTCATATTTATCATCATCATCACGATCGTCTCGAAATTTTGATACTAATGGCTGTAAACACAATCACTTTTTGTCAAAGTGTCAACATGGCCCACTTTCATCACTGCATCATCTCGACTTTTGTGCAACGACTAAAATGATGAATTTCCTGCAAAGGTTCAAATCTCAATGTCCTATTGCAACATACAATAATTTCCTACAAAGGTTCAAATCTCATTGTCCTATTGCAACATACAAATATCACGAACACTTGGAACATACATCCATCCTTTTGTCAAAACAAAAATAATCAAAGTGGCCAAAAGCATCAATATGCCTCCAAATATGGTGATAGCTTGAAAATTGGTTGGTCAAATGACAAAACTGGCTACACGTTCCTTGCGAAAAATCATGAAATTTGAATATAAAGTTGAATATGTTTTGAAATTGTTAAATATGGGCCTCTAGGGAATCTGGAGGATTCTTTGTGGATTTTTGCCTCAAGGTTCCATTGCTCAACGTTTTTCCTATGGAATATTCATTTCTCAAATCAAATAACTGTCTACGCTATCAAATTCTTGGCAAAAATTCGGTTCACATGAGTATAAACTTACATATTTCTGACCATGAAACCCTGGGCATAGGCTCACAGGAATATGTTATGCAGCCAGCTCACAAAACAATAGAAATAACATATCAACAACTTAGAAAATATCCTCTTAACAATATAGTAAAATAATTTTCTTATTATAGATTTTTCTTGGAAAAGAATTATTGAGAGTTGGGTGCAAATGCACAATGTTGTGTAGCATTAGTGTGATAAATATGGGATAGTGCAAAGCAATATTTTAGAATTAGTCTAAGTTGACTCGTACTAATCAACTAAGTCAAGTTGATTGTTGGTTGAGCTTGGATAATTATTGATTTTAATGGACGAGAAGATCTTGCGAGCCTGAGATACCAAAGGGAAAAATGGAGCCCATCATGGGGTACTCTTTGTAATTCTCCACCTTTTCTGCTCATGCTTCCTCAAACTCCTCTCCAAACCCTCAATATTAGTGCTGTGTGCATAGAAATAACACTACGCCATGGGAACTTAGAAGAAGAACACGTTTCCAAGCCACGAACTAACTTCCCTCACAAGTCACCATGTGCCATGCTTAGTCTGGAGTCAGCTTTCTTCCTTCTACTCCACAGTTCAACTACCATATCTTCATTGGAACCAACACCCAGGAACTCCATAGACAACGATTCACCATTTTGTAGTAGTGATTCGCTATTTGTTACTAGTGATTCATATAATTTTCTAAGATAATATAATCTTGTAGAGATTCTAAAAAAATTATATATACATATTATATTATTAATAAAATCGCCTTCCATTTTTCCTATGTATCATGGGGATTCGCCTATTTATTATATATATAAATTTAGGGGGGTTCTTAAAATTATCCCTGGTGATGACAACTATGGTCTCATCAATATATTGTATTCTTTACCTCCTCCATCAATGGAATATTGTCACAATAAACTAAATTTTCCATTTAATGCCGCATTAGAGGAAATTTCAGCCTAAAAGTGGCCTCCTAAGGAAAAATAATAAAATAATAATTATAAATTTTGGAGGGAAAAGAAGAAAACTACATTTTTAAATTGTATTTTTAACTTATATTCTTATAGGTTTACTCAAATTTCAAGTGTAGACACTAGTTGGACGTAGAATTAATTTACATCAACATTTAAATATGCATACTTTCGAGAAGACACATTAATAAAATTTTCGGATACATTAAAAAAATGTGCTTAACACGTTTTTTTTAATGTATCTATTTTATAATGAGCCTTCACAGTATGCATAATGGGTACTCTTTGGATGTGAAATTTAGTCATTCAATAAGTGTCTACACATGAAATTTAATTAATATAGAAAATTAAACCAAAAATACAATTTATTAAAAAATAAATAAAAAATAAAATAGTTTTTCTTCTGTTCCCTCCAAAATATTTACATATACCTCTTTTTAAAATTTAAAGGTTTGCAGTTGGTTTATATTATAAACTGCTAATTACATGAAAATGTCATGGGCACTTTAAGGATGAAATTTCCTTTAATTTAATTTGAAGACTAACCATGACACTATTGTACCCATTTGTGGGTGACTTTCTAGACATGCATAGAAGAATTAGTCAGTTTTTTAAAGACTCCTAATTAATGGTTACTCCAATTCCCCTTGTCTGACCTTCAATATTTTTGCTTCCAATACTTTCTGAGATCTCATATAGACCTAGTGGATCCCTTGGATATTCATATAATAAGGTAGTCACTATGTATCTATATATATTTACTCTTTAGGCACATCCATATTGCTTAGATGGTAATCACTTCTTACTAATTAATATAATGGAAATTGTCTTCTAAACTTTGACACAGAATTTTAATAGGAGAGTGGATTAATCATTGCCATTTACCTACTTGAATTTTCACTTCACCATTCACGGCTACTTCCTAGTACTACTCCTACACCCTCTAATAAAGCCATCATGGAGGTTATGGTTGCCTTTGATTATTTTAGGTTATTTGCATCATCTATCACTGTTATCATGATATGTAATAGGTGAAGATGGTAAATACCTAGTTTGTTGTTAAGATGCATTATCAACAGTTGCAACAATGCATAACATATGTTAGAGTGGAATTTAGAACAATTCCAAAACCTCGCGTCAATTTATATCGAAACCAATATTTGTGAAAAACATCCTTCATACGGTGAAAAATTATTCATTGAAGAATTTTAATTATATATTATCCTATTTAGAAATTTTTCCAATGTATTTGCTTATTATGAAGAAATATTATAGTATTAATTTATATTATCATTCATAGAAATTAAAATGTATGATGGATCAAACTATTAGTAGTAGAATCCAATAGCCGGTTGATTCTGGCATCACTCATTAAAGATAAGTACAAAAGCTTCTTCATGCAAAGTTTTCATATCTACTTCCCTTAATGGGGTATTTATCAATCTCAGTAAATGCTGACAAATAGGGTAATTTCATTTCTACGTTGGTTATCGAGACCTCAACAAAGTGTGTCCCAATACTATCCTACCTATTGTCAATGAACAATGACAATGAAACGCATTTTGTACCATGGATAGTTTCTTTAGCTATAATAACAAACTAAACTCATATTTGGAAGATCAACACAAAATAGACTTTTCATATATTCTTGAGCACTTTTGTTTATCGGAAGCTACATTATTATTAAAAATTTTGGAGCCACTTTCCAGTGGGCCTTAATAAGTTTCATGACATTAATCATATGATGAGAGACTATCTAAATGACCTTGCAACTCTCTCTGAAGTATTGTGATCATCTTACCCATCTATGGGTGTTTTTTCATATTTTTCGCTATAATATTTGCTTAAACTTGCATAGTGTATATTTTTATAATTGTTTGAAATTACATAGTTTCCTTCTATCCAAGTGAAATATTCTTGTTGATCCATTGAATTTTGAGACAGAAAATGATCTAGTACTCCTCCTTGTAATTTGAGAAAACTTTAGATTTTGTAGGAAAGAAAAATTTATAATCATGATTCAATTTCTAACTGTATTTGAGATTACTCAAAGTCATTCCTTCTTTCCTACTTAAGTGAAAATTCTTTATATGGGATTATCAAGCTCAATGATTATTTGATGTTATAAATAAAGCTGCGATATCAACCCCTTTGGAGAACATCATAATTTTATGAGAGTGTATTATTTTATATCATGGCCTCTAAATTTTCCATTGACATGGTACACTGCCTAGAGATGATTCATAAAGAAAAAATTGTATCTACTATCTTTCAAAAGGTCTCTCTAGGCTCTAGCTTCGTTGAGCACATGTATTTAATGATTCGTCTTTCCAACTATATATGTTTTAGAATGTTTATTTCATTACATACTCATGTGAAAAAACATTATTTTAGTGAAATCTATAATCCCATGTGACACCTATTGAGTCAAAAAGTAAATGGAAAGTATTTGTTACCATCATCTTGCAAGAATTTCATCTCAATTTCCCAATTTATTTACTAAATCAAAGAAAACTATGTCTTTTACAAATTTAATATTTGAATTTCCTCGATTCAATGATGAAATCATAGCTAAATGATAATTTCCATATGAATTATTTATCCTTAACTCATTTGATCCCTGGCAAGGTGACATATTGATATATATCCAAACCCAATAGTTTTAACCATCACTATCTTTATATGAGCATTGATGGTTGTGTCATAATGTTAAAAATTACCTTATTACCGATACTAATATTTTTTGCTTATGGATTTGATTTAATTCTTCATTCGATGTTGCATTCATAAAGAAGTTGAGTGGGCCTTAAATGATTGTCATGTTAGAACACGTGGTATTCATCACTCTAGGATTGCCACATCCCAGATATTGTGCATAAGCTAATTTTTGGTCATTTATCTTCAGAAATATTACATACAAGTGGTCCAAAAGTGCCACCCCTATCAAATATTTACTACGAACACGTGCACTAATCTTGCTCCTCTAAATCTCGTACGTTGTTGCTATATTTTTTTACAAATGAGGTGTTGATTTCATCATGTATGACCTTCCTCAACTAAGCTGGGCCATAATTACATTTTTGTGGTTGTTGAATATTTCACCAAGTGGAGTGAGGCTATGCCTACCTACTCTAATGATGGCTCCACAACTACATTATTCTTGTGGAATGGTGTTAATGCAAGGTTTAATGTGTATAGTTGTTTATTTAATTCAAAGTGAAGAAAGAAAACTCTTACTCATCTGTAATTAAATTTCATATAGGAGGAAGATTGCACCTTTGTATGCATATTTGCATATGTTTGTGCATTAATAAGAGTCATACAACCATTTGAGTTTAATTCTACAAGATTCTACATTAACAAATATTTTTTAAAATTAACAATAGCTAAATTGATTAGCCTTATTTTATGGAAAATCAAAAAGTTAAGAAACTAGGGCCTTGGATTGGGATTGGAGAGTCAACTCTCCAAGGACATGAAACTAAAATTAGAATTCATTAGAGGGTGAATATCCATTATCACATTAGACACTTGCCAAAATTATCCTATAACACACAAGTTAAGCACAAGGTTGCATCAAAGGCATGTAGGGGGAAGTCTCTAATTGTTGTCCTTTGTTTGTTGGGTTACTACCATTTAAGGGATCACTTGAAATTAACTATGAGAAAAATCCATCATTGAGGTTTATTCTTCATTTCCTACCCATGCATGTGGTCTTGACCCACAACTAATCCTTAGATCATATGATTATGAGGTAGTAGCCTCGAGTATCCATTCTTTAAGGAACTAAACTTAGATGATTGTACTTGGGAAGTGTATGTAGTACCTAAAGGTAGATGTTATATCATTGTGTCGGTACTCTAGTAGGTACAATCCATGCTACTTATGGGGACACTTGTACCGGTAAAGGTTGGTGTTTGGAGGTTAGAATAATTGTTTTGCATACTGATATAACGAGGTCTTAGGATTTGACACCTCAATTATTTTTTGGTGTTTAGGAGGCCCTCTATTTCCTTTGGTTTCCATGCTATTGACTTAGATTGTATAGGTGTGTTCTCTTTGGTATTTTTTCCCAATTTGAAATCATGTCTAACCAAATACTCCATTGATTGTGGAAATAGCATGCCCTTTCTTTGTTACGGGGAAGAGACACTATACATTTAATAGAAAGGAGTCTTCTCAAAAATATACTCTCCTAAAGAACTAGAAATAAATCTAGAAAGTTTAAGGAACAACTTTGAAATTGAGGTAATCGACAAATGTCTATTTCCCCATTTCAACCCTCATATTGAAACCTAGGTCCTATACTTAAATAGGAAGACCAATCAATTGGTGATTCCTTTTATCTTTTTAGAAAGTTGCACATCGTGTCGGAATTATTGGGTCATACAATGTAAGAATGCCTCCTCCCACACCATCTATTACAAATTCAGAGTCCCCTTTGTCTCCTCTCTTTATCTTCTGCTTTAAGTGGGATCAATGCTTCCACCTTTGTTTAATACACACAATGTATCCATTTGGGTAAATCCTCTAGTAACATATTTCCCATCGAAATTATTTCCAATGTTAACTCATTTTCAATTCCTCGGTACCTTTAATGGTAATTCCCACTTGAGATTTAGACCCACTAGGGGGAATTGTTTGATTTTAAGCATAAGCACAAAAGATATATTTCTATAAAATATAATACACTAGCAATTGCTAGTTATTCCCAATGTCAACATTCTCATGCCTTCAATCGAAATTCCAAATTTTAATCACGAGAGCACATAATCTAGTTGTGTAAAAAACCGGTTCACTAGGAATTGCATAACAAGAAGGAAGAGATAATTAAATTGCACTAAAAAATACTAAGTAGCTCAAGGGACCAATTTGAATTGCTTCATAACTCTTCTATTATTATTTCTTTAAATTAATATGATATATATTTATATACACACTTGATAGGGAACCATTTGCACACTAAGTTTGGGTTCCATAGCACACTAGAAAATATAAAAATCATTTTTCCTTGATAAGCTAGTAGTGTAAAATTGGAGTAGGAGACCTAAAATAGATTGACAATATAAAATGGGGTTAAGTAAATAGAAAATTGGATTAAACAAGTTATAACTTCAACATGCTCCTCACACAAATCCTAACACAAAAATAGAAAGGAACCTTTAGAAATAATATTGAAATTCAAATGATAAGGTTGGGGTGAGTCGATAAGGTGGTGGATATGGTAGTCTCCAAAAATAATGGAGGGAATTCCATTAGTGATTATGAATATTAGATAATAGGATATTCATACTAATGTATAGGAAATATCCTTTTCACTACCCACTCAATGCCCAATCACTACCACATGCCATATTAAGTTTGTTGGAAATCTTTTGAGAGGGAAGTATTTCAGTTAGTTATTCTTGAAACTAAATTCACAACACATAATCAATCTTCCATAATGTATGAACACAAAAATAAAAGTGCAAGACAAAAATTGAAGAAGAAACACTTGTAAACAATCTTCATTTAATTACATACATTTGTGCGGACACCAATCCTTTGTAATAACCAACTTAAAAATTTCAAAGGATCCAACCTAAAAGTTATTTCAGCCCCCTAGCTGAGCTCCAACTCGGCATAACCGTAAGAGCACTAACCTACAAAGAGAATCCAATCTCCCGAGTTGGCCTGCTTAGAAATTTGTAGGCACAGACCTGCTTCTTAATTTGTTCCTTGGACTTTATCAACAACAATTCCTAGTTCACCATGAATTCACTTTCATCACTTGGTTATTGCTAAACCAATCCAACATTAATTTTTCACCTTCAAACTTGATTACAACCACGTGTCCTACTCCTTTGTTTATCACGCACCTTGTCCTCATTTTCTTGCAGCCTTAAGCCTTCATACCTCAACCCATTAACCTTAAGCTGTTCTATCTTTTTGAATTTCTACACACCTCACTCTATATTTTCTCTTATGCATGCCCTTAGCATATACAAAGTACAAGCACCTTTAATAAAACTTTCTTAAGTTTACTAGCCAACCTTTGTAAAGAGCTCGACCTACTCTAAAAATAGGGGTAATAATTGTGATAGACCTTGACCCTATCAAAAAATATACCCAATAAAATACCACAAAAAACCTCTTCTCTTTCCTAAATTCTAATCTTCCTTTTCTCGACCTAGTTTCTTCATCAAAATCTACAAACCTTAATTATTTCCACCTTAGGCTTAACCACAAACACACATTCAAATTCACTAGGTCAATTCATATTTGACCACAGACTACTCACTCCTCAAAGACATACTTAATTTACCAAAAATGTAGACTTCATTCACCAAAAATGCAAACTTGTCTTTCGAAAATTATAGAGCTTAATTATTTGTACTAGGTTTAATGTAGACACCTTTTGGGAGCCAATTCGGACCTATAAAATATGACTTCATCCTTCCAATTCACCCCTAATTTAAGCTCAAAAATTAATATGAAGCAACCCCAAAATATGGGCTAAAGAGGCCTCCTACAACTCGAGTAGGGACAATGTTTATCATCACTTCATTCTCCTTTCTTCCACTTGATTCATGAAGTATGGACCCTCAAAACTATTACTCCTAATCACGGATAAGAATCGAAAATAATATTTTTCACTAGAATAAGTGAATCGAGAATATTTACTTAAATGAGCCACACGTGTGGCGTATTTTATAGTGTTTTAAATCATCTTTTTGGGGTCAATTTTCCCTTTAGGCTAACTTGAAACTAGCTGGATCGACACGATTTCTAGCATGGAAATTAATATATACATTTTAGAAATTCATATCTCCTCAACCATGAGGAGTTAGGAGGCATGTCATATATCCATGGAAAGGTCTCTGAATAATCTTCCCAACCATATATCCTATGCTCCCATTTTATCTATATAATTGGGTAAAAACCTTCAAAATATAGGGTATCCAAATGGGGCCTACTTGTAAATTTGGTCACAGGGGCTTCACTCAATGAACCTCTAACATATCACGTGTGTTCGTGGTATATTAAACAATACCCTTAATTTGAATACATATTGGAAACTACCTATAAAAATCACATTATTTAACCCCCTACCAATACAAACCAAACATACCTTCCCAATTTAAAAAGCCCCTACTTTCACTAATATTGTAAGTATCCATTTTTAAAGTGCTTATTTTTTACACTATATTTTTTCATTATCTTTAAGCTCCATTTTTTATACTTGCCAATATAAAAAGCCTTTACCCCCTATACCTCCCCCAATATATTATGTCATTTTCTATATATATATATATCCACAATATGAATGCACATGGTATGGTATAGCTCCCACAGTGAAGCCCCCATGACTTTGGTAAAGGTCATCTTGAAAAAAATATTTCATATCTCTTCATTCTGTGGAATTAGAGGAGTGCCATATACCATTGAAAGGTCTTGGAATATGCTATTTGAATATGTAATTTCTCTTCATTTGGAAAACATTTCACATCAATAACAACCATTTTCAATAAATTTTCAGCCTTGCTAAAAATAGACTTACTAAAAATAGAGAAAAAAAATTAAAATAGAAGATGATCCAAAACGGCAAGGAAGGTTTATTAGTGAAGAAAAGAAATCATATGTTCCCCTAATATAGGAGGAGGGTCGGAAACAATGTCCTAAGTGAGTTATTCTTGTTCATGTATCCCAACATAACCGGGGAGTGTGCGTAATGAATGTGTCCTTGCAAGTCAGTCATAGTGGGTACTAATGTACAAAAAAATATGAAAAATAATCATTGTTGACTCAAAAAATTGTGGCCATGTTAGGTATTGATATAGAAACAGCTAGTAAATAATCAATGAATCACAAAACTTTGTATTCATGTTAGATATTAGTGTATTGAACAACTTATGCAAAACACAATATGATAAAGGTAAGGTAAGGAGGGAAAACCTAATGGGAATAATGCACCCCAATCACCTCAAAATACAATGTATATTATATCTACTATGCAAGCGCTATGAATAACCCATCATTTATCTATCTTCAATTTATCCTATACCATAATGTAGAAGCTTGTTGGCTACGGATTTGAATTTTGTATTTGCATAAAATAGTAGTTAGAGCTCACGCAGCAGTCTTAAAAAAGCAGAAAACTTTGTGGCCACATGTGAGAGCATATGTGTAGAATGTTCAAAGACACCTCATTAATGGCTACATTCCTCCACCATTCCCTCTCCCCCTTATGAACCCTTCCAAGATGGTTACTTCCATTAATAATATCTCATTTTGCATATAGTGGACCCCTTAAACATTCAAATCCATGGATGACACCCAATGTTTGCAAATATCATCTCTTTTGTAAAATCCATATTTGCTTATTCTAGTTGATATCAATTACAAAGTAATCAATTGATATTTTTTAATGTGACTCGAAGATGCAATAGGAAGTTGATATGAATCAACATCCTTTTCCAAAACAATTCTTCACTTCACTACATTCACATGACTTCCTAAACACTATGTTACCTTCAAATGAGGTTATCATGGAGGTCATAAGCTGCAATAGTCTAAACCTTATGCATACTTAGAAATCAAAATTAATCATCCATTACTTTTAAATGTCTCTGAATAGGTGAATATCAGGCATGAAATACCAAGTTTCTATTGTCATGGAGGATTGGCCCCAGTACTATGGATTAAAAACATAACGTATATTGCAGACAGAAATTTTGGAAAACATTTCAATACTATATACATCAATATCTCTATGAA
Organism: Pinus albicaulis; assembly: GCA_034641835.2. Classification (NCBI taxonomy): domain Eukaryota; kingdom Viridiplantae; phylum Streptophyta; class Pinopsida; order Pinales; family Pinaceae; genus Pinus; species Pinus albicaulis. The sequence continues at coordinate 965,358,989 of CM076579.1, forward strand.
ACTAGGATTCATGGAAAATGTCCTCATAAGCACAAATTATCCTCCTAGTGAATTCAAATTATATACTACCCTATTTAAGAAATTCAGCCATCTCCACTTTGTTCTATGAGAAAATGTTTGATATTAACCCCTATATTATTAATTCTGTGAATTAAAATGTATGACAAATCCACGATAGTCTAACGAAACTCTAACAGTTAATTCATGTAAAGCCACCATAAAGCATAATTGAAAAATATTCTTCATCTATAATTTATTTATTCATGTTCCTTTGAATAATAGGTATCCAATCTTGTTCCGGTAGCTAATAAACATGGTACCATTTGAATTTTTTTAATTTTGGAATTTCAAAAATGCATGTCCAAAAGACAACCTATCCTACCCGATTCATCCATCGGATCATCGATGAATGCAACAATAGTGAAATATTTTCTTTCATGGATGATTTGCAGCCTAATCAAATAAAATAAAACTAGAAGATTTGTAAAAAAATGGCCTTCATATATCCTATCTGCCTTTAATTGGAAGCCATCATTTGGTCTTTAAAATGGTGGATTCACTTTCTACCGAGTCATGTCATATGTGGCTTCTGGCCCTTAATTAGCATTAGGGTTTTATACCTTCTATAATATTTTGAAATTCTACACAAATGCCAATCACATGAATAATGGGGTTGATAATCACATCCACTCATTACCATGGTGGTCGGTAAGGTAAGTCAACTTGCGAGGCATAACTTACATATGAACTCCAATTGAGTTGATTTAACACAGGTGGAAGGTATTAGTGTGTGTAGTGTCAAGGGGATACAAGATATATAATAGTATCAGGGATACAATTTAATGCCTCAAAATGTCTATGGAAAATGCAAAACCCCAACTGCGCAAAGTGGGATCTCACAACTAAAACGGACAAATATTTTTTGGAAAACATGGATAATTAACCCATGGGAAAAAATTTAACCCCTACAATTTTCCCCATTATAGATCAAATATTCCAAATGACATAAAAATAAAAATAGCATGTGACACACTCCTTGAGAATGATAAAATGTGAATTGATACCAATGTCATGTAGAAGGACAACATAAGCACACCTTATGTTTGCAAATAATTGTTGATAATCTATGAAAAAATAACTCTCTTCACTATATATATATAAAATATAAAACGTACATTTAGAAATAATAATCCAACTAATCTATAATAATAACAATAATATAACATGGGGTGGCGAGGGAGAGGGATTCTCATAAATCCCAATGGAAATATTGAAAACTGATTATTCTTGGATTCTCGCTGGGAAAAAGAAAAAAAAATCAAGTGAAGGCCTATGGTTTACTCCTTGGAATGAATATGACCATCAATAAAGGCATTAAGAAGCTCCAAATCACGGGAGACTCCATGATAATAATCCTTATGAAGAAAAAACACCTCGGCTCAAAACACTCTCCTTAATCAAGTCAACAAGAGGGGCCTAGGAATGAACCCTCACTTTGTCAAAGTAACTTTCTACCATATTCTCGGGAAACAAAGAGGCTAAAAATCAAGTCAATACGCTTGTGAATCAAATAATAATCAGCGCTGGTGAATGGCATTGAAGGAAATCTATGTATACCATAACTATGACTAAAAAACCTAAACGAATCTACTATATGACCATATAAATGGGAATAAGATTGGAATATTAGATTCGTTGGGGGCGGAGAGATAGCTTATTAATCCCTTTCCCCCTCATTCTTCGGAAACCCCTCTTCTTTGTCCCTCCCCTCTCTTCCTTATCGCACCCTTGAAATCTTGGTTCGCCTTGCCTTCATCTCTTACGGCCTTATCTTCGCCCACACACGCCCCAACTCCCCTCCCCATCTCTCTCCCTCTCATCCCCCTCCCTCCCTCCTTTCCACACACCCTTCCTCCTCCTTATCATACCCCTCTCGTTCCATGGGCGGCTTGCATTCACTCCCCGCCCTCCAATATGAGGCCACGTATTTGCGAGGCCTCTTGAACTAATTATCACCCTTAGTCTTATCAAAATTTACTACCCTTGGCTTTCTCTAACCACCCGTGGCATGCCACCATATACCGTAATCCACTTGTTGCGGCGTGGCATCATGCACCATGATCACTCTCACAGTACTTGTTGTTTCTGCTTGTATGTGTATACACGAGACCCTTCATTGATCTCACTTGTAGACACAACATTTTTTGGTACTAGGTTCATGGGAATAGTAAATATGTGGGGTATGCATTTACTCCAGGCTCCAAAGATGCGGGTTAGTGTGGGAAGAATTTGGAGAGGGATTTACAAGAATTTTTCGAGTGACGAAATTATGAATCATCATTGGGATGCAAGTAGAGCTGGTATTGTGACATCATTATTCCTTCGCATGTGCGGGGGAGGTTATAAAAGCAATAACGAGTTTAGCAAGCGCGATCCTGCGGCGGGGGTGGCTAAGGAGACCTTGGCTTTCTGTCAACATGGTTGATGTTGGTGGTTAGGTACGGCGGTCAAAATTTTCTAGTCGGGGGTGTTGGGGGTCATATACTACTGATGCTTTGGTGGCTTATTGTTACGGTCGTCATGCTCTCGGTTACGTCGGTCGAGATGAGAATCAAGGGAATTGGCTCTAAGGGTCAGGTAAATTGCACATCTTTGGGGTTACGGGTGACCTAAGATGCTCTAAATATTGGCTTGAGTGCTAAATTTAGTCTACTTCTTGTTTGGGATTGTTAGGCGTTTTGAGGTTGTTTGTCATCGGGTATGCATTGGTGTCCCGGTATGAAAATTTAAATCTTGAAATACTAATTGTTACACTAAAATTTGTCACCATGACATTTTGCGATTTCATATGGGTCTATCACTATCCATATCATGTTCCTTAAGAGGAGTCGAAAACACTAATGTTCCACCGAATCAAGCCTTGGAATTAGAGAAAAGCTCCGTAAAACCTTTAAAAAGTCTGCACAACGTTTTTCTAGCCTTTCTCGCATGCAACGATGTTCTATCGATAAACTACGAAACTCCCGTAATTTTTCCACTATTACACCACTTACAATAGAAAATCAAATAAAGAAAAAAATTAAATTCCGAAGCCTAGTTGGTGGAATATTCTCATTTGAAGCTTCTGGGTGTAATCAATTAAACATTTATCCCTCACTCATGGAGCTTATCCCTTGGTCCATGAACTCAAATACCTTCATGGAAGAATCCATACCTCTTCATGGAACTAAAAATTCCTCTATTTCCCTATAAATTAAGCTCAAGTTTCGGGTTGAAGGGTAGATACATTGCGCGTTCTTTGAAGAATTCATAAGAGTGCATACTTTCTACACTAGTGAGTTGTTGTTGACATGAGAATGATCACACCCTTATGTCTATAACTCCATGTTGGTATTCGAGAGAGGAAGGCTTATCAAATTGAAGGAGAAACAATTGTTCGGGACCAGGGAAGATACATGCAACATGTCAGGGCAATTAGGATAGATTGTTTCTTTCTTGTCTGTATAATTAAAAAATGAAACATGTATTTATGAGGATAATTCCTTTTTATTGTGTCAACCTCGTTAAAAAATTAAACATACCTGCAGAGCATAGTTCCTTTCTTGCTAGTAAACTCGTTCAAAAATGAAATAAGGTTCCATGGGATCATTCCTCTTATCTTGTGTCAACCTCGTTAAAAAAATGAATTAGTTCACTATGAGGATATTTCATTCTTGTGTCAACCTCGTTAAAAAATGAAATAGGTTTCTGCAGGCATAGTTACTTTTCTTGTGTCAAACTCGTTAAAAAATGAAACAATTGTGTGGATGGTTCTTGTCTTTGTGTCAACCTCATTAAAAAAATGAACAGGTTATTATGGGGATAGTTTTCTTTTACAGCTGTAACCTACGTTAAAAAATGAAACATGTACGTATGAGGATAGTTCCTTTTATTGTGTCAAACTCGTTAAAAAATGAAACATTTATCCATGAGATAGTTCCTTTCTTTGTGCCAACTCATTAAAAATAAACATGTCCTCATGAGGAGAGTTCTTTTGTTGCCGTGCCCACGACCTTGTTAAAAAATGAATCGGGTTCATCTTGAGTATGGTTCTTTTTTCACTTTGTGTCAACCTCGTTAAATGAATCGGGCAATTAGCATAGTTCTTTTCCTATGTCAAACTCCTTTAAAAAATGAAACAAATCTATATAATTAGTCAAGTCTTTGATTAGATCTGGTAAGTGTAAGTTGAGTCTTTCATGTTGCTCTCGTAAATGACCTTCATTCCATCTAGCTATTAGTAACTAGTAGTCTACTTAGTTGAATGAAATGAAGCTTGGGGGCATGTGCTCTAGCAAGTTACGCTTGGGGGCATTGAAACTTATCTCAAGCATGATTTTTTCCTTTGTTTCAAGCTTTTGTAAATGAAACAACCTATCTCAAACACATTTTTTTTGCTATTCAATCTTGTGTAAAAATGAAACAAACCTATCTGAAGCATAGTTTTCTGTTTCAAGCTTGTATAAAAAATGAAACCTATATCGAGTCCATTTTCGATTATTATTTTCAAAACTCATTAAACTCATGAAAATCTCGAGCTTCTTTTTCTTTATTTTTTTCATGCTCGTAAAACATACATGAAAATGTCGAGTTCTTTCGAGTCTTTTCCTGCTCATTAATTAAATTGAAAGTTTGCCATATGAGTACATTTTTTTATCTTTTTTGAACTCATTAAAACTTGGGAAAAAGTGGCTCCATGAGTCTATTTTAGCCCTTTTCAAACTCTCGAAAAATGAAAAGATCGTCGAGTACTTGACTATTCGAACTCGTTAAAGTAAATGAACGGTCGATCCTTTCGGTATAAGGTTGCCTTTTCCCGGAGGCGAACTAGACTAATTATGAAAAGGTATCGTTGACTAATCATGGTCAATAAAGGTCTCTCATGCATTATTTTGCATCACTTTCGAGCCGGAGAGCCTAAAATTACGAAAAAGAACAACCATTCATTCACACTTCATAACGAATTTTCTTGAAGGTCACTTTGAGAGCCATTTTCATTCTTGGTGGTTTCTCTCACACTTGTTAACGAGTTCGTGACCAGGCGGTAATCAAGTGGTTTTCTACCATGTTCGACTTCAACATAATCAATCACATGGATATATTCGTACTAATGAATTCGGTAAAATCAAGACCACGGATCTAGTTTCCACCATCTAGGTTGCGAGGTTTATTATTCATGATACGGTAGACTACTCATGACGGATGGTTGTGCCCTCTTTTGTGTCTACTTTTGATGTAATATTGAAACCATATACGTACCCGAACATTTGAATAGTTTTGATGCGACTATGGGAATTCCTACCTCGAGCGATGATATATATATATATATATATATATATATATATATATATATATATATATATATATATATATATATATATATATATATATATATTTGCATTGAATTTTCTTACGGGTTTTCCATTGGTGTCGCCAATCCAATCCTCGGAATGATAAAGCACTTCACTCTTGAGAATAACCTCGGACTTCACACTTTGAGGGGCAAACTCTTGCTAAAATTTTTCACCATGAAATTTGTTATTCATATGGGTCTATCACCATCCATATCATGTTCCTTGGAATAAAAAATGCAATGTTCCTTGATCAAGTCACCAAATTGGAGAAAAGCTCATAAATATAAAAATGCCCTGCAGTTTTCCTTTTCCTATGCATGCGGCGATGTTCTGTCATAAAGCTGTAGTAACTCCAAAATTTTCCCACTATTACATAGCACCCCCGTGAGAAAATCAAATAAAATGAAAAATAAAATTCTAGAAGCCTAGTTGGTCAAATATTCTCCCAAGCCCAGGAAGCTTCTAGAGTTGCGATCAGTTCAATATTTATCCCTCCACTCATGGAGCTTATCCCTTGGTCCATGGAGCTCAAATCCCTTCATGGGAAATCCATCCCCCTCTTCATGGAAATGAAACTTCCTCTATTTCCCTATAAGTTAAACTCGAGTTTTCGGGTTGCAGAGGGTAGACACACATTGTAGTTGTTAAAGAGAATTCATAGAGTGCATACTTTCTACACTAGCGAGTTGTTGTTGGCATGAGAATCATCACACCCTTATGTCTATAATTCCATGTTGGTATTCGGAAGGCTTGCAAGGCGGAAGGAGAAACGATTGTTGAGGACCCGGGGAGAAATTTGGCAGACATCAAGGCATCGGGTTGTAAGATTACTCTTTTTATTCAAGATAATACATATGGATCTCTTTTTTCTCATTGAGTTTTTTTCTATGCTTGCTCCAGGAATAACATCAATACTGAACTTGAGGATAATTTTAGGGGCAATTTTAGCCCAAAAGGTGAATTTTAGGGATTTCAATTTTAATGGTGATTTTTATAAAGCCATTTTTCTATAGTTTAATAAAGTTCTCCCAATAAATATTTTAAAAATAAATTAGTGATAGTAGTAGCCTGAAAAAAGAGCATAACATGGAAAATGAGAGTGTGATTTTTTTATATAGACAAATTTCCTGTGTCCTTTGAATTTAATTAAATGAGGAATTTACAATGAATTCGCCAATTTTCAACGTTAGGAGAGGTAGTGGCATTTGGACACAGATCTTCTTCTTGTTGGCAAAGTGACTATACATTCATTCGTTAATTTTATAGTTGAGTATATAAGCGAGAGATATCTGATTTAATAGTATTGGTGTTCACTGTGTAGGAAAGTGTACTTACTGCAATGGATAAACAGTCTCAAGCGCCTGAAATGCTGTCTCCTGGCTTCATTTCTGACATTCTCGGAAGTCAGACTCCTTGGTCTCCTTGTAGAGTAACTCTTTGGCCCAGCTATACGTGGGCTTAATACAGGGGTCTTGGTCTTGCAACTAGTTTGATAATCCTTGGCAGTTTGTTCTTGAGTTCCATATTATTTCTTCTTGTTGTGAATCATAAAAGAGTTCTATGGGTTTGATGCCTAAACACCTGACCTAAAGACTAGGAGGTGCACTACGACGTGCTCTTTCTCACCAGTGTGCACCATTCCTTGACACCCAAGGAAGTCAAAGACTTATGCAGTTTTCTCACCTCGATCAAATTTTACCATGTGTTTGAACTTGATATCCCTCTGATAAAACTCTATTACTGTTGCTGAATAAAAGCAAAGGATTAACAGTTTTGGCCTTGATTAGCCCTCATATATATTAATTTAAATTGACTTAGTATACATGGCAGAAATATTGTTTACAACTTATAGCCCAAAATTAATTATCTTCTTCTCAAATGCAGTAGAAAATGCTAATTTATTTGAAGTTTGATATTGGCTTCCTTTGAAGGAAATTTTTAGCCTTTCTAATATGATTATAAGTAGTTTGAAATGATGTAGTTGGTTACGTGAGTTCTAAGTGATAAAGGGAAGGATGCATATTGTCTATTCTACTAAATTGTAGTCTTAGCACTGTGTGGTGGATACGTAGATATCTAATGGCATTTATCCTCAATGTAACTTTTGGTCATTTTAACTTCTTGGTCTTAAACATTTTTCGCTGGCCATTTGTTTCAATTTTAGCTCCATCCTTTTTACTTAACAATTAGTCTTGTTGTGTAGGGATTAAAACTTGAGTTTAGGCCTTAGAAAAAGTATGCTGTATGTTTTGAACATTTGCATTGGATAATTGTTAGGTTGTACTTATACACTCTATCAGATAAAATTCATATGTTAGGTCTATGTGATTACGAGGCTATGGGGCCCCTTTTTATATGCTTGAGGTGCGAAGTATGTGGATAAACGATGCTGCTTGAAAGCATTTACAGCCCTTTATTTCTTACTTTCTTTTCTCATGTATTGATTTATGACCCTCGGTTTTAAGGTGCAGTCTTTCATGATACCTTGGGTATGAATGATTTTATTCTTATAAGTACTTTCCTCCTCTGAGCAGTATTCTTTACCATATCTACATATGATTTATTTATTGATGCCACTCACCTCTCCTTCATTTATATCCATCTCCCAGCTACCTACCTGCTCAGTGTGCAATGTGACTCTCCCAGCGGGGTAACATTATGATCCCTCTTGGTGTTATTACTCCTCCCCAAGTGGGGGAATTCTGGGATGAGGTTATCCCCACCTATTACCATACACCATATGGCAGCTTTACCATCATGCCAGGATACTTTATTATTTATATTCATCCCTCTTGTCTCTAATTGTGCATTTTAATACTGAGCTAAGTACTTCAATGCTAGCTACTGTCTATTACTAGTGCCATGGCCCAGCATGCCAGTGATGAGGGATGATATTGTAAAATCCTCATCTTTAGTAACTCCTACAAAGCTATTTTGCTTTGTTAAGAAACCATGAGGTGAAAATTTAATTTGGAGATTTTGGGATGGGCATAGAGTTATGTCCTTTATTCTTTGCAAGAGATGCATGAGCTGGGGGCTCTTGTTCCCCAAATTTCATATGTACATTGGAGATTGCTGCAAACTGGTATTCTTACCTCCATTTGGTATCTCTTCAACAAATAAGCCCCCTCTTCATCTGATCTTTGTGTGTTCTTTCTCTTTGCATTTTAATATTGTACTTTCTGATTATTGAATGTAAAGATCAGTGTGAAGTTCTCAAGTTGGGCACAAAGTTGTATATAAGATCTTATATTGCTAATAGCATTAGCTACGTATGATAGCCCTTTCTTGAGATCAGATGAATTAGATATACCCACACCTCAGATGTTGACCAAATGTTAGTCTTTTAAAGCAAATAAAAATAAAAATAATTGAGACTAAGCGATCCAATATACGATTCTCCTCTGTGGAGAATTGTCTAACTGAGTTTTCTCAGTTCGTATTTTTGTTTACTTAGTAGAGAATCTGAGATTTCAAGTAGGTCTTGGATCTATCTGTCCAAGGGATTAAAACCTAGGCATAAAGAAGTTTTTGGATGTCTGCTACTTTAAATATACTTAGTAAAGTTCCATAGATTAGGCTGATTCCTTATTTTTAATGAGCATTAATCTAAATCTATACGACAATTATCCTCTGTAAATTAAATATTTAATTCATATTAATCATGATGCAATGCTTCGCACGACTCTATCCCAGGCCCGCATTGATTCATCCAAGTAATTCGGATTTAGCATTCAAATCTGAATTCATTCTACTTTTTGCATTTTTCTACGTCTTCATTACTGCTGATCTGTCGAGTAGTTTGGATTACGCATTCAATCATAGATTCATTCTACTCACATTAGTTCTTGTAATCGCATTTAAACCAGAAAATTTTCTTTAGAGTCTACTCCATCTTATATTCTAGACTTATTTGTTCTCACTTAATAGACTTGAAGACACCTCATATTCATTTATCAACGAATAGTCCACTCTTTGTCACGCATTTCAATTACTCTTCTTGGTTATCCGCACTTCTTACTTAGAGAATCTGAAAAACTTGAAATATGTGTTTAATTTAACGAGAGAGTGTATGTATATAGTGCATGATCTTCTTGCTTTTATACCCACCATCCACAAGCTAGAATTCGTAGGTCCCCTTGAGGACTGTGGATGATACCATTCGAGCTTTTGATTCTTGAGGGTTTTAGCTCTTATGTTATGTGAGATTGTTGTTTTGATTATATTGTCATATTCTAGTATTATGTTTTTGGGTAAGACTTGCTTTTAAATGCTACTCTCTTAAAAAGTGCTAGAGGCTTGCCTTTATTAATAGAGCTGTGTTACTTTTCTATGGTGCGGTGCTATACTTAAGATCTCTCCAAATTTTTGGTTTATATATATATATATATATATATATTATCTAATCTATGCATTGCATTATGATCGACGAGGTGCTTTAACAAATTATGATATTTAGGGCTAATGATTGATTTATTCATGGTTATTTTGTTCTTTTCTTTTAACAAGAAGATTTGCATTATTTTGTGTGTTGTGTAGTAGTAGCTTTTAGTTGTCATGGCGATATTCGGATGTGGATTAATAGATACACGATATGGATCTTGTCTTCAACATTACAGCAATGCTATCTTGTGTAGCTGGAAAAATGCTTATCGGTGGATCGATTTGTTATGTGGTTATTTGGATTTGATTTTCTGCCTGTATGTGTATTATTCAGCGAAGGATGGAGTATGCTGGATTCTATGGACATTATGGATGATGCCATTAATTCAGCGCTTGAGGTATGGCGATTATTTGTAGTAATTCGATATGTGGATTGTAGTCTTCAACATTGCCTGAGACTAGCTTGTGTATAGAAAAATGGTTCAACGTGCCCTTGGACTAGCATGTATAGAAAAATGGTTATGAGTAGTTAGATAAACTTGTCATGTGGTTATTTGGTTGGTTTTTAATAGCAATAGTATTCATCGAAGGATGAGATATAAATCGGATTCCCATATGAGACATTATGGATGATACCATTGATTCAGACATGAGGTTTAGGCGATTATTTGCAAGGTTGAATCTATTACATCTCTTGCTTACATTTAATACAATGTAATGTATTTGAGGAAAAACTAATTAAGTCATTTATTCATTGCCTTACTTTTGTGTGGCATGATGTTTTAAGTATGCCTTTCTCTTGTATAATTCAGACTGTCCCTTGCACTCTTTTTAGTTTTGCTGGTTGACTTCACCGATGAGGACTAAATTACTTTTGCATGGTGCGGTGCTGTACTTTAATTCTCCTCCTTCTTGATCTTATTGGTTATGTTTTAATCAAATGGTGATCTCAGAGTAGGTTGTGCACAGGTATGTTTTATATATTAATGATTTATGTACGACCTTTCATATGAAGGTGCCTATTTTTCATCAAATTTCAATTTTTTTGGAGCTAAATTTGGATCTCTTTACAACACAAGGATGCTTATTCTTGGAGTTCTGTTCTTTGAATGTACTTAACGGATGCTAGACCTTATATTTATCTTGTTTGATGTTTTTACTCTCTCTTGTTTGGTGGGATCTGAGCCCGCATTGTGGCATTAAAGCATTATTTTTGAAAAATGGTGGCCATTTTGTATTATCTATCAAGGTGCATATGTTGAATACTAAACCTTGAAAGAAATGGAAATCATGTTTGTTCCTCATTTTTTGATTTTTCACTCTTTAATGCGGGGAAAATTGCATTGACTCTCTTTGTGTGAGCGTGTTTGCTCGAAGTTAAGAAGTTGCAAAAGAAGCAATTTAGGCATTTGAACGGTGACATTAGAACATTTTAGAAAGTCATTAACGTATTTGTAGGTGGCCTACTGAGATGCCCAAGAAAGCAGAAAGTAAGCGGTCTGTGCGTGAAGGAGTTTTGTGATCAATTAAAGAAAACGAGCTCCTTGTCTCGGGAATGCAAAATGCGATCTTAGATCCAGTGATGCCTTCCCCTCTCTCTTCACGAAATGAGCCGATGGACATTAGGAGGGGTAGTGGTAGGATTCTATATTATAAAAGTTTTATTTGCTTTGCTTTATCCTTTTTTGACATTTACATGAGAAAATTTTAATCTAAGCGAAAGTTGGTACGAGGGGGATTATATGTTTACAACAAAAACAGATAACTACTTGGAGGTGTTAAGGTGGAAATATCTTTTAATGCTCTGTGTTTTTTTGTTTTTGATAGCTATTTCAGTTGTCTTACTCTTTGCCTATAACTTATTTGGTTATGCTTTGAAATCTTTATATCATATAATCTCGGTTAGGCATACCAAGATGGGTTTCCTTTGCTTTGAAATCTTTTTATATGTTGCATATAATTAATATCAGTGCATTTGTCTTGAGATGGGTTTCCTTAAGGCCTATAGTTTTTTACCTAGTAGGGATATGATCTGAATTTGTGTTTAGCTTGAGAAATTTTGATGTCAAAAGACTTGTGTTCTATATGAAGCATGTGAACTTGGGCTTGATTTTATGTTGAACATAGTTTGAAAGTACATTCCATGTTTAAGGAAATATCCCACGTTCTTCAACAATTAAGAAAAGTGAACATAGATAAATAATTACTTGAAGTGAAGTTGATCATATGAGGATATGTTTATAAGATAGTTATTATAGAATTATTGAGGGCATTCAAACATGAACTTATGCTCTTAAGATGGGCACTAGTCTTCTTGTTGTTGTCAGAACTCATTAAAAACATATTTTACGAGTTGTCGGACATCATAAAAATGTTAAACTATGGAGGTATTAAGTAGGAAATACTTTGAAAACCACCCGGTTTGGTAACTGGATTAATATTGATCTCTGCTAGCTTTAATGATGTATCCTCCTTGTCTATTCGTATGTGGAGATTTTTATTTTATTTTTTTAATTTTTTAAATTAAATTTTTTTTTTCTTTGTTTTAATTTATTGAAATCTTTACTCGGTAAGGCATTCTTTGTGAGATCTCCTCTTGTTCCACCGGGTAGTCATGGCACCATTGATTGGTGTTAGGTGATAGAAATATTGTGTGATGTTGTACTGATCCTCGCAAAAACCTACAGATCGTAGGGTGCCTACACCATTTCAAAGACATGTTCAGTTAAATTTAGAGATCGTGGTGTCTCCATCAAGCGTGATACCAACTCTCATTGCCTTTAATGCCCTCCATGCCGCATGTTCATTAAAGGTGTTGCCATTAAATCCGCAGACAAAAAGTTCCTCCATTAGCTAGGATACCGCTCTCATTGCCATTAATGCCCTCCATCATGCCGCTAGCCGAGTATGTAAGTGCTCTCCATCGTGGCATATCGTGTCTCATTGTGCCATTAATGCCCTCGATTCAAAGCACGATAATCTATTACCTTTTGCTGTGCCCCCATGACTTGCAGGACAGCTTGTACCATTAATGCCTCGATTCTCGAGCGCATGATAACCCCCCTCAATGGTGAGCTTAAGTTTGTGCCAGTCCGGTATTAGTCGGGGGCGATGATAAAGCCTCGTTCGCGCCGAGAAACAACTAAATTTGATGAGCTCAGGTTGTTTGCGTGTCGATACATTGCAGGGGATTTAGGGATCCAGACAGAATCTCGCCATTCTTTCAAAGGAAACCTTGCTCTCTATAAATATACTCATCGAGTTTTTCTTAGTTTTTCGGTAAATTTGGGTGCTCGGGTGTTTTCACATTGTGAAATCTATTGATTGGTGCAATTATCAGCAATGTTACTAATGTATGTGGTTGTTCCTTTATACTACATCCCACAATATATACCTTACAACACAAACATTTGTACTTCACTCATTTCACTAGTAGGTCTGAATGTTGGTGCAAATTTAGGACCCAGCTTTTTAGTTTAGTAGGCCAAAAGGGTCAGTATCCTACTACAGAACACGATTAGGTTTAAATAACTTAGACAATAAACTTGATTCAATAAATGATTATTTAGTTTAACATAGTTTGTTACTTCCAAGTTTAAAACCGAAATATAGGAAACATCTCTTTGGCATGTCCCAAAATATAAATATGTAGCTACAACATGAATTCCTATGTTGATAGGAAAAGCTTAACGTGGTATTGTTTGAAAATGTGATGTAAGGAAGAGCTCAACTAACTATATTCATTATGCATATGTTGTGACAAATTTCTTGCTATAAACTTGGTACAACATGAAATAGTTAAAAGGATCGTATGTCTTTACCCCTTTGTTGACTATCGTTAACATAAAAATCAATACATCATTTTTTAAGGTATTACGTCCTAAAGAAATGATAAATCTCGATGGCGATTTGTAGACCCTAGTGACTCCAACAAAGAGTTTTTTGATCATTTCTAATACAAATGCAACCTCTACCATAGTTTGTCATTTTCGTGTGATTCTCTTGTGCATCCCAATCCCAATGCCAAGTAGTTTATTCACACAAGCTTTGAGTATCTCATATTGCTCTAGTGCGTCAATATTTTCATCCCTCAACAGTTGCTATCCGTCACTTCCCCATTTTTATCGGGAAAAGCCATGGTCACCCTCTTAGGTAGGTTCCGTCCCCACAAACATCACCCCTACGACACAAGCCTTGCCAAATCCATATTCTCGTATCTTCGTGCCAACTAGTCATCAAATTTCACTATAACTAAAGAATACTTATATAATCGTTTTGCTCAATTTTGTGAAGTTCCAACCCTGGGCAACATAGCCAATGGATCCTTTTAGACAAAGTGTGGAAGTGATTGAGTCCACCAGTCTTGACAAGACAAGTTAATTGTGCAATGCCAAAATCGATAAATGTGTTGTCATATTGCTATCGAAATGATATTGCCGGGCTTTATATCGTACTGCACCACTTCGAACAAAAACTTTTCGATATTGTCGGGCTTTATATCATAATGCACCACTTGAACAAAACAATAGTGATGAAGATATTTTTGTGGATATGTGCTATCTATGCATATCCGTACCGCTAAGTTCAATGCATACACATCTATCTTAGCACCTCTACTTCACGGATACAATTGATTTTCCAAGCTTCCATTTGACATTAGTTGGAGGACCAAAGCTTTGAAGTGAGGGGTTGAGCAACTTGTAACTCTAATAAGATTTTGGTGCCTAATTTCTCCCAACCACATTGCATTCTGCTTTTGAAACTCTTGTAAGTTTCTTCATTTTGCAACTTGAGAACCTTGACCGCGACATCCGTGCTATCGTGTAAATTCCTTTGATAGATCGATCCAAAACTCCAATCCTTTATCAAGTTTGCCTCGTTGAATCCTTGAGTTGCTTTTACAAGATCTTCATATAAAATCACCGGTGGTCCAAATTGTAGTGAGAAAGCTCTTGGGAAACTTAAAATTTAGTCACCAGTAACCGTACCTCCCGAAGAATCCAGAGAGTAAACAACATATAAAAAGGTGATGCCACCTTCAATTTGTACAATCACATTTTAGAATCGATTGATTTCTTTCTTTTCAAAGTAGTAGTAGGGGGACACAGTAGGCAAAGCATATTTGTCACGTCTGGCTGTGCTGCCAGGATTCCCCATAAATGAATTGAAAGTAACATTCACAAAAATCCTTAGATTGGGCATTTTCCCCTGCACTTTGGCAAAGGCCTGTGAGAGGAAGCATTTAAAATCAAGCAAGTAACCTTCTCCGGGGGATCCTTAAATTGTTGAAAGAAAGGCTCATGAGGGTGAAGCATGTCTAAGTGTTTGAGATCTATCCTACAATTTTTTTGAATTCACCCAACGAATATGAAAATTGGACATTGAAATGTATTATGAGAGAGATTGGAGTTTAACTAGTCCCGTGTGGCTTCCGAGTGCATATGGCATGATACCAATCAACCGGTTGAAAGTAAGTTACCATTTAATAGTTTGAATGACATGTCTTTGTCTTAGAGTACATGTCTCTTGCTCAAGAGACGTTCTCCATTACTCTCATTCACAAAATGTGATCTTTCAACATGAAAAACAGCCCATCTCTCACAAAAATGGCATAAATGGATTTTCACACATATGTGGCATAATTGGTCTTCTTGAATACGCCGATCGCATTCAAGTCATACTCATCATCAAAGGAGACTGCCTCGAAATCGATTTTAATGGCTGTAAACACAACCACTTTCTATGAAATTTCGATACTAATGGCCGGAACACAAACTACCGTTCCGAAATTCGATGCTAATGGCCAAACACAACCACTTTCTATGAAATTATGATACTAATGGGTCAGAACACAAACCACTTTCTATGAAATTATGATACTAATGGTCAGAAACACAAATCCACTTTCTATCAAAGTAAACAAGATGGCTCCATTTTCATCACCGCATCATCTCGACTTTTGTGACCGAATTCACCCAACGACTATGAAATTGGACCTTGAAATGTATTATGAGAGAGATTGAGTTTAACTAGTCCCGTGTGACTCTCGAGTGCATATGGCATGATACCAATCAACTCGGTTGAAAGTAATATCAATAGTTTGAATGACATGTCTCTCTAAAGAGTGATATGATGTCTCTCTCTAAACCCTTATCTAGAGTGACATGTCTTTGCTTCCCTTTTAACATACCAAGAGACATTCTCCAATAAAAAACTCTATTCACAAAAATGTTCTCTTTCAACTTGAAAATGAACATCTTCACAAAAGTGGCATAAATGGATTTTCACACATGGGCATAAATGGTGTTCTTGAATTCGCTGATGAGATTCAAGTCATACACATCATCATCACGATCGTCTCAAAATTCAGATTCAAGTCATATTCATCATCATCATCACGATCGTCTCGAAATTTTGATACTAATGGCTGTAAACACAATCACTTCTTTGTCAAAGTATCAACATGGCCCACTTTCATCACTCGCATCATCTCGACTTTTGTGCAACGACTAAATGATGAATTTCCGCAAAGGTTCAAATCTCAATGTCCTATTGCAACATGGCACACTTTGCACAAAGGTTCCAAATCTACTGTCTCTGTCATAAACATACAAATATCACGAACACTTGGAACATATCCATCCTTTTGTCAAAACAAAAATAATCAAAGTGGCCAAAAGCATCAATATGCCTCCCAAATATGGCGATAATGAAAATTGGTTGGTCAAATGACAAAACCGGCTACGCGTTCCTTGCGAAAAATCATGAAATTTGAATATAAAGTTGACTATGTTTTGAAATTGTTAAATATGGGCCTCTAGGGAATCCAGAGACTTTGCGGATTTTTGCCTCAAGGTTCCATTGCTCAACGTTTTGCCTATGGAATATTCATTGCTCAAATCAAATAACTCCGTTCACGCTATCAAATTCTTCGGCAAAAATTCGGTTCATGAGTATAAACTTACATATTTCCGACCATGAAACCCTTGGCATAGGCTCATGGGAATATGTTATGCAACCAGCTCACAAAACAATAGAAATAACATATCAACAACTTAGAAAATATCTCTCTTAACAATATAGTAAAACAATTTTCTTATTATAGATTTTTCTTTTGGAAAAGAATTATTGAGAGTTGGGTGCAAATGCACAATGTTGTGTAGCATTAGTGTGATAAATATGGGATAGTGCAAAGCATAGTTTTCAAGATTAGTCTAAGTTGACTCGTACCTAATCAACTCACCAAGTTGATTTGTTGGTTGAACGGTTAATTGTTGGTTCAATGGGATGTAAGATCTTGGGTGTACGTATACCAAAGGGCAAAATGGAGCCCATCATGGGGTACTTTTTGTAATTATCCACCACCTTACCTTCCATGCTTCCTTAAACTCCTCTCCAACCTCAATATTAGTGCTAGTAGTAGCATGAGCAACAATGACGCGCTTAGCAAGAACTAGAAGAACGTGTTTTCCAAACTACACGAGAACTACTTCCCTCACAAGTCACCATGTGCCATGCTTGGTCTCGTGTTTCTCTTCCTTCTACCTCTGGTTCAACTACCATATCTTCATTGGAACCAACACCCCGAACTCCACTAGACAATGATTCACTCATTTTGTAGTAGTGATTCGCTATTTGTACTAGTGATTCGCCATGATTTTACAAGATAATATAATCTCGTGAGAGATTCGCCAAAAAATTATATATACATATTATATTATTAATAAAATCGCCTTCCATTTTTCCTATGTATCATGGGGATTCACCTATTTATTATATATATAAATTTAGGGGGGTTCTTAAAATTATCCCTGGGTGTCTGCAGTTTCTTTTCCTACATTTTTGCAAACAATGCAGGGAAATCTTCCAGAACATGATAACACTATTTACAATATCTACAAGATTGTTGTGTTGGGTTCGGGTAGTTGCATGCATAATGGGCAGCCTCTCCACAGTTATAAGAAATGAGTTGTCCCCATCCTCGACCAACTCCTCCTCCTCTTCCTCGTCCTCTGCCTGGAAATCCACCGCGCCCAGACGAAGATGCATGTGAATATGGTCCTCTACCTTCGACATATAATTTATATGAAGCAAACTACTCAATCATTAGATCAAAGCTGCGAAAATTCTTCTCATCGTGTCCCACATATCGATAAAATGTGTAGTAAGGTTGTTGGAGCTTTGGAATATATTTACCAATACTAGGGAAGAAGTCTGTCGTGTGCAGTCTATTTGATTGAAAAATCATGCACCATAGTTTGGGAACTTCACTAGGCCCTGCTCCATTCTTAATTGGTTTTGGTCCTCCAACTGCCAGATAGTTATTATTTATGGGATAATCCCTATGATGCCCTTCAACTTTACAACGTGTGCAACATACTCCTGTGCACACATCCTTTTCTTTCCCTTTTCGCATAGTTTGTATCTCTAAGTGTTATGTAGCTAAATGGATTTGGATTTGCTGAGCCCCAACCTGTGTAGCTGGTACATTCGAGGCTTCTAACTTCATGGCGATCTCCATAGCTTCAACCTGGGTCACCATCTTCTACTGGTTTAAGGACTAGCGTAGATGCGGAAAAAATATAGCAATGAACCATTATTTGTGTTGTGTGTCATCGATAGTAAATCCTTCATCCCTGATGGTTCACTTCAACCATTCATTTTCATCCCAAATAGATTCATTCACTTCTTGGTGGATCTCCTTTAATTCAGTAACACATTGTGAATATGATTTAGGATTTTTGAATTGCTCCTTTAATGTAGTTTTAAGACCATCAATAGTTCCATTAGGGTTTTTTTCCATATAACTCATGTACCAGTCCAATGCACATTATTGAAATGAAGTAGCAAGCTACATTTTCTTAACATTATTGTTATTTTTATTAATAAATATTTCAGGAAATCACATAGGAAATATTTGGCTCTATAATTTACTATGTGATTTCTTGGAAGATTTATTAATAATATGATAGAGATCACATAAGTTTATACTCTCAATTATCATTATTGATCTACTGCACTGTCCACATAGGATATGCGACGAACCAGAATTAGTCAACATATTCATTCCCAACACTATTGAAATTTTGTAACTTTATGGAAGTAGCCATATCGACTTCTGGTGGTGGAGGTGGAGGTGAAGTGGATGAATTGTTAGCATGAGATGAATTTGGATGTGGAGTGGATGGGATCTGAACTATGGCCAATGATCCAAAAATACTTTGATCTTACAATTCCGCTTCTTCTGAGTGAGAAGATTCACCAGAGCTACATGTTCTGAGACTCCTCGTGGCTATCAGATTTACCTTTGAGGGGGCAGTAAATAGAACCTTCTTCTAGTTCTACTCTTTAAGTTTTACCATTGCGCGTAGTCAGGCCTCTTCGGGACATTCACTCAATGTGGCTGCATAGAGTACCCTTTTCACATAAAAGATTTTTAATCTACAGTTTCAATGAGTGCAGAAACTTACCTCTAGGGGCCTTGAAAAATCTCCTTTTAGCTTCAAAATATGACACAAAAGTATCAATACAAAATTCATTCACAAACCCACTCAGAACACTATCAATCCAATAATCTACTGCACAGGTAATTTTATTTCTAGATTTCTCCAACTGCTGAACCATCTCAGGAGTCCACCTGGTGATCGTGTCATCCTTTGCATAGGTCTGGAACTCAACAAGCTGAGATAACCACTCTTGTAACTCAGTTGCAAAGGAAGAAAAGAAAATTTCATGAATATCTTTATAGATATAGCTATGCTCCCAATCCTCAACATACAACTTAGGGTTTTTGTTTTCTTGGATTTCAAATTTGTGCACCTTCTTATCCAACCAATCTTGCAGTTTGTTATTCGTCGGATACCATAACATCAAATCTCCCTCAAATAGATCATGGTCCCGACAACGAAACCATTTTTTGGCTTGAGGGGTCCTGACCTAGGTTCAAAGTGTTCTGTGCAACCAACAAAACCCTCCAACTACTAGCCCTTTCGGCAGTGATCTTCTTGCGTAGACCAAAGTATCCCCCGAGTGTAGAAATTATACGATATGCATGTATATCTTGGATTTACTCGATCTACCAATTCGATAAAGTTAAATAATGAATCACTTCTACAAATATTTGCGGAATTAAAAACACAATTGTCAATTACAATATCATGAAGAACTATCAATCACACACAACACAGATAATTTCCTAGGGAAAGTTTACAGCTAAAAACCCCACTATATTCTATTGTATATTATATCATGGATCATGAAACAATTACATACAAAACTCCAATCACAAGAGCTCTTAGTACATCAGCTAATTGTCTCACATTGTCATACAAAAATTGGAAAATCACTTGCTCAATTTAGTGTCTCCAGACAACCTGCCTCCACTACGCAATCCTTGAATTGATGCCTTCTTTCCTGCCTTGACTACACAATCCTCATGGGCACATACAATGTGTGTGTGCTTGCATTGGTGCAAGCGGATAATGTCACAACTGATATTTTACTTCCCTTTCACCTAGAACTTAACTGGGTCTCCACTGGATCTGACATGCATGCAATTAATAATAGTAAATCTTCAGTTGCATGTGAGATCATTGATTTTGAATTAATTAATAATTAATTCACTTGATCTCTCACTAGTGTATCTTCAGTTACAACTAGCACAACTGAGTTTAACTCAATTATCTGAGTTAAACTACTTAAAAATTGCATAACTCATGCACCACTGCACTTCCAACTCTGTTACAACTTGAATCACTCAGTTACAGCTAAAGTAAACTTGCTTGTCCCACCAACCAACCACTTAACTCGAAATTCACTTAGCCAACTGATTTTCCACTTCAATTAACTATTTCCAAGTTCTCATTGAGAATATATTATAGTTTATTTTCCATCTAATATAAGGGATAATAAAAATGGACATGCATCTATAAATAGACATGCATTATAAATAGACATACACCTAAAAATAGCCTGAGGCCCCATCCTAGTGTAGGTGCTTAATTTTCACTAGGATCTTCTTGTTGAATCTCAAAACGGATTAGTATGGGGGGTGCTTGAACCAAGTTTTCGCACCTTGAGAGAGCATGTGATGTGGTCCTTAACCTTACTTATCAGATCTAATGCTCATCAGTCTGCGTGAGAATTTATATAACCCAGATCTAAATGCAGATGAAAAACCTTAACAGATAAGCATAAAACATATTATTATACTTGCACAATCAGGTAGGTTGTTCTTCTGTAAAAACCTTAACACATATGCAATCCTTACGGAAACGCCAAGATCTTTCACATATACTTAACTCAGATAAATGCGTATTCAAATAGAAACAGATCTATAACTTGCAATAATCAATAGTTAATTAACATATTCATGCATAAACATAGAAATTGCAACAAAGTTCGCAAAAAATTCTTCTTTATTATAGATATTCAATCCATTACAATTATTTTCGTCTACACACACAACAACAGAGTCCTTGCGCACAACTCAGGACTAGGTCTCCACACACAACTAGCAGGAGCCTTTCTAACCAAACCGAACACAAACTAACCCAAAAATTCGATCAACACAACAAACATAAACATCACATGAATAAAATTAATTGTCCTTACTCGAATCAGCTTATTACATATTTATATGACTTTGGACGCGCACATACCATGGTCTCAAACCATGGTACTCATGGTTTCCCTTTTCACCCATTACAATTATAAAGGAGCTTTGAATCACCCCAAAGCCCCTTGACTTCTCTGTGCAACCCGTATTTGACAAAATATAATCAAAATTATGCCCAAAACTTAACCCGAGGGGACCCAATCCCAACAAAGAGCCATGTGTTGGAGGCTCCATCTAGAGCAACGCCTTAAGGACTATGTGTCAGTGCATGAACTAGTTGAAGAAATTGTTCGACAAGCAAATGTGCCACATGGAGATGACCCATTCACTTTGATAAGTGAGAGATGGTTTTTCTAGGTGTGGTAGTGTGTTGTGGCCTTATTTTTGTCAATAATGTGTTGTAACTTAAAATTCAAAAGTGATGATGTGTTTTCCACCACTTTTTAATCAAAAATGATGTTTTGGCCTTGTATTGATATCTAGGGTATTGATTTCCATTTTGATGTAAAATTGACCATAGAATATGTGTTATAAACTCGTGGCGAGATGGGAGACTTGGGTCATAGTTTGTCATGTAATTGAGCATGTAATTTGCAAAATATTGTACTATAGGTTTGCAGAGGATGTCAGTGTCAACTCATCGCTTATGTCTCTGAAGAACAAAGGTGAAGGAGAAGGAAGGGTCACCTGTCAGAACACTTGTGGTGCAGACATTGTACACAATAGTTGTAGATCATATTCATGCTTTTGGAGGACCAAAAGCTCCTCTTTGGGGAGTAATGATCTAGGTGGCTCCAGACATACTCGGTGGATAAAGGGGACTCATAATAGGTCAAAATTCAAAGTGATTAGATTTCTCTCGAACTAGGTTCATATCTAAGTGCTTGTCTCCTTGATTCCAATGGTGCGAACGACACTCCAATACGAGCTTGTATGTAGAATTTAGAGCTGGTCAACATTTTTGTCAACGGTGGGCAATGGGCCAGGTTTAAGGGTCCTACAATTTGACCGACACCGGGACATGAAACCTAGATCCTGAGAGTGGGATTTTTTTTTTCCTCTTTAATTTGCCCAATATCCCTTATTTTCATTAAAATTGAAAATAACCAATGTTTTATTAAAAAAATAAAAAAAAATAAAACAAAAACAAGTTGGGTGGCGGGCTGTGACCCCCGCTGCACCCCACGACCTCAGCATTAAACTATGAATGGGTCAGCACCCGGTTGACCGAGGACCTCGCCCTTGAATCACACCACATGCCACATGGCACCATACTAATTAGCCGATGGGAATCGAACTCGCTTGACCACTTGGTTGGTCCTCTCCACGGGCGGCCCAACCCATAAATACAACCCATCAAACTTAAATACACCCATATTTAAAAACATTTAAAAAAAAATGACATACTATAAAATAAACGCCCCTATGTTAAAATTGGTGGTGATAGGTTTGGAACCCAGAACGCCCCTAACCATAACCTTTAATTAAGTTCTTCCAACTAGTGTGCCAAGTGGGCACACTTTGTAGATTTCACCAACATTGTTTATTTAAAACATAAAATTTCATGTGTAGGAGGAAGAGTGGCGAGAGCAAAGCGGATCATGGATTTGGAACAATGGCGGAACCCATACACAATGTAACCACAAACTGAGTGGGATTGTGACAGGAAAACCTTGCCCAGATGCAAGAGTGGAACCATGTTGAAGATTGCAACAAGAAACAGTGAAGGAGGCATCCTGAAACATCTTTCCTGATCCTAGTTGGAAAGTGATCACCTAAACTAGGTGGGGGCCACACATGTGATTTTTGTCGCAAAGTCTATTTTTAGACTATGTCTATTTTTAGACATATGGATCATGGTCTATGAGTTGCAGGATGCTATTTATGGATGATTGGTCGAGTTGGTAAAAATAGATGGACCTCTATTTTTAGACATTGGGTGGTTTTTATTTTTAGATTGCCGGGCTAAAAATAGAACAGTCAAATATTATTAACCCTTAATAATATTTAGACTATAAACATTATATTATCCTCTTGGAGTGTTCTACTTTGGATGTTTGACGGGCATGCGTGTACGGACAAGGAAAGAGTGCTTTTCCAAGGGTTAGTTGAGCTATTTCTGCGGCCGGACTTCATGAATTAAAAAGGCAAGAGTTTTGTGAGTCGAAGGAGACAAGCAGGAGTTGTGTTCATGAATTAGTTGAACTAGTTGTATTTAGTCTAACTGAAAACACACCTATGAGCAGTGGTGGGAATAATTATGACCTGATTCACCAATTATTAACTCCTATAAATCAATCTTAAAAGAACTATCAAGAATCGCAATGCATGAATACTTCAGTTGAAGACCAAAGCTGCTAGAGTGCGGGTGAAAGGGTGAGTGTGGCTACTGGCCAGACGGATACCTGTGCATGAGATTTGCACACACATTGATCGAGATTTGAATGGAGAATTAAAGAAGACAAGCTTTCAAGGGGATTAAAACTTGGATCTCATTCTTTCATATTGGATTGCAGAGGCAGGAGTATTGTGGAGCAGACGGAGCATGGGATGTGCAAGGATCCGAGCTTGTTTTGTGTGTAGCATGAGATAGTTCAGGAGATGTGAGAGCTTTGTGCTATGTATTGTTACATTTTTCATCATTCTAATATACAGATAGTTGGTGGTTTTCAGCTGTATGCTTTCCCATTACATACTGTGTTATATGTGTGTTTGATTATGTTTTAATGTGCGCATGCGACTGCTTCTATTTCCACATATTGATGATCAATTGTAGAAGAGGTTATGTATTATGCATGAAGCTTAAATAGTGTGTAATCAGGATAATCTCGGTGAATAATTCAGCTTTTATTCAAATTTCTACATGGTATCAGAGCGAGATTGATCATCAGATCTACACGTTGATTACAGCAATTTATTTCAGAGACAGAAATCGTAAGCGCTGGCCAGGCAGCTCGGATCCATCCTTTCAGCGTGAAAGGTGATATATCCATAGCTGCCTCATAGTCGATCTCTCCGTGCGAAATACTTTGTTCCCGCTGCATCGGAAGCGCGAGTTTGTCGGGTGAATTCGAATTACAGCAGATTTGAACTGGACTCGAAAACAGTTGTTTTATTGGTGTCGAAGTCAAAATGTCTTATCAAGGATTGCGATTGGAGTATTCCCTTGAGGGTAGCTCGAATTATATTGCATGGATATAGGATGAGGCAGTGTTAGGATGACAACTGTATTTATTAGAGTCTATGGATGTCGAAGTTCCAAAGCCTAGCGATGCAGCCTTGGTTGAGGCTTGGCAAAAGAAGACAACAAGGTGTCGAAGGATTCTGTTGGAGGGCGTGAAGGATCACATAGTATCCAGCCTGCATGGAAAAGCTTCTCCATACTTGATGTGGAAAGCGTTGACATAATTGTTCCAAAGCAAGAGCGACCAGAGGAAGTTGGCGCTCAAGGATAAACTCAGGAAAATAAAGATGGAGAAGAATGACACTATTCCAGTATACTTGACAAAGTTTGTCCACTGCAGGGATGAGCTTGGGAGTGTAGGAGTTAGTGTGGATGATGAGGAACTGGTGAGCTTGGCTCTCCTTGGGCTTCCGAAGAGTTGGCACTCCTATCAGGACTCTGTCAATGGTCGAGAAAAATTGCCAGGATGGGAGCGACTTTGGTCGGATCTTGGGCAAGAGGAGATAAGGCAGAGTACCAGGGATGGATCTTCATCAAAGGCATCTGATGAAGAAGATTGCGCTTTGGCTGCCAAAGCAAGGAAGGGGAAGGGCAAGAAGAATGCTTCTCAATCCGGTGCGGATGGTAAAGAGCATGACATGTCCAAAGTGAAGTGTTTTCACTGTCACGAGCATGGACATTACGCCACAAATTGTCCACAGAAGAAGAAGAACAAGCAGGTTGCTGGAGCTGCAGCTGGTGAGGCTCTTGCCTCGCAATTTGAGCTGGACTTCTCATTGATCGCATGCATGGTGTCTAGTGCATTGGGATTGGGGTGGTATTTTGATAGTGGCGCTTCCTTTCACATGACGGGAGATGTGAATCTTTTCAGTGACTTGGTGGAGAAAGATCTCCAGTTGCATGTTGAGTTGGGCGACAATGGACGATACAATGCGACCGACATTGGTACCATAACCTTTTAGAGGGAGTCAGGTAAACTCATTCTTTTACAAGATGTAGTGCATGTTCCAGGTTTAAAGAATAATTTGATCTCAGTCGCAATGTTAGAGGATAAAATTTGTCTTCAGTGAAGGAAAATTTTTCCTTCGGCACAAGGCAACAGGACAAGTCAAGAAGGTCGATTTCCTGAGCAAGAACGCCATGCATCGGAAGTAGATGACACCATTGAGCTCACCGTTGGGAAGTGCAAGAAAGACATGCAATTGATGCCTATGGTGTTTGCATGTGTAATATTGAATTTCTAGAGTGTGGGAGAGCACCACAAGATGAGGACGGAGTGGAAGAAACCACCTGTGCAAGAGAAATTTGCCGCATGGGCAGAGGGGAGTGCATGCGCCATGGCTCACTGTGTGTGAGGTGGGGCGATGGCGAGTAATCCAAGAGAGATTTCTCGCGGATTCATGGAGATGGTGGATCTCTGCGTGAATTGAACCTGCCACGAGGTGCCCACAACGCAGCGCAGCATGCGGATCGCTGATTGATGCGTACCGGGGTGAAAGTGTTTTATATCGGAGCGCGGATCAGAGTTGACAGCAAGTGCAAGAGTGCATGGGTGCAAGAGTTCAACAGCACAGTGGTTCCTGATGACATGTGCAGTTGGTACCAGCAGAAGTCGAAGACTTTGATGATAGATGCATGGAGTTGCATGGCGCATCAGACTGATTGAGTTGTTTGGAGCCTATTCAGTTTCGGAAGAGTTGCAGAGTAGATGCATGGAGTTGCATGGCGCTTGTGAAGGTTGCAGGGCGAATGCATGGAGTTGCATGTCGCATGCAAAGACAGTCCTTTCTTGTTGAGAGGGAGTGTTGAAGATTGCAACAAGAAACAGTGAAGGAGGCATCCTGAAACATCTTTCCTGATCTTAGTTGGAAAGTGATCACCTAAACTAGGTGGGGGCCACACAGGTGATTTTTGTCGCAAAGTCTATTTTTAGACATATGGATCATGGTCTATGAGTTGCAGGATGCTATTTATGGATGATTGGTCGAGTTGGTAAAAATAGATGGACCTTTATTTTTAGACATTGGGCGGTTTCTATTTTTAGACTGCCGGGCTAAAAATAGAACAGTCAAATATTATTAACCCTTAATAATATTTAGACTATAAACATTATCTTATCCTCTTGGAGCACTTCAGTTTGATGCTTGGATTTGGCACATGCAGCTGACAGGAGGAAATACGCTTTTCGTAAGGGTTAGTTGAGCTATTGCATGGTTGACTTTAGTTAGAACTCATGTGGCAGAGTTTGGTGGAGTTGATGAGACAGTTGGTGGAGTTGTGTTCTGTTTAACTTAGTTGAACTAGTTGTATTTAGTCTAACTGACAAATACACTAGTGATGAGTGGTGTGAATTAATTATTAATTAATTAACTAATTATTAACTCATAAATCAACTAAAGAACACATCAGTTAACTGCAATGCATGGACAATTCAGTGAAGACCAGTGTTAGAGGTGGGTGAAAGGGTGAGTGTGGCTATCAGTTGTGACTATACTTGTGCATGAGATTTGCACACACATTGATTGGGATTGCCAATGAGGATTGCGCAGTACAAGCCAAGGGGATTAGAACTTGGATCTCATTCTTTTCCATATTGGATTGTGCAGTAGAGGCAGGCAGACAGGTGGAGCAGATTGGAGCATGGGATGTGCATGATCTGAGCTTGTTTTGTGTGTAGCATGTGAGATAGTTCTGAGAGCTGTGAGAGCTTTGAGCTATGTATTGTTACATGTTATCTATAATTATACTATACAATAGTTGGGGGTTTTCAGCTGTATGCTTTCCCCATTACATACTGTGTTATATGTGTGCTTGATTATGTTTTAATGTGCGCATGCGACTGCTTCTATTTCCACATATTGATGATCAATTGTAGAAGAGGTTATGTATTATGCATGAAGCTTAAATAGTGTGTAATCAGGATAATCTCGGTGAATAATTAAGCTATTATTCAAATTTCTACAAACCATGAGCTGAAGAATTTTCCCAAGGAGGTAAAAATTCATTTTATCATAATGGCATCAATTTTATAGTCAAATTTCATGAAATTTCACAGGGAACGCAATGACGATTTCAGATTTTTCATTTGAGCAACGAATTTCTAGTCAGCCCATGGAGAAGAATCTTTGAAGAATCATGGGGGAACCTAAAATATTCTCGAAGGCCCAAATTTTGACAGTGTCAATATTTGATGTGTGGATAGTTTATTTTACACTACTTGATGCCATAAATTAATCGGTGCAGTCAGATTTAGTAGCTAAACATTTCATTTTTCGTCCAACTTCAGAAGTGAAGGTACATGAAACAATCATGTATTTTTTCCTTTAATTATTGCTGAGATGATGTATTATTTTTGAGATCGCTGTTTAATGTTATGTTACGGGATCATTATTGCCACATTATGTGAGATGTATTTAGGTTGTATTGCTATGTATTGTTGTCGAGATCCCCATGTAACTATGTTTAAGGGATACTTTTGCTAGATTGTGTGAGCTATTGTTAGTTTGTCATGCTAAAGGAGGCCCTTCTTGAGTGAGAGTTCCTGTAAGCGGAATGTCTTCTGGGGAGACAAGCCACTCTATTTGAGGGCATAAGACCTTGTTATGAAAAATAGTCTTCCATGTACATCATCTTCTCTTATAACATTATATGAAGTGACCGACACCATCTTGACATCGGGCCCAAAAACGTAGCCCACACTGGGTGAAATTCGTTATCAAATGTCTTGTGTTATTGTGTAGCTGATTGTTGTCATGTTTCCTCTTGATTAAGCATGCATATGTGTTCTTTTATTCTCTTTTGAATGCAATTATAACAAAATCAAAAAAGTAAAAGATCTTGGATAATTTTGGCACTTAAAGAACACAAATCACGGTGCCATTTATTTTCTTGGAAAGTATCAAAAAGTTTTGGGCAGTGGTTTGGAGACTAGCCCTAAAAAAGTGGCTTAAATATCGTAGTCTCTGTCATAGAACTAGCTGAAAAATAATATAATATCTCCCTTGCAGGCACTGTGGGAGAAACTATAGGGTTCCAGTTGCATGCATGCCTTGTCATGAGAGTGACTGGGGATTTAATTCATTGAAAGGCTAGGTTAACTCAGGGGTTGGACACCTGGAGTGGTAGATTCGCTCTTGGGGGCCCTGTAGCACTTGGGGGAGGTTTGTAAAGTGTTGGTTCATCGGTTCCACTTCCTTAAATGTAATTGGGAATTTGAATCATGTCATAGTAACTCTTCGTCACATATTTACCCTAGTGGACCAGTAAGCTTGGGTAAGTGTGGGAGGAGGGTGTTACATTTATGAACTATATTGTAAATATTAAAATGTTCTTTTTATTATTAATATAATTTTAAAAATACGTCAATATTATTTAACTCTATATTGAAATATTTCATTTCTTACCTATATCAAATATATTATTATTATTTTTGCAATATCACATATTAATTTTATAATAAAAGGTTAAATGAATTACATATTTTACTAAAATGTTTTTAATTTTTAATTTTCAATAACTTCTTTTTTTGAGCATTGAAATATTTTGTTAACTATAGTAAAAATTAAATGAATTACATATTTTCCTAAAGTAATTTAATTATTATTATTTTCAATTACTTATTTTCTTTAAGCATTGAAATATTTTATTATTCGTTTTTTTTTTTAAACACAAATGAGAAGTGATTATATTAAATCTGCACCCAATCACAATAAATGCATGAGAGATTCAATACATTGCATTTTCTTTCAGGGGATTCTCCAAAGAGGCACTATTTGATAGACCAAAATGGCTATGATAGAAACAAACTATAATTGCAAGCTGACATGCATATAACTTACAAATTTGTGCTAATATAAGGAAATATTTGCAATAGGAACCCTTTATAAAATGAAGAAGAAAACCTCTTCTGGAGGCCTATTTAGATCTAATTTCAAATTTCCTCTGTGGGGGTTTAAAGAAGTACTGGTGATGTCGTGGTTCTATAGAACTTGGTGTGTGTGCTTCATGTCCTCTATCTGTCGCCATAAAGCATCAAGTTTTGTCATCTTGACAGGAGATCCTATCCTTTAGTGACCTAATTTCCTCAGTGATGAAGATAAGAAAATTTACCTATTGATGAAATTTCCATTTGATATCCATGTTCTCCATCTGATGGGCCTCAATTTGATTTTTACATGCATTACAAGCACTATTTCCCCTAGTAGTAGCTGAGTTTTCATTACTAATTGACATGGTTGATAATGCAAAAAGGGGGGGGGGGTGCCTAGGTGATTGAGAGGGTTGGGCTCGATATTTTCAATCAAGAGGTGTTAGAAATGTTGCAAGGGTTACATGAGTCACTAGTGGGCTCAGAGTTAGCAGGAATAATGTAGACAAGAGGGGAAACACCAATCAATGAGAGAGAAATTGAGGTAAATAATTCTCTATTGCTTAGGGAATTTAAATAGGAGGCGACATAATTGTTGAAGGGGGTGCAGGAAATGCTGATGAGAACACAGTTGGAGAAAATAACAATGACAATAGGGGAAACAATTGGGTAAATTGAGAAAACCTGGGGTAGAGAGAATGTCCAGAGAATGGTAATTACACACAAGAGGTAGCTAAAAGCAAGGAAAGCGAAGGCTTTATCCCTAATAGAAAAAAGAGACCAAATAGTAGTTAGCTCAGGTAAATGGAACAAGCCTGAGAAGTTCACCCATTGTTATTAGTGTCTAGGCATATGAGGTAGCCACGAGCTTGACAACTGCTAATTCTTTGCATAGATTGGGATGTCTCTTGAGCCCCTTGAAAGGGATTTCTCCAATTGACCTTATTGTGGGAATGAAGAAACTAATTACATGACCCACTAATACTAAAATAAAAGCATTCATAGGGAGCCCATTGCAAAGCCCACCATCTCCTAGAGTAGTGAATACAACATTAATTTCACAATGGAATGACACAGATTGTGTATGGGAGAAATTAGGAGGATGCACCCATGGAGATTGCACCTAGACATAAATTTTGGGTAGCCATACATAGGCCTTAAATTTAACATGAGAGCAACTAATCTCACATAGAGAGACCATCAAATTTCCATTAAAATCCATGATTCCCAAATTCTAGGATTCATCACAAAATGAGGTGTTGAGTTTGTATGGGACAGGTAAATCGAAGTAGATCCATCTAAATGCCAAGGATGAAGCATGCGAACTTAAAGAGGAGGCCTCCCATGCATGGTTCTCTTTCTCATCTGCAACCATGACACCAACCAACATAAACCTTTGTAAATTCTTTCCCAGGCGTATATTTCCCTTTAATATGCCACCAAGAGTGCGATGCGGTGTGGTTGGAATAAGGTTTATTAAAATCATTCTTGATACCTAAGGTATAGTTCTCCATCCCTTAGAGAAATTTAGTTCAGTTTGAACCACATTGAGGAGGCATGCTAGAATACCTTGATGATCTGCTTCTATATTTTGGCCTCTGAGGATATGAAAGAAAGACTTTAAGGGAAAATGTCCTAGAGCATGATCAATTTTTTGGAGCTGGAGCTTGAGGTGGTTCTCTTTAAGAAATGAGCCATTGTTCAGATGTTGTATAATAAGTAGAGAGTCTTCCAAGATTACTAACTCGAAGATTTCCTTACCCTCAGCTAGAATTATGCCTAATAATAAACCATACATTTTTGCTTGATTGTTGCTCTTCCCGCCAAGCCCCCATAAGTACTTGATGACAATTTTTCCTTCAGGATTGATGATAACCGCTCCCCCTCATGCCACCCCTTAATATTTAATTATGGTTCCCTCACATTCAAAAGTGAACATATAAGATTTTTATTTGCATGGAATTACTACATCTCTCAAAAGTTGATCATGAAATTATGTTATTTCACATGAATATCCAAATATTTTATTTATGGAAGAGATATATTTTTACCACATCTCCTTGATATTGCATTGTATTAACAGTAATGAACAATAATGAAGCTAGCGAGCACAATGTGCCTGGATTATTGAAGTTTTATAATGGTTTTAATTAAAATAAATTACTTACACACACATATATATTTTATTATAGTCTACACTAGCACAACCATAAGAATTGAGTGGATTATTGAAGTTTATAATATTTTTAATTAAAATTAATTATTTGCACACACACACACACACATTTTATTATAGTGTACACTAGCTCATCCATATGAATTAAATTGCCGGTAAATGTTGATAAACATAAAATTCATAATAAGCATCAAGACACTTATTTCATAATACATCTAGTTACTGAAACTAAAAATATCATAAAGATTAATTAAATTATAACTTTATTTAAAATTATTATTATTAATACAAAATCTTAACTTCACTCCTAAAAAAACTAGCCACCTATGGTTGTGTCAAAAGGAATATGTATGCATGATATCCATCAATATGTTCCTGTATAACACAAAAAAAAGTTGTGTGATAACATAAATAACAAAAAAAGAAAGCATAGCCTTGTTCATGTTGCATTGCTTAAACATTTATATTTTTAAAAAGTATGTAACAATAATGGAGATTCACTCCCACTTACTTTATAAATAGGCTTTGTTATAATACCATGGACCAATACCATAGCTTATCTATATCATATGCCCAAAAAACCATAACTTATTTTATATGACATTTTTTTAATTAATGAATTTAATTAAAAATGAAGACAAGGCATAACTACTTTGAAAATAAATCTAAACTCTTAATTTGCGTATAGTACTAAAAATATTCTATAGAGATTAAATCTCTACCATCCATTTAATAATTATTAATAATTAATTAAAATTATGAAAGTCCTAGTTCAAAATAGACATGCTTATCAACATAAATTTTTTTATTTAAATAATATTTTACACAAAGCTATAAAATAATCTTACTAAGTAACAAAAATAAATCATAAAATAATATAATAAATAAAATAAAATAGAGGTTCTCCAGCTAGTATGGAAGAGAGGTTGTAAGGCTATATTATGTTATGTAAACATTTTGAATTGGACCATTTTAATTCCAAATATACCAAGCACTCCGAGGATCAAATCTCTTGAGATACAAACTTCTTTTAGAGTGAAAAAAAATTAAATCCCTTAAAATTAATTTGAATCTAAACAAGTTAAATTTATAAAATTATTATATAAATAAAGTAAAATTTTATAATATATTACTCTATAGAATTCAAATGAAATTAAACAAAATTATAAATTTATTTTAAAGGGGAAAAAGGAAATTAAAAACATCAAATTAGAATGTTCAGCACCACTTACTGCAATTAAATGAACCTCGGTAGAGAGATCTCAAAAAGAACCTCGGTAATTTCAAAATGTATGTTATGGGGCTATAATCCCATCCCAAGACGTTTGATTTATTTATATTTAAGCTGCAAAGCCTAAGTGGACGATGGTTGGCGCTGGTGTTTGAGTGTTTCGCGGAGAGTATCTCGCAGAAGTCTGCGAAGGATCTTTCCCGAAGAAGATTTAGGAATGGTGGACACAAACTGCACCAGTCTCACCCTCTTGTATGTCGCCACCTGCGACGCCACAAATTTTGAAATGTCGTCCTCTGTCTCCGTAGCACCGGTTGCCATCACTACGCACGCCGCTGGAATCTCCCCTGCTTCCTCATCAGGTAAACTACACAGTATTAACCAATCCCAATGAGTACAGAAATGAATATTTGTTTCACAGAATTTTAAGAAGCGATTATATATATATATATGTGTGTGGGGTTACTTACGGAACCACTGCTGCGTCTTCCACTGATGGATGGGAAAGCAGAATGGCTTCCAGCTCTGCAGGAGCAACCTGCAATGTACAATATATGCATTACAAACTTTTTTTCCTTATTTGATCTGAATGCGAATTTACGTAGAGTTTATAGATTTTGATTGCGTTGAGAGCAGGTTATAAGTATGGGACATGTTGTTCCGAAGAGGTCGAGGAATTGACTTCATGGTTAAAGGTCAGAATTTGGGAAAAAAATAAAATTCTTTTTCATAGTAGTGTTTGAATTATTTTTTTTTTATGGTGAAAATGAGTTTAACATTATCAAAAACCTATAGAAACTTATAAAGCACCAAAAATATTAACCTGGATTTACAAAAATCTCTGCTAGAATTTCCATGGTTTTCAGGGAAAAAAAAAACAGACTAAATCTGATAAAAAACAGTGAATTCAATTGTGATAAATATTAGAATGAAAAGTGATATGAAAAATTAAAAATTTAATATTCAAATTATAGATTTATGAAAGTTTAATATTTAGATTATAGATTTATGGAATATTTTGAAATTTTATAGAAAACCACTACTTCAATTGTTTTTCTAAGTAGGGTGGTGAAATGAAAAATTAAAAAATCATTAATATTGACCCACTATATTGAATATTGGAAGTTTTGAGCTTTGAAAGGAAAAGGGAACTCACCACTGTGAAAACCTTGGTCAAAATATTGCTTGTATAATTGATTATTATCAATTTTTATGGGTTATCTATCAACTTCTATTAGTCATTATATATTCAGATGCACACCTATCAATATTTACTAGTTATCTATCAACTTCTACTAGTCATTTATACAGATTGATGCCTATCAATATTTACTAGTTATTTATCAACCTCTATCATACTAACCATCTACACTTTAATAGGGATTGTCAATTATTTAATTTATATAGCTATACTAATTTAGTCCAAACTTTATGTATTTGAAAACTTTTAAATTTGAGAACTCTTGTGAACAATGAATATTTTGAAATTAGATAAAAAACAACCTTTTCGTTCATTTATTTTTTTAAATGTAGTAAATGTTGAAATGAAAAGTAAGATGAAAATTTAAAATTTTTTTAATATTTAGATTATAGAATTTTGAAATATTTTGAAATTCTATTAAAAAAAAAACAGTTAATTAAATTGTTTTCCTAATGAAATAAAAAATAAAAAAAAATTATCAACATTAATTTACTATATGGAATATTGGAAATTTTAAATCCTTAAAAGGAACTCACCACCCTAAAAACCTTAGTAGTGATCTATTAAGCTCTACCATCTATGAGTTATCTATCAACCATTATAGTTATCTATATAGATTGGTGCTTATCAATGTTTATCAGTTATTTATTTATCTATTGAAACACATTGTACATTTAATTTATATAACTACTTTAATTTATGTTAGATCTAAGACTTTTGTGATGCATAGTACAGATGGATAAATGTTTTTAGGATTAATCACATTTTAAAAATTAGATCCACATTTCAAATGTTTTTGGTGGAAAAATCCCAAAAACATTTATCTATCTACTCTAATTTAATCTTAACTCTATATATATACCTGAAAACCTTTATATTTGATTAGCTCTTTAATTCTATCCACAATGAATACGTCGTCGTCGTCATCTATGAAACCGACATCGCCGGTATGCAGCCAGCCTTCGCTGTCCACTGTCTTCTCGGTTTCTGTCAGTTTCTTGTAGTACCCTGTGGGATTAATGCAATGCAATGCAGTTGAGAAATACAGTAATCCTAAACCTATAATATTGTTATATACATTACAGTCTGCAAAAGTCACATTTGTTTGCAAAGGGCCGGCTTGCAATGCAGGGATGTGAGTCTGACCTCGCATGACACATTGGCTTCTGACACACACCTCCCCGATGGAATTCCTGGGCAATGACCTTCCAGTTTCAGGATCGATAAACTTCACCTCCAGATTGGGAATGATAAAACCAACCGAACTCTTCTTGGCATTCCCACGTATGTTTCCGGGTGCGCAATGAGTCAATGTGATGCAACTGTGTTCCGTAAGACCATAGGCCTGTAATTACACAAAAACAAAGAAACAATATTATGCAAGTAAAGACGTTCATAAAATTGGGACAAATAGATGACAATCCATACAAATGAGGCCGCATTTAGGTTGAAATGAGGGACTTCATTTATTCTGAACGGTCTCAGCCATCAAAATTGTAATGGTTTTTTCATGCAATTCACTCTAAGCATGCAGGGTGGAAATTTGTTTGGAAAACTTAACGTTGCTCCATAAATTCCACCTTTTCTGTAATAATGTTTTCTCCAGTAAACCTCCTAGCACCGTCAGGCAAAGGACAGTTGGTGTTGGAGGTTTTTTTTAATAAACTCCACCAAAAGGTGGAGGGATTTTCATAAGGTGGAGGGGGGATTTTCATATGGTGGAGGGATTTTTCATGAAGATATTATTATTATTATTATTATTTTAATCTATATAGAATTTTTTTCAATAAATTTATTATTATTTTTTATCTTTATTTTATTTTCAAAAAATATTATTTTTTTTAATCATGAAAATTTATAATTAAAATGATCTGATCTAACTTTCTAAACATCAAATTTAGTCTTACTCTAATTCAAGAATATATTCAGATATACTAATAACTTGCTACTTATATACTAATAATAATCTTTTGATTGTCCAGCAATATTTGAATCTTCCTAAATGCATATTTTTGTTAGGGTAAATACAGATTATTCAGATTGTTATGGGTAAATATATTAATAATTTGTGAATTAAAGTATATTGAAACATATTAGAATAAATATGTCTAAAAAACAATACATCTATATATTATTTGTGAGAATAGATTTATATATTATTTGTGATAATTGAATTAATATAAGAAGGATAACAAAAAATGTACCCAAACAAAGTATTCAACTAAGGAATAATGAACTAAAGGATGATGTAAGGTGGAGATGAAGTTGCAATAATATGAAATACAATTAAAAATATATTTAAAAACTATGAAAATTTATATCCTATTTTATAGGAAAAAATAATTAAAAAAATAAATATTTTGGTTAGATCTAAGACTTTTGTGATCCATAATGTAGATAAATATCTTTGGGATTAATCACATCATTAGGATTTGACCTAATCCTAATGATGTGATTAATCAGAAAGATATTTATCTACAAATATCTTTATTTATTATTTTTTTCAAAAAAACATAATAATAATAAAAATCAATAATAATAATTTAATTTTAAGATCAATGCCAAGTTAAATATCAAATTGGTGTATGCCACTTATGTTTTTTGGACAAGAACATATCTCCATACAACTATGTTTTTAACCATTAACTCTCCTCAGAAATGCTCTTAATCATAATCATCATCATCACCACCACTGCCACTATATATATATATATATATATATATATATATATATATATATATATATATATAATTTTTCAATGGAAAGCAAATTATACATTATCTTGAATGATAATATGAGTTTAACATATCAATTGAATTGAATGCATATTTTATAGATAATCTGATGTGATTAAGAATGAATGTTATCCTTCCCATTTAAATTCAATTCAATTGATATGTTGAATTCATATTAAGGCCAGATGCATAATTTGCCATCCAGTAAAATGCTATTGTTTAATTTGAATATTTATTATTAAATTCATATTAAGGTGAGATGTATAATTTACACTCCAGTGAAATGCTATTATTTAAGCTGAATATATATTGAAATAATTTATTTTTCCCATAAATAATTTCAATCTCTCAAAAAATAAACTATAATAAAAAATATATATAATATATATATGAATATTTTTTTTAATGATTAAAAAATTTATTTGGTCATATAAATATATATATTATTTAGTATTTATCAATACAATTTAAATAATGAAAAATAATACACTGTATTTTGTATTTTCAAAAAATTTATATACTTAAATGTTAAATCAATATTTAAAATAAATCTATGCTGATATTTTGTAAATGAATAAACTTCAAAAAAATTATCACATTATTATCATCCTAAACCAATATCTATATGCATCATTATCATCATAAACCAATATTAGCCTATTAACAAATGAAAATAAAACAGAATACATAATAAACCTATGCAAAACTGAAACCAGGGATAACCTACGAATTTGAAGAAAAAAAAAAATTTCAAACCTACCTATTTACGCCACGCCAGGATACATAAAAGTTTGACATATCTACGCTACCAGGATACATATAAAAAACTTCAAACCTACGCAGATCCAAGTTCGGAACAAGAACAGAAAGATACCTCTTGAACCTCAACGCCAGGGAATTTTTCCTCGAACGCTCGCAGCAGATCCGGTGCCAGAGGAGCAGCTGCAGTCATAACAGCTTTGAGTTTCAAGCAACTGAGATCGAACTCGTCAACAATGGGATTTTTAACGAGCGAGAGCATTATGGGCGGAACAATAGGCGCGAAGTTGACCTCATAAGTAATCAAAGAACTGATAAAGTGCCGGAGATCGAATCTGGACATGACCACAACCTTGCCTCTGTTGCGAAGAGTGGCGCAACAGATGCCCGTAATACCATATATGTGAAAAAATGGCATCAGCCCCAAGGTGGTGAAACTTCCTACAAGAGATTCATGGACATCAAACAAGGTAGAGCACAGATTTGCAATCAGATTTCTGTGTGTGAGCATGACACCTTTAGAGGCCCCTGTGGTGCCAGAAGAATAAGGGAGTGCACACAGATCATCCTGACAAATTTGCACACAAGGCCCTGGGGCCTCATAATTTCTCTCAAAAATTTCCTGCAATGGAATTGTATTCATGACATGCTCGTTATCTGCAATAATAACGGGCAGTCTCACTTGCCTTACCTTCTCATAAGCAGACCCAACTGTCACAACAATCTTTGCTGCAGAATCCTGGATCTGTTTCTCAACTTCACTGATATGTGCAGAAGGATTTGCCCCACAAAACACTGCCCCGGCCAACATTACTCCCAGAACAATAATGGGGTACTCTGCCATATTTGGAAGCAGAACAAATACCACATCGCCCTTTTGAATGCCTTTGTCTACGAGGCCAGCTGCAACATTCCTTGTGAGCGAAATCACCTGACCATAGTTGTACTCCTTGCCCGTGGAGGCCTCCACCAGGGCCACCTTATCACTGTATTTCTCAGCACCTTCCAGAACAAACTGGGGAAGACTTATATTCTCTGGAACAGATACTGGAGGAAAAGGGCTGTGGAAAATGAACTCATCTTCTTTGCTTAATGCTGCAATTTGGCCTTCCATGTCAATGTTCACCTGAAGCAAAAACTCAAACAAACAACCAATTAGTTTGCACTAGATGGCTCATATGAATGTATGTGTTAGCCTGAGCAGGCTTTTAATGATGTGTAAATAAGTGTGGTAGATCAGATATTGCATTATTCCCTTCACCTACATAAAAATATTGCATTATTCCCTTCACCTACATAAAAATTCACGGCTTCAGCATGATGCTCCACGCCTGTGATATGTTTTTCTAACTATATAAAAAGTGAAGTCGTGAATGGTGGAAAACAAGGGATGAATGGTTGGGCAAATGTTGTAAAGAAATATGCAATGGTCAGGAATGATTGAAGGTGAACAGTTGGGTCATGGATTCCTGCTGACTGAACTTTTAATTTTTTAATTTAATTTTTATTTTGGCAGTGTACAATGGGTTGGAAAGGAAGTAAAAGGTAAATTTTATTTAATTAAGACACAATTTGCAGGAGTCAATGGGTTTACTTGTTTTTTCATTTTTTTGGTTCGAGGGCATGTTTTATTTGGTTTTTTAGTTTTTTAAACAAATGTTTCAACAAATAATAATATTGTTGAGAATTTCTAGAAACTTGTATATTCTGTTGTAAAGGTTCACAGTTTAGGTGAACACTTCACCTATTTTCAGGAGCAAGAACCTTGATATGTGATAGGAACATTATTGAACCAAATTATATAGATAAGAGGAAGGAGAGTTAGGGAACTATGATAAATTGACTAGGTCAAAGAGATAAAAAAACTATGTATTGACCAAATTATATAGATAAAACTGGCCACGACTAGTTTTCTCCTCTTATCTATATAATTTGGTCCAACACTCTTCCTATCACATATCAAGCTTCTTGCTCCGGAAGATGGGTGAACTGTTTAGCCGAAACATAAGGGTCTTCTAACAAAATACACATTGTTTCCAAAAGTTCTCAAGAACATGTATATGGCTCTGGAAACATACACACCTTAAATGATAATATTGGCAATGTAAATGCCTTGTAAGGCTTTTTGAACTTTGCAAATGAAGAATATTTCAAATAAATAATGGAAATGGGATATTTTTTTTA
Source organism: Pinus albicaulis (assembly GCA_034641835.2). Taxonomy (NCBI): domain Eukaryota; kingdom Viridiplantae; phylum Streptophyta; class Pinopsida; order Pinales; family Pinaceae; genus Pinus; species Pinus albicaulis. The sequence goes on from CM076579.1 coordinate 965,398,720, forward strand.
TAAGTGAAATAGATAAACCAACATAGATCTATTCTAAGTATGGATCTATTATAATTTTAGAGGGATCAAATTTCTTATATAAAAATGTATTTATTATAATTTTAGAGGGATCAAATTTCTTATATAAAAATGTATTTTGAGTGTAAAATATAATGTGTTATTTTTCATAGTTAAATTTTATTTTTGAATGCTATATAATATATATATGTAGGACTAAATATTTTTAACCATTAAAAAAACTTGATTTTTTCATGGTATATACATAATTTTTTTAATTATATATAATTTATACCTAATTGATATTAAAATATTTTACATAACATGTACATCTAGACATTTTATAGTGCACATTAAATAGTTTTTTATTATTAATATATTTATGCTATAAAGTGTCATTTGAAAACAAGTCCCCTCAACTACCACATGTACCATTGTGTACGGTTGATTTTGATGTTAGACAGTTGAAATAATATCTACCTTAGGATTGAATATTGTTATTAATCAATTACAGAAATAATAGAAATAATGAAAATCGTTTTAGTTTCTCCAAACAATTACATTGTGGGCATGAAATTGGAAGAAGAAGGCAGCCCAGGTCCGTTTTCTTTCCTTTATACTTTTCTTTTTAAAGTAAGTGACATTTTGCAACTAAGTTTTGCAGGAAAAATTGCCAATGGAGAAGGAGAATCGGATTCAAATTTGGTTATCAAATTTTGATACCAAGTCACCAGAAAAAGATACCCACGACTAATTGTGCATTGCTCTAGTGAAAACCTTCCAAGTTGATAATGCTGCTACCAAAAAGACAATACCTGAATTGGTTTTGCCATTAGATGTGTTGGTGCATGCATTTTTGGAGGTTATTCTAGTTCTCAATTTTCTGGATTTTTTTTTGCTGTATTTTGGAAATAATGTGTTTGTTTTACAACACAACACAACAGGTACATATTGTATTGAATCTGTGTCAGGATGAATTGGAACCACTCTCTAGCATTTCCATTACTGTCGGAGAAGCAGTAAGGGCATGTGGTTCTTTTATGAATGAACTTGTCATTCTTGTTACATGGACGATGAGCTGTGCTTATTAAGACTATTTGATTATGTAATTTCATTACTGTATGACTTGGGTATCATGTAAGGCCAGACATGTGTCCTCAGATTAATGCATTTCTCTTCACTAACATTCAGGGTTCTTCACTAACATTCAAGGTTCTTCTTATAAAAGGTATTTTTTTCTTTTTTAGTTACTCAACTATTTAAATAATCTCAATTACAATTACCCTGCATTTTTTTCTGGACTTTATTGGCTGTACATTGATGAAACATAAGGTTAGATGCCTGACGCATTGCTGCTATAATAAGTATCAACTTCCTCTATAATGCCCACATGCTATAATACGTATCAAATTCCTCAGAGCTAATGGAGTCCCATTTTTAACAAACGCTGAGCTTTTGTTGAAGTATTGCATTTCCGCCTTTTGTAGTATGCTTCATGAGGGCATTGAGATTATGATATTTTACGAGAATAGATTGATCGAATCCCATCTTTAAAATAATTTCTTCAAAATGGGTGCTCCAAATATTCTTGATAGCTTGTTAAATAATCTAGATGTGTAAGCCTTAGAAGAACCAAAAAACGCTAAGAAGAACCAAAAATGAGTTTATTAATGAAGTTTTAGAAATTTTTTTTTTAGGTTTAGAATTCTAATAAAAGGATTCATCATCCACACGAAAAAAATAGAGAAAATTTTGTAAACTCATTATTTAACCACGCCAAAACCCCCCACAGAAATTTCATTTTACATTAAAATGAAATTAGTCATTTTTACCATCTCCGAATTGTAAAGCCTAACATTGACATTCACCCAAAAATAAAATAGTTTGTCACCTGTTTCCTAGAATCGCATGTGACTTGTGCCCTCTTTTTCCTATGTCTCATTTGATTTTCGGGTCTCAAATATTTTGTCCAACGCAAACGACAAATCTTCCTCTACCTGCATTATGAACATATAAATATATGTAGATGTATACCAATTGTATATATGTTTCCATATATACAGAGTTGTTGCCGGTTACGTTGGACAAATACTTGAGATCTATATCACCGTTTGTGCATATATATAATATTATATTTAAATATCTAGACCTACACGCTTCAGAAGAACATGCCAAGTCCCATGTCCACTGGTGAATAGAAATCAGAATAATTGCGTCCCCCGCCAGAGACGAGAGTCCAGGGGCTTGCACATCTTATATAGTGGAAGATTGCAGCAGATGATGAAGTCGTAGCCATAAATATGTCCACAAAGGTGCTTACATAGATGGTGTCTACAAGGGTGAGTGCTTCATGATGATAAGAGCGGGAGCATCAAAGTAAGTGGACTGACAATAATAATAAATAGTAACCACTATAAAGCAATTCAAATGCAAGGCCGTAGAAAAGCATCCATGTTATTATGAGAATATTCGAAGAAATGTCTTAATGTGGGTTTCGATATCTTGAAGAAACTATTGTATGAAAGAGATGTGATGTGTTTGTATAATGAATTAGTCTATCAGTGAGATTTCCTTTGTGTTTCTCACGTTGGTAGCCATACGTTGGTAGCCATACATGTGCATATTATTGAAAATTACCTTATTAGACATCTTTCGCAAGGAACGGTTGGTGGTACACTTCTTATTTTCTTTCATTTTTCTTTGTTTCTTTACAAGAGTTTGAAATAGTATTTCCAGGAAAATCAGTTCCATTTTATACGTCTGTCATGTGGTCCATAGTGCATAATCAGAGATCACTTCTTTGTTTCTTTACAAGAGTTTGAAATAGAATTTCTAGGAAAATCAGTTCCATTTTATCCATAGTGCATAATCAGACATCACTATGAAAGGAAGAGCCTGTGTAGATTATAAAAAACCAATTTTTTTATCCAAACAATTATCCAAAACTATAATTTCTTTTAAATAAAATAATTCATATTTATAATTTAAATATTCAATTAAATCACATAACATATCACATATTTTTTTCTTCTATATTACTGTTTTCTATGTTACTGCTTTACAACATTTCCTTTGTAACATATGGTGCAATTGCTAGTTTTACTTAAAAATATTTTATTAATAATCCACATTGAATCATTGTTATATACAACATTAAAATATTTATGCTGTAAGAGGTCACTCTTTAAAAACAAGCTGTTTTCTCTGTGCCAAGTGTACTATCTTAAGCCATTGATCTGATATGTTAGAGGATTAAAGCAATTCCCACCCTTAGATCATCATAGAGTGAAGAAAGCTGTGTTGAAAGTTAGTTAAGTTCGTTACACTAACGAGCAGTTAAAGACTTAATGTGGAGAGATGATTGCTCAGATCTTTCACTGAGAGTGGGCCAGTGGACTTCGTTTTGATCTTTGATCTGCTTTCACATGGGAGTGGCGAGGAGTTGTGTCCTCTAGGATCTCAGATGAATCTAGGATCTCGGATGAATCTGGTGGGCACTGTGCACACAAATTTCTGAATCGAGTGGGTAGCCTTCAGAAACGATTGTTTTTAGTTTTTAATGATTTTGGTTTTTTACTGTTCGGAGTCCAGTGATGGGAAAACTGGAAAACTCGAAATTGCTGAGGTTTTTCAGTTTATTTTGACGTATTGTGAGCTCCTCACCCTCACCCTACTCCTCCCCCTCCCCTTCGTTGAGTAGCCCCTTTTACCTCTCAATTTAATTCATTAATTCTTCATTCAGTGTTGTTAGAAGAAGAGGCTGCCTCGTGGTGCTCATGGCTGCGGTGAGATGTTGTGAGATCGCTTCACCAGGCCTGTGATTGCTGGTTTTTGGAGCGGGGCTATTGAAGGTAAGTCGATTTGTGAATTTTAATGCATTTTTCGCTGTGATTTTTGGTGTTGGCTAGCTGGACTTAGAGCCATTTTAGGGCTCTCTGAGATTTCATGGGTTTCAAGCATTCGTTTCAGCTATGGATTTTTAGGTGTACCCTGAGCTTGGCTCGCTCCAACAAAAGTGAGCAACTTCTGAACATTGGGACTGGCTTCGACGTGGAGTATAAACGGTGAACACAGAGAAAAGAAAGAAAAAAAACTCATAAGCTAGATGGTATTTGCAATTACAAGTGTGAATATTTATATTTATATGTCTGTATATTGTTACAGAGGGCCATGCGAGTATCCAGGTAAAAATATGGGTATGGGTAACAAAGTGAATGAAAGAAGTGAATGTCTGAATTTGATTGTTGTCAAGCTCTGGTATGAAAGAGGCCAAACAAAAATTTCCTTAGTTCAAGTTTCAGTGTGAGTAACCACTTTTCATATTACTCTATTTTCATATCTCTTCTCATAATCTTAATTAACAAATATTATTAGAATTCCACCAAAATTAGAAATATAATACGTGAGAAACATAATACAAATTACAATTAATGAAATCAAGGCATCTCAATGGACTAGTTTTGCAGGTAGGACAATGAAGATGATACATTATCAGTCCACGCAAAGAGAGTGATTTATTCGATGGGCAAGGCCAACCCCCTTCCTTGTCGTTCCAGTTATTGTTTACCGTTGGCATGGAGGGAAGTTGCTTGTGACAACTTGGACTCAATTTGCTGCCTGCAAATTGGGAAGTCACCTCTGTTTATGATAAAACATCATTGGCGGTTCAAAAGTAAAAGATCAAGAGCTATCAACAGTTGATGGGGTCGTTTGAGTTGAAGCAGGTGAATTTAATTTACCTCAATGGTCTATTTTGGAATATATATTCAAAAATGTTTTGGAGCTATCAACAGTTGATGGGGTCGTTTGAGTTGAAGCAGGTGAATTTAATTTACCTCAATGGTCTATTTTGGAATATATATTCAAAAATATTTTGGAGCTATCAACAGTTGATGGGGTCGTTTGAGTTGAAGCGGGTGAATTTAATTTACCTCAATGGTCTATTTTGGAATATATATTCAAAAATATTTTGGCATTGAATAGACAGAAAGAAGATATAAGTGACGTGAAATTCCAAAATATTAACCAAATAGACATTCCAGATAAAGATAACTTGTTAAAGAGGGAGATTTATCTTTGGACAATACACACCATCTATTCCCTTAAATGGCTTGATTCATCATCACTCTTGATCATGAAACCATCTTTTAGAAATATGTTCCATGAATTACTGCCTCTGTGGAGAATGAAGACAGAACATTAAGAGTTGGATGTCTTTATCTTGCTAATAAAGTGCACACCCTAATTGAAAAATGTTGTAAGCTCATCCTATTCTCGTGATAACAAACGCTATTTCCAACTTGAAATTTAACGCTAATTGAGAAATGTTGTAAGCTCTCTATTTAACCTAGATATATCACTGGCCTATTCCAGTGATAACAGACCCTATTTCCAACAGGAACTTTAAAAAGCTTCCTGTAAGCGCTTATAACTAAGCTACAAGTCGCATCTTCAAAACAGAACGAATGAATATGGTATAACTAAGCTACAAGTCGCATCTTCAAAACAGAACGAATGAATATAGTTGAGTTTTTAAAGGTGATTTTTTTTTGGGTTTTCACTGTCTTACATCAAAATTTATAGAGCAAACTCTTTGTATATATATATATTTTTAAGACTAAAGCTTTATAGAGCAAATTCTTTATATATATATAATATGACTAGAGCTTTGACTATAATGTGAAAAAAAATGATCAGTTTTTTTTTTTTTAAGGGGTAAGTAATGCATAAGATTATGATTAAAAAACTAAACAGTGAGAAATAAATTGAAATAAATTCCTGATAAGATTATAATTAAAAACTTAAATAGTGTGAAATAATTTGAAATAAGTTTCGCTTAAGATATTATTTAAATTAAATATATAATTAATTTAAATGTATTTAATTATGTAATAATAAATTATAAATAACACTATTCTTATTTTTATTATTTAAATTTTATTTTATTTTAAAGCAAAATGGAAGTTTATAAAAAGATTTATTATCTACTTAAGTATCACGGAATGGTTCATACATGATTTATTATTGCTTGTGGTTGATAGTATTCAAGTGTAAGTTTAAATGAAATTAATATTACATTATTATTATCATTATGTGTTTTTAGATATGCCTTGTTATATTTAAGGTTGTATTTTAAATTTTGTTATTGGTTTTTATAAATAATTGTAAATTGAGCGACTGTTATATGATCTTTTATTTCATTCTTTTGATTATGTCACTTCTTTTTTTGTTTGTTTATTTATGCAATAGTACATAAATAAAACATTGAAGGGATTTAATTTTTGAGGCTTAATACTTGACATACGCTGATAGTTGTTTAAGATTAGGGTGTTTTCTAATTTACTTATCTATGCAATAGTACATCAATACAATAAGAATAAAACCCCTTGTTTTCCATTGCACTAGTACAACATGTCTTAATAGTTGTTTAAGATTCTAAGGGCATGTGTCTTTTAGTGACATTAATTTTAATTATAGTAAAGGTTTTGGACCCTTGGTTTTGGACCCTTTAGAGTCCTCTTCAAAGACTAGTACAAGTGACTAACAACACATTTGTAAGTTATGGGGACACATGTATAAGTAATGGGAATTATTTGCATTCTCTTTGTACACTATTGGTCAAGCATAGGTTAAATTCTAAGAGGCATACCATTCTCATATGAAGTTCAATTGAGGAAATCATTGGATTATAAGAAATCTACGGATGGTACAAGTAATATTTTGTAACATCTCCTGACTTACTAAAACTGCAAAGTTGAACATGAATAACATTGGGTAGAGTAGCTATAAGAATTAAATTAATGGAGTGTTGGAAAGACATGAAGAAGAGGAAGACATTTTGGTGGAGAAAGACATCTAAGAACTAGTAAAAGTTCCATGGAGGATGGAGTGGATTGGGATGTATTATCTAGATTAATTAGGTGCACTATGGAAAAATGATACATTTATTTAGGTGAACAAGAAGTAAAATTCCATTTTTGGACATGAGTGAGAGTTCCCACATGGAAAATATTGGGATGTATTATCTAGATTAACTACGTGCACTATGGAAAAAGAGATACATTTATTTAGGTGAACAAGAACATCGTTGTAGAGATTATATGTGTTACAATTGGGATCATACATGAATTTATGTTGGTGTTAGTAAGGAATGCCCAAGATAAAGTTGATATAGTTTAGAAGATAAGTACCACCCTCATAAGTATCACAAAATGATTTAGTGGTGAATTTAATGACACATATTTGATTGACAAGAAAACGTGGGTTATCCTTTTGAACCCAACCCAATTAATAAGAATAAGGATGAACAACATTATGGATTTCAATATCTTTAGAATTTTGGCTTCTGTGATCCATCATAAAATTATATAGAATTCTTTCGGTAATAATCACATTGAAATGAGCATTATCGACGCGTTTTGAACCAGCCTGTGGTTCATCATCAGGACTAGGTGAGAGATCAGATCCAGACGTTGAGTTTAAGTAGATGTAGAAATGGCTAAACTAGCCGTTAGGATAACGACTAGTTTGACTTCGAAAATTCAAATAGATTGATAATGGCTAGTTTTATTTAGTTAATTTAATTATTTAATAAAATATATATGTAGATCTTTTTTTATTTAATTTAATTTAGTTAAATAATAATAATAATAATAATAATTATTATTATTATTAGTAGGGATGCCAAGATGGTGGATGAAATCATGGGTTATGAGGTTGCTTTGGCTACCAATTTCCAAAATCATGGTAGTAAATTTATTTTCAACTTGGAAGTTATGTGTAAAGAGAGAGGCGTGATAAGTATTGGATAAATCATGTCATTAAGCTTAATGAATCATTTATAGATGTGGGATTTAGTATGGACATGAACTAAAACGACAAAAGCAGTAACAGGTGTATTAGAGTCCATCTCTTGCTAATCCATAGACAACACTTTAGCATTCTTAGGACACTAGTGGACATGTTATTCACTAGTTGAATGGTAGAGTCCATCTCTTGCAAATTCATAGACAACACTTTAGCATTCTTGGGACACTAGTGGACATGTTATTCACTAGATGAATGACAGGTGTGTTAGCATAAAATATTTTGGAAGGTGTACCAAAAGGCTTTGAAATTAAATTTTGAATTTTATTATTTTCATTTCCAAATGACCTCGATCCACTCTAAGGAACAAAATCCACTCGAAGGAATCACTTCATGCCACCTCAATTAACAAGATTGGCCCTGAGGGTAAAGCATTAACATGTGTATTAGAGTAATAGGTGCATTAGATTCCATATCTTACTAATCCATAGACAACACTTTATCATTCTTGGGACACTAGTGGACATGTTATTCACTAGATGAATGACAGGTGTGTTAGCATAAAATATTTTGGAAGGTGTACCAAAAAGGATTTGAAATTAAATTTTGAATTTTATTATTTTCATTTCCAAATGACCTCGATCCACTCTAAGGAACAAAATCCACTCAAAGGAATCACTTCATGTCACCTCAATTACCAAGCTTGGTCCCGAGGGTTTTCAAAGTCTTGAATCCATGAACTCTCAATAACAAAGGTACTTCACGTCATCTCAATTACCAAGCTTGGCCCCGAGGGTGTTCAAAGTATTTAATCCATGAACTCTCAATAGAAAAGGTACTTTAACTACACCAAGCTTGGCCTTGAGGGTGTTCACAGTATTGAATCCATACACTCTCAATAGCAAAGGTACTTTAACGAAGATGACTCGACCAATCACAAAAAACTTCTAGGCTAGAATATTATTACTTTAAGTACATAAATATGTGCCTAATTATATTTAAAAAAAATCGTGTTATTTTTATTTAGAATGTTATTGCAACAATATTGCATGAAAAAAAAAATGCTACAAAGAAAAATTCATTTGTGAAATGATGATGATGACGATAAAAACAACAATAATAATGGTGACAATGGTGATGACAACAATAAAGAATATGGATACATGATGATGATGATGATTGTAATATTTCGAAATAGAAATCAACAACTTTTTCACCGCTGAAATGTTCCTTTGTCAGAAATATGAATAAGGCTATGTCAGAGATTGACTGAGAGGGATTTTACCAATTATTTCACCTCTAAAGAGAGGATGAGAACCGGAGGATATCTGGCCCTTCCTCAGACTCTGCCTATAACTATGCAAATATTTCTTCCTCAGGAAGATCTTGCTCAAGGGAATGAGCTACAACAATATGAAAAAAACAAGCATGAAGAGTAACTTGCTCAAACTTCTGAAAATGCCGAAGAACTCATAGCCATCTCATTATAATAATAGCAGTTGAAAATGTATACAAAATCTTGAGGGAAATGATGCTGAAGGTGAAAAATACCAATCCTCAAGGCAAAGTAAAAGAGAACACTGCTACACATGTGAACCCTAGCTATGACTGCGCAGTCATATGGAGACACTGCAACATGTAAACTAATAATAAAATGATATTACAATAATAGCTCAAGAAATGAGGGGGGGGAGCATGCTCTCAACCCCTGAAAACACTACTACAACACTGATACACAATCCTTAGAAGGATTGGCTGCAATACATGTATAAAATATGAAAATACAATAATGCCGGAGTTGCTGGGTAGCTGCAGCAACTCAAAATATACAATAGAAGGAGGAGAATGAATATGGCCTGCAAACTGAAACAACCTCCTCCAATGTATTCCTTGAGTTCAGGGCTGATCCCGACATAAGAAATCTCTTCCTCCAAAATGGTGGAGCAAACCCCCACTGCAGATAAACTATGAGATAACGTAGTCTATGGAAGGGACTGCACTGATGAAGGTGGGAGAAGCTTGGCCTTCTGCCAAAATATGCAAATAAGCTCTAGAAACCTTCTTTGCTGATCCTCCCAAAGAATAGGAACTCCTTCCTATGAGAAATGATCCAAGGAATGGTGTTGTGGAATCTCCTCCACAGCAACACCTGCAACAAAACCCAGTGACTGCGCTGTAGATGAAGAAGTGGCTATGGCAAAATGCTTGAATATGGAGAAATGAAGAGCAATCCTCCTTGAGCTACTCAAGAGAGGAGAGGAACTCCTAAACAGGAATCCCTCGTGCCAAAGGCACTGTAATTCAACTGAACAACTGGAGATTGCAAATAGACTCAAAGTCCAAATCTTCAATAATAATCTCTATGGTTGCCCCATCCTCCTTATATGAAAAGTGATGTCTTCATGCCATGGACCCCACTCAATTAGGGTTTCTCCCACAAGGAATATTCCTTCCTCTCTAACTGCGCTCTCTTCCCAAGCAAGCTACACCCTCTTGTGCTGCGTTGTTGACTTGGTCAACATGGCCTCATCCTCATGTGTTTGCCCCCTTTTCACACTAGGAGGTGCAAAAATGGCTACTCCATGGATCCCTTCTCACTTCATGTGAAATTTTATTTATGCAAATGGGTCTCCTCACCCATTTTATTTATCTCCTAGATAATATGAGCAAAAATTAATGTTCCAATTTATTTGCAAAAATTTGGAACATTACAATGATGATGATGGAAACAATGATGACAATAGTGCTTGGACCTTAACAAGGTAAGAGAGTACATAACTTTATTTAGAATTGTTTTATGTTCTTAGAAATCATTATGAGGAGAATTCCAAGACCTTTGTAGTTTTATTGAGTTATACTTTTCGGAAGGTTGGCAGTGTGACAAATAATTTTAAATATTTTTAAATTGAGGTCTACCTCAGTATAAGTTAGACACTATACTATTTTACATTAAATTTTGAATATTATTACTTTAATTACATAAATATGTGGTTATTTTTAAACACAAAAAATTTCTAGGATGGAGAATTTAGGCATCTACAATAGTACCTGCATCCAAAGCACAAAGAATTCACTGATCTATTTTACTTCAACAAATATTGGAAATATAAAGGAAATGATCAAGTATTTGCATCTACCTTCGTAGATTTTTAACTGTGGGCAATAAATCATGATTCACACTAATGGTTTGGATACCAAGAAATGAACCTAGGTCAGTGAAGATAAAAGCTCACATTGATCTATGGCTAAACTACAACCCAACTAACAGATAAATTTCTAGAGTTCTAATGCATGCCATGCTAAGTGGTCTATAGGGTCAAAAAAACATAGAGGACCACCATTAACTATTATATGATCGATCCCACCAGATTATATGGGGTCCAAGGTTGATGTGATTGCTCCCTCCCTTACTAACATTCCAAGTACTTTCAATGTTGTGCCTTGTGGGTCTTTTTTGGATTATGGTTATGGTAGTTTCAATGTTGTGCCTCATCGATATTTTTTGGATTGCTGTTATGGCTTTTATTTATGTGATGTTCATAATATTTTTATGTCTTACTTCCATGGAAAATATCCTTATGTGGAAGATTTAATTCTACATTCATACTCTCCTTTCTCCTAAAAAAAAATAGGAATTGTAATAATGCACCTCACACAAGAATAATTTGCAATAGCAAAATACATTTAACAACAATAATTCTTGGAGGTTTGAAATAACATACATACATCTATGGAGGAATGGGATTTTTAATGTTTCAGGGTCAAGACTTATGGGTGAGGCTGGCATAGTTCAAGGTTGTGTTCCTCGGTGACTAGGATGATACATTGGGTTCAAATTCCGCACCGTTGCTGCAACAATATGCCTTTTACAATGACTTTATTGATGGATGCTTATCATTTGATGTCATTTTATTAAGGAAAATTCATAATAGGTTCCATGAATGTGCATCAAGTTGTTTCGAGTTGATTGTGTCCAGAAATTTTGAAAATGAATGTCATTGTTTGGTTCATAGGATCTGGGAATTTGATTCCTACTCCGATAACCTTTCATCTCTTCCATTTCATGGAAGTAAGATTATGAAAGTATTTCCCAAGTCTTTCTTGTTAATGGGCATCAAAGAGAGATTAAAATACATTCATGATTATGAAAGAAACTCTCAGTATAATTGTTCTATCAACAACTAAAACATCCACCTTGGTTTCTTTTGTTGTGCTTTCAAAAGCATCAAAGGTTGGTTTGAAATAAGCAATGCCAATGTCAATATTGCATAACAAGAAAAAAATTATCATTACTTCTACCACTTTGTATGCCACTTCGTAAATGGCTAGAGTGATTAATATCCCTTCTTCTATTACATCTAAAAGAAAGAATTTTTTTTTTAGGCTCAATGCTGATGCATTAGCCAAGTTCATCAAATATTAGCATCTGCATTTCCACCTTCTTATCTTCCATGTTTTTTCCCTTATTAATTGGATATTTTAAATATCCTTTATCCATTGCATTTAAGTGTAGGATTGCTTCAATTCAAGCATGCATATGAAGATTTTTTTTTGCAATGCATTACTAATTTGAGTTCAATCAATATTTCCTTCTCGTAGAAATATTCTTCTATTTCCTCCCGTGCTTATGTCTATCTTCGCAGTGCTCTCATGTGCATGCTTGTTTTTTAATTTTTTCCAATTCTATAGGTATTATTTTGGATGGGATGACTCTGTTATTTTTTGGTTCGAATTTCAAGATTTTCCTACTCAAGATCAAAATTCGAATTAAAAGAAGTAAAAAATCATTAATTTTGATTTTCTATTCTTTCCTATGTTTTCATAAGTTCAAATTAGAATAACGAAAAAAATCATTTCCTACTCAAGATCAAAATTCGAATTAAAAGAAGTAAAAAATAATTAATTTTGATTTTCTACTCTTTCCTATGTTGTCGTAAGTTCAAATTAGAATAACGAAAAAATCATTATTTTTTATCTGCTAGTCTTTCCTATGCTACTGCCTTACAACATTTCCTTTGCAACATGTGGTGCAATTGCTAGTTTATTTTAACAATTATCTATATGAAGTTGATATCAACATAAATTAGTTAACATAGATCTTCAAATAGTGTTGAAATATTTTTGAAAATTATAAGATTTAAACATTTTACTCACACATCTTCTTTTAATTTTAATTACTTGATAGATTTTTTTTTTTTTTTAGATGATATTATTTTTCTATTTGCAACATAATTTTTATTTTTCTTTTAAAGGGGCACTTTTCAAATCAACAAATCATTTTGGGTTGTAGAATGAGAATCTCATCTCAATAAATTCTTAGGGTTAGTTCAATTGGACGGTTCAATTGGTTAAGTTCAGTCATTAAAGCACCTTTGCTATTAAGAGGTCACAGGTTCAATTCTCTCAACACTCTTAGGGTCAGGCTCTGTATTCGGTAGGAAGTGATCCCCTTCTAGTCGATCTACCTAGTACAATATTCCGTAGACATAGAGGTCATCGATCTTTGAGAGAGGTCATGGGTACAAGTGATCCCCTTCTAGTTGATCTACCTAGTACAATATTTCGTAGACATAGAGGTAATCGATCTTTGAGAGAGGTCACGGGTACAATATTCCTTGGATGTAGGTCATCCATCTTTGAGAACCATGAATCATATAGGAAAAAAAAGTGAAATAGATAAATTATATATTTTTTAAGAATTTGTTAAAATTTAAAATGTGAATGATAGTTCAATGTGAACTTAAAGCTTAACATAACCACCCCTTCCAAAGTAAAATAAGTTTGAAATTTAATCATATAATTTGTGTTGAACATGTTAAACTTGCACCATTTCATTGTTTTTGTTTTATTATTATTACTTTAACCATAAAGAGTATATATATTTTATATTAAAGCAAGCTCGCTCACGAGAAAAATAGAGGATTTTTACAACAAAATTCTGAGTCTTTCCTTGGCTGCATATGTTACAATTGGGCCAACTCTTATTCGATTTTTTTTTCTAGCCATCCCACTATCAAAATTTCTCACTATATTCTTAACACTAAACACATTACAGAACTGAAATACAAGTATATACATGTATTTTTCGACATATTAAAAAAATTAGTAAGAGTAGAAGGGGTGCCTATTCCTCCATCAGAGCCGGAGCATTGAGATCCAATGGATTTGGCTCCTAATCCTCCTTCTTGCCACTGTCAGCTAGATTTAGCTTTAGCACATCAATCTATTGCCTAAGGGCTTCAACTTCATCCTCCAGCCTTCAAATTTTCTCTTTTTCCTCCAGTTGATGCTCTTCTATCTCAATGGCGTCCTTATGGTGCTGATGCACACACATTTTCAGAGTAACTATACCGTTCCTAAATTCACCATGTTGGCAATATGATGCAATGTGTTGTCCTTGATGGCAACCTACTTGATGAAGTTGTCCTTGATGGAAACTGACTTGATGAGTTGTCTTTGGATAGAAACCTATTTGTTAATGATGTAAATCTGATGTATCTACAGAGCAGTTCAGAAGTAACATAGAAATAAATTCCAGTAAGTGCCAGAGTAATGATGAATAAGATATGTCACAAAGCATACACGAGTTTGTAAAGGAAAAGTGGCGTATGTACGCGTAAAAGTATGTACCAAGTAGCGTATACCTATTTGCGCTCTAAATTTATAAAACCAGGGGACATGACCATGGTATTGGCCCACAGTATTGAGCACTGGATTATCTATTTGATCCCATCCAGGAATACCATCAATGGTTAAGTGGTTTTGACTCATGGTATTGATAAAGGCTAAAAATATATAAGGAGAAGAGGATCATAGTGCAAGGAGTGTATAGGTCTGGGTATTGAATGAATACTTCACTCTGAAGTATATCTGCATGGAATGGGTTACAGTTTATTGATAGATCTGAATTAATAATGCACCCATGGATATAATGATGGTTCAAGATCTCTAGATCTGATGATGATGAATCTATAGAATGATCTACTGAAGGAATGATGAAGAACTGGCGCAAGTCTGCTGAAGAAAATGAATAAATCTGGGTAAGTTTTATAGATCTGGTCTGTTATACAAAATTTAGTTTTACAGATCTATACGTAGTTTGATGTGCAGAAAAGCACGTATATACGCGGGTTCGCTTCATGAAAAGCGTGTATGCCAGTTAGGGTTTTCTGAATAATAAAATACATAGAAGTATACGTGGGTTGATGTGCAGGAAAGCGCGTATGTACGCGGCTTCAGAAAAGCAAAGTAGTGTATGCTATTTGAATCAATGACTGTTCAGGGTTGAGTTTGTATCTGCATATCTTTCTGAAGTCTGGGTTATTTCTGAAGTTCTGGTCACAGTGTTTTCATTGTTCTAATTGAAGTGTCGAGCAAATTTTATGATTGTTGATAAAGGGTTGTGTTGAATCTATTTGATCTAGTATGAAAATTGATGAAACGTGGTCTGCAGTGGGTCTGAGTGTTGAAGCCTTTAGTATGGAAGTAGAAGCTTTCAGCCAGTAGAAGCTGGTGTTGAAATCAGGGGGTCGAAGCTCCCTTCCAGGAGAGGCTAGTAAACGAGATCAGGTGGTTGGAGCTCCCTTCCAGTTGCAGCTGGAAAACGAGAGAAGGTTGCAGCCTTTTGCAGGTAGAAGCCTGCGTACTGGTATAAGTCTGCATTAGTACAATGTTGTAAAATGTTTTCTATATAATAAAGATTGAAGACAGAGACGACATCATCGGTGGTTTTCTCCCGAATTGGGTTTCCACCTTAAATATTGGTGTTGATGTGTGTGATGCTTTATACTGTTGATTACTGCTCATAACTTCTGATTATCTAGCCTTATTCATAACTGATAAATATTTTTAAAAGACTGTTCCTGAGAAATGCTCAAAATCTGAAAGGTAAATCAGTATACGCTAGTTTCCTTCTATATATCCGCGTACACACGCTAGTTCTGTTCATAAAAACCGCGTATGGAAATCTGCTCAAAGAAAAGGTTGAATTTATTTTATAAAATATAAATACTGATTCACCCCCCCTCTTAGTATTTTTCCCAAAACACCATGCTATAGAGCATAGACCTCACAATTCATCTTGTTGTTGCCCTAAAATGAGTGTATTCAGAAATATGCGTAAAAATAAGAGAAATGGTGGGAGGTTATTTTATATTAGGTCATGAGGGACCTATTATCCGAATTTCAGCTCAAAAAAAGTATTCTAGCTAAGTTAAACAGTTCCTCCTCCCCAAACTAGGCTTAAAAACCCTGATTTCCCATGACTTGGAGTATGTAGAAATTACTGAAGCTTCTATAGCGTGATTTTCTGAAGGGATTAGCTGAGTTTATGCATGAAAATTAGTATGGATACTTATAATGATCTTCAAATTATTAAGGCTAAGAAAAACAGATCTTTTCATAAAGGAAAGCTCCAAAAGAAGTGCTGCAACACATGAGAAAAGACTGCAGACTATGACAATGTTATTTTCAGAATTCTGAAGCAGTGTTTTATTGAGTTTCAGATATATAACATATCATAGGACAAAA
This sequence comes from Pinus albicaulis, assembly GCA_034641835.2. Classification (NCBI taxonomy): domain Eukaryota; kingdom Viridiplantae; phylum Streptophyta; class Pinopsida; order Pinales; family Pinaceae; genus Pinus; species Pinus albicaulis. The sequence goes on from CM076579.1 coordinate 965,415,052, forward strand.
TGATAGATCTAAATGGGATCTATATGCAAAAATTCCTTCTTAGTACATTCCCCTTGGGGACCTCAGTTGAAAGTAAAGAACATTGAATAGATCTGAGATCTACACCATGGATCTGTAGTAAAATTCAGAAATTTTTGAAGAATACATCACACAGCAGATCAGATCTGAAATATGACATGGATTGGTTGGCTAATTCACGGGTCACCTCAGTGAAGGAAAGAAGCCCTTTCACCGGAGAAATAGACACTGCAACTCTGCCTGCAAAATAACGCAGTTGTTGACGCTAACTGCGCTGCTGAAGTGATGCACACTTTGGCCTCATGCCAAGATAAGTATTTGGAGCTTAAAACAACTATTTCACTCTTTCCAATGGTTTAGATGACTTCCCCACTGAAAATATGCAATATAACTCTTCAGATCTGCATAGATCTAATTCCACTTGCTGCCGCTTTCAAAGACAACCAAAACCTCAACAGGATTTGTGTTGTAGTTGGAAGAAGAATCTTGGCCAAAATGCTGGATAGTGTACCAATGCAGCACAATCTCCTCCAAGAGACCCTCAAGGACGGAGGAGGAATTCCTAAATAGGAAATTCCTCTCTCTAGCTGAACAACCAAGAGAGTTTGAGTTGCTCAAGAAATCTCAAAATATAATTATCATCAACAAAATTTTCCTTGAGCCTTCTCCTTCCGTTTATAATATGAAGATGTGTAAAACCCTAAACCACCTTGAATCACTTAACCCTTTTCACATGTGGTCCTCCTTCTAGAACTGCGCTGCCCCTTTAGGAGATACATTGAACCTAGACAATGCTGTAGATTTGGTCCTGTTGACCCAGTCAAATAGCTCAAACCTATTTCACACACAAGTGGATTTTATGTAACTGGCTCAGATATAGCTTTGTTCACATTGATCATTGATTTATTCATTGATCTAAGGAGTTTTACATGTCCTCCATTAGTCATTTATTCATAAACGGAAAATAAAACAAAATTTAAATGTTCCAATTAGCTTTGGCTAATTAGGAACATTACAGTCCTCCTCTCCCAAATGTTGCTTGTCCTCAAGCAACTTCAAGGATAGAACTAAAGGATGTCCCCTCCTCCTACTGTAGCATCCACATATGATGATCTCGTCCAAATAATGAGATGCTGTATCAACAATGAATCTCCATATTGCCTCTCCCAAGCATGTAAATTAGCTGAATAGCTATCATCATGAATAAGTAGAGTACTCAAGGAGGCAATAAGGTGTTGCCTAGAGGCTCCCTTGAGGCATGGAATCTAAAATGTATTGGGAAACAACATTCCCAAGTGGATCCTCCGTCCCCAAGAAATCATCCACACAAAGTGAGTTACCTCCCAACATGGCAACTCCTGAAAATGTTCCTCCACCTTGAGCTCCTACAAAATAGGTGGGCTGAAAATCTGTGCATGGTAGAGAAGATAACATACCCCACAATGTTATCCTCTCCACTTAATATAAGTGTAGAGTGCAAACTGATCTTGGGCTGCAAGGATATTGCCCTTAAGTGTCATCATGAAGACTAGATCTGCAAGGATCCTCCCTCCGACGCTGTAAAACCAGTTAGCCCAAAATGTTCCATATGTGATGGACAGAAGGGTATCATCATAAGGTATTTCATCACATACATGGCCCACCTCCAAGAGAAACAAGTGTTTGGTCATGGTGGCCACAACTCTTCCCATGTTCCCATTAGAACATGTACTGCAGAAAATGTGGGAACCTACTTCCCAAAAGGACACATCCAAACCATGTGCCTCACTCAACATCATGTCTCCCAGCAAGATAAAAGCAATATCAGAAATTGATAACATTATTATCATCATCATGAAGGAAATACTGAAGGTTCTATGTGATGCAAGAGAGTACCAACAGTTTCCCAAGTCTTCATAACGCAGTTTTACATACCGCTGCTTTAGAAGAATACATGGAAAATTGTTTCTCGTTACATGGTTAATCATATAAATCAAATGAACATACATGTAAGGAAAACATATTTTCCCAAGGCCACATAAGAGATGGCTGTCTCCATCATATAATTTGGCCCAATGTAGATCATGGAGCTCAATGAATGGCTTTCCCTCTTGTGGAGCAATGCACTGCCAAAAGATGGTAAGAGGATGCAAGAAAAATCTCTCGCCATATGTTGGAAGAAAGAAGATACATGGAATCATGAATGAATCCTCCATAATATTTTGGCACACTCCCATGAAGGGGAATGAACCAAGTGCTGCATGAAATTCCTTCTCCTCCTGCTTGGGAACCCAAGTCAAGAAAAGCACACCATAGTAATAGATGTCTCCATCTACCACTTCATCTTCTTCACCTCCTCTTTGCTCACCAAGTGCATCGAATGAGAAGTGATCCTGGGAATAATCCATCAATAAATTCTAGCTCCAAAGTGACAACGCTGTTGGCCTATGCAAATAGGCTCCCATCAACACATAGCCCCAATATTTGACATGTAGAATGTCAAAGGCATCTCCCATAATGTTGCTACATATGAGAAGTCCTTCCCATGAAGAAAGTCCTTCTTGAACATATAAGGTCAAGGAGTAACCCCTTTGCACTAGGATAGTGCCATCTTCTACTCCTGCAACATCATGAAAACTGTGAGAGCAAATCTGCCCTTGCTCTCTCAAGAACATCCCAAGCAACAAAATCTCTTGCTGCCTCTCTATACTCCCATCATCAAGATCATTTAGCGAAAACATGGTGATTGACATGAAGAATATTATCTCAACACAATGTTTCCATACTCCTTGTTTCTCCATGATGCAAGTATCCTGCCACATACCCTTAGAAAGAGAGTGATGACCAAACTCTTTCAAGAGCAACCAGTGCAACCAAGCCTCCTGCTGCCCAGTGTCATATATTTGCAAGTAGCTCTCCAGCTTCTTGCTCTCCATCCACATCCACTCAACCAATTGTGGATGTCTCCTTCCACCCTTCATCCTGGTACTCCTCCCATGAGGGCTACCATAATCCCAAATCAAATTCCTGCATTTCATGGGATCTTGAAATGCAATCTTCCTGAAGATCAATTTGACCCTATGAGGATCCAAATAGGTGGTAGGAAAAAACCTGCCATCATGATGTGCATGGCTCAATAATGTCCAACACAGTCATGAGAGATGTTATCCATCCGAAGCTGTCCTCTATCTACTATCTGCTCCTGTGAGAAGGGAAGATCCTCCTCAAACTGTTGAAGAACTTTGCACTCCATGATGTGTTGAAGTGCACCTCCAATGAATTCTTCCCATGAGGTCTCCGCCTCATGCACGACCTTCCAAAACCAAAGGGGCCTTGGATTTGGTACAAGTAGAAGTTTCTCTTTGAGCAAGGGTGTGCTCATTGAGAAAGAGTCATCTGGAAGGGAGAAATGGTTTCTCACTCCAAGATGTCTACCATCCATCATTCCATCCTTTATTGCTTCATGAATGAAGCTTCCATGTGAATGATCCAATGAGGAATGGTTCCTCTCTTCTTCCTCACTACTTTGGCACAGCTCAGTGCAACTTTTTTGCTCAAAATCAGCAGCATGCAAAGATGTAGATCTCTCCATACAATGCGCTGAAATGACAATAGATGGATTTTTAATCATACCTCGGTGAGATGTAGAAGCAAGAGATTCTTCTGCAACTATGTAGTATTCCTTCATTATTGAACATGAAGGCTGCTCTTCCAAGGTTGTGCCAGTGCTGGTACAAGTCTCCACCTTCTCAATCTCCTTGAGATCTTCCTCAATACCCTTGAGGGTCTGGAAACGGAGCAAGTAGATCTCCTCTTTTGTCATTCTTCCAAGTGGTGGAGCCATGCTATTGTTTCTTCTGTAAAATACATCTTCTTTGTGAGGGTAGGAAGTGCATGGGTCTTCCTCTCCTTCTTGAAACCCTTTGTAGGTCTCACATCAACTTTCTTCTCCTTGAAATCCTCTAGGAGTCTCGGTGCATCTTCTTTCTCTTTTCTGATTTACCTCCTTGGAGAGGACCTTCCTAGATCTGAACATTGATGAGAATAATATCATCCTCTCCATAATTCTGATCTCTGTTTCTTCTCTTCTCTGATACTGTTGTAAATTTCCCTCTTCAGGAGTATCAAGATTCTATTCCAGAGATTGACTGCAGGGGAATTTACTGGATATGTCACCTTTGAAAAAAATATGAGATCTAGAGGCTACCTAGCCATATTCAGAATCTATCTATAGAGCTTGAAATATTCCTACTTCATGGATTCAGCACTTTGGCTTGAAGCCACAGGCTGAGCCATGATCTTGCTTCGATACCACTGTAGTGTTCCAAATCTGGAAATTAAGAAATATTTGACAAAATATTGGTTATGAAGCATCAAAAAATCTCATAACAGATGTTATAATTCATATCCTTTAGTAATTACAACATTATAAACCTTATACAATGTTTATGGGCAAAAAGGTGGGGAAAAGTGATGATTTTAGCCCTAAAATGAGTGTCTTCATAAATATGCATAAAAATAAGGGAAATGGAGGGAGGTTACTTTATATTAGGTCATTAGGGACCTATTATCCGAATTTCAGCTCAAAAAACGCATTCTAGCTAAGTTAAACAGTTCCTCCTCCCCAAACTAGGCTTAAAAACCCTGATTTCCCATGACTTGGAGTATGCAGAAATGACTGAAGCTTCTAAAACGTGATTTTCTAAATGGATTAGCTGAGTTTATGCATGAAAATCAGTATGGATACTTATAATGAGATTCAAATGATTAAGGCTAAGAAAAACAGATCTTTTCATAAAGGAAAGCTCCAAAAGAAGTGCTGCAACACATGAGAAAAGACTGCAGACTATGACAACGTTATTTTTCAGAAATACAAAGTATTTTTTTATTGAGTTTCAGATCTATAAAATATCAGAGGACAAATGATATATCTAAATGTGATCTATATGCAAAAATGCCTTCTTAGTACATTCCCCTTGGGGATCTCAGCTGAAAGTAAAGAACATTGAATAATTCTGAGATCTACACCATGGATCTGTAGTAAAATTCAGAAATTTCTGAAGAAAACATCATACAACAGATCAGATCTGAAATATGACATGGATTGGTTGGCCAATCCACGAATCACCTCAGTGAAGGAAAGAAGCCCTTTCATCGAAGATCTCTCCTCCAAACTGCTAGAAAATCGACACTGCAACTCTGCCTGCAAAATAACGTAGTTTCTAAATCTAAATGTGCTGCTTAAGTGATGCACACTTTGGCCTCATGCCAAGATAAGGATCTGGATCTCAAAACAGCTATTGCACTCTTGCTAATGGTTTATATGACTTCCCCACTGAAAAGATGCAATAGAACTCTTCAGATCTGCATAGATATGATTCCACTTGCCATTTCTTTCAAAGAAAACCAAACCCTCAAAAGGATCTGAATTGTAGTTGGAAGAAGAAGCTTGGCCAAAATGTCAGATAGTGGACCAATGCAGCATAATCTCCTCCAAGAGACCCTCAAGGACGGAGGAGGAATTCCTAAACAAGAAATTCCTCTCTCTGGCTAAACAACCAAGAGATTTTGAGTTGCTCAAGCAATCTCAAAAATCTAATTATCATCAACAACCTTTTCCTTGAGCCTTCTCCTTCCTTTTATAAGATCAAGATGTGCAAAACCCCAAACCACCTTGAATCACTTAACCCTTTTCACATGTGGTCCTCCTTATAGAACTGCGCTGCCCCTTTAGGAGATACATTCAACCTAGATAGCGTTGTAGATTTGGTCCTGTTGACCCAGTCAAATAGCTCAAACCTATTTCACACACAAGTGGATTTTATGTAACTGGCTCAGATATAGCTTTGTTCACATTGAGCATTGATTTATTCATTGATCTAAGGAGTTTTACATGTCCTCCATATTCATTTATTCATAAATGGAAAATAAAACAAAATTTAATTGTTCCAATTAGCTTGGGATAATTAGGAACATTACATAGAAGCAGCACACAGGAGCAGTGCAGAGGCCTCACGCAGTGCTGACATAGGCATACGATGGCTCTGCGCAAAGGGGCATATAGGAGAGATGCAGAGTGATGCAGGGAGGGCTGGTGAACCCATCAGGTGTCAGAAATTCTTCCGAGGACTGTAGAAGAATTCTCTCAGATGTATCTCAAGAAGTTTTGTCAATTGTTTCTATCAAAATTTCCTTGTAAATATTTCACTGTTGAAGAATAATATAAACCCTCATCTTCTGCACTGGTTTTCCCACATTGGGTTTTTTTGGGAAAAATTTTCCAAAAATAACTTTGTCTTTGTGATTGATTCTTATGCTTGTGTTTTCTACTGTTCTGTTCTCTGCATATAAATGAGTGATTACTGCAGTAGTGTTTATTTCAAATTTTACTGGAATAATTCTATAAATAACTTATTGTAATAATAAGTAGGATAAATAAATCTATCACTGCAGTCAAGGAGTCTAAGTATTGATGTTATTCTGATAAACATAGAAACAACTCAATGAGAAAAAGAGATCCATATGTATTATCTTGAATAAAAAGAGTAATCTTACAACCTGATGCCTTGATGTCGTACAAATTTCTCCTGGGTTCCTGAACAATCGTTTCTCCTTCAGTTTGGTAAGCCTTCCTCTCTGAATACCAACATGGAATTATAGACATAAGGGTGTGATCATTCTCATGCCAACAACAACTCACTAGTGTAGAAAGTATGCACTCTTATGAATTCTCTTTAACAACTACAATGTGTGTCTACCCTTCAACCTGAAACTTGAGCTTAATTTATAGGGAAATAGAGGAAGTTTCATTTCCATGAAGAGGGGGATGGATTCCTCTCATGAAGGGATTTGAGCTCCATGGACCAAGGGATAAGCTCCATGAGTGGAGGGATAAATATTGAACTGATCGCAACTCTAGAAGCTTCCAGTTGGGAGAATATTTGACCAACTAGGCTTCTAGAATTTTCTTTTTCATTTTATTTGATTTTCACGGGGGTGCGCAGGTAATAGTGGGAAAAAGTTTGGAGTTGCCGCAGTTTATGGACAGAACATCAGTGCATGCATAGGGAAAGGCTAGAAAAACCGTGCAGGTATACTTTTAAGGGTTTTACAAAGCTTTTCTCCAATTCCAAGACTTGATTAAGGAACATTAGTGTTTTTTATCTCTAAGGGAACATGATATGGATGGTGATAGACCCATATGAATAGTCAAATTTCATGGTCACAAATTTTAGTGTAAGATTTTTCCCCCTAAAGTGTGAAGTCTGAGGTTATTCTGAAGAGTGAAGTGCTTTATCATTCTGAGGATTGGATTAGCGACACCGATGGAAAACCTGTAAGAAAATTCAATGCAAACACACACACACACACACACACACACACACACACACATATATATATATCATCGCTGAGGTAGGAATTCCCATAGTCAGATCAAAACTATATAAATGTTCTGGTACAGATATGGTTTCAATATTACATCAAAAGTAGACACAGTATGGGCACAACCATCTGTCATGAGTAGTCTACTGTATCATGAATAATAAAACTCCTTGCAACCTGGATGGTGGAAACTAGATCCAGGGTCTTGATTTCCACTTCTCGAATTAGTACGAATATATCCATGTGATTGATTATGTTGAAGTCGAACATGGTAGAAACCACTTGATTACCGGTCAATAATGTGAACTGTTAACAAGTGTGAGAGAAACCACCAAGAATGAAAATGGCTCTCAAAGTACCCCAGTAAAATCTATGAAGTGTGAATGAATGGTTGTTCTTTTTCGTAATTTTAGGCTCTCCGGCTCGAAAAAGGATAAAATAATGCATGAGAGACCTTTATTGACCATGATTAGTCAACATATACCTTTTCATAATTAGTCTAGTTCAGTCCGGAAAAGGGGTAACCTTATACTGAAAGGACGACTGTTCATTTACTTTAACGAGTTCGAATAGTCAAGTACTCGACGATCTTTTCATTTTTCGAGAGTTTGAAAAGGGCTTAAAATAGGACTCCATGGTTTCACTTTTTCCTAAGTTTTAATGAGTTCAAAAAAGTGATAAAAAATGTACTCATATGGCCAACTTTCAATTTAATTAATGAGCAGGAAAAGACAGAAAGAACTCGACATTTTCACGTATGTTTTACGAGCATGAAAAAAATAGCAAAAGAAGCTCGAGATTTTCATGAGTTTAATGAGTTTTGAAAATAATAATCGAAATGGACTCGATATAGGTTTCATTTTTATACAAGCTTGAAATAGAGAAAAACTATGCTTCAGATAGGTTTGTTTCATTTTTACACAAGCTTGAAATAGCAAAAAAAATGTGCTTGAGATAGGTTTGTTTCATTTTTACAAAAGCTTGAAACAAAGGAAAAATCATGCTTGAGATAAGTTTCAATGCCCCCAAGCGTAACTTGCTAGAGCACATGCCCCCAAGCTTCATTTCATTCAACTAAGTAGACTAGTAGTTACTAATAGCTAGATGGAATGAAGGTTCATTTACGAGAGTAGATGAAAGACTCAACTTGACACTTACGAGATCTAATCAAAGACTTGACTTAATTAGGAGAGGATTTGTTTCATTTTTTAGTGAGATTGACATAGGAAAAGAACTATGCTAATTGCCTGATTCATTTTTTAACGAGGTTGACACAGTAAAAGAACCATACTCAAGATGAACTGATTCATTTTTTAACAAGGTTGGCACAGTAACAGGAACTCTCCTCATGAGGACATGTTTCATTTTTTAACGAGGTTGGCACAGTAAAAGGAACTATCCTCATGAATAAATGTTTCATTTTTTAACGAGGTTGACACAATAAAAGGAACTATCCTCATACGGACATGTTTCATTTTTTAACGAGGTTGGAAATGTAAAAGGAACTATCCTCATATGAACCTGTTTCATTTTTTAATGAGGTTGACACAGGACAAGAACCATCCTCACACAACTTTGTTTCATTTTTTAACGAGTTTGACACAAGAAAAGTAACTATGCTCAAAGAAAACTATTTCATTTTTTAACGAGGTTGACACAGTAACAGGAACTATCCTCATAGTGAACTGATTCATTTTTTTAACGAGGTTGACACAGTAAGAGGAACTATCCCCATGGAACCTTATTTCATTTTTTAATGAGCTTGACACAAGAAAAGGAATTATGCTCATGGTATCTATTTCATTTTTTAACGAGGTTGACACAATAAAAGGAACTATCCTCATAAAGACATGTTTCATTTTTTAATGAGGTTGACACAGGAAAATGAACTATCCTAATTGCCTGATGTTGTACAGATTTCTCCTGGGGTCCTGAACAATCGTTTCTCCTTCAGTTTGATAAGCCTTCCTCTCTGAATACCAACATGGAGTTATAGACATAAGGGTGTGATCATTCTCATGTCAACAACAACTCACTAGTGTAGAAAGTATGCACTCTTATGAATTCTCTTCAGCAACTACAATGTGTATCTACCCTTCAACCTGAAACTTGAGCTTAATTTATAGGGAAATAGAGGAATTTTCAGTTCCATGAAGAGGGGGATGGATTCCTCTCATGAAGGTATTTGAGCTCCATGGACCAAGGGATAAGCTCCATGAGTGGAGGGATAAATGTCGAATTGATTGTGAATCTAGAAGCTTCCAGTTGGGAGAATATTCGACCAACTAGGCTTCTGGAATTTAAATTTTTATTTTATTTTATTTTCACGGGGGTGCGCAGGTAATAGTGGAAAAAAGTGCAGGAGTTTCCGTAGTTTATCGGTAGAACATCAGTGCATGCGCAGAGAAAGGCTAGAAAAACTGCGCAGGTAGACTTTTTAAAGGTTTTACGGAGCTTTTCTCTAATTCCAAGGCTTGATTCAGGAACATTAGTGTTTTCGACCTCTAAGGGAACATGATATGGATAGTGATAGACCCATATGAACAGTAAAATGTCATGGTGACAAATTTTAGTGTAACAATTAGTATTTCAAGATTTGAATTTCACAGCTGGGACACCACACAGACACCAGATGACAAACAACCTCAAAACGCCTAACAATCCCAAAAAACAAGAAGTAGATGAAATTAACACTCAAGCCAATATTTAGAGCATCCTAGGCCACCTGTAACCCCAAAGACAGGTAATTTACCGGACCCTTAGAGCCAATTCCCTTGATTCTCATCTCGACCGACAGAACCGAGAGCATGCCGAACAGAACAATAAGCCACCAAAGCACTTCTAGTAGTGCATACGACCCCCCAACACCCCCGACTAGAAAATTTTGACCGCTGCACTTAACCACCAACATCAACCATAGTGACAGAGCCAAGGTCTCCTCAGCCACCCCTGCCAGAGGATTCATGCTTTTTCATAAACTGTTATTGCTTTTATAACCTCCTGCAGTACACATGCGAAGGAAGAATGATGTCACAATACCAACTCTACTTGCATCCCATTGCTATCCATAATTTCACAGCCTTGGAAAACTTCTCGTAAATCCCTCTCCAAATTCTTCCCACACTCAACCTGCATCTTTTGGAGCCTGGGGAGTAAATGCATACCCCACATATTTATCGTTCCCATGAACCTAGTACCAAAATGTTGGCGTCTACAAGTGAGATCATTGAAGGGTCTGTGTATACACATGCTATAGAAGCAAAAAGTACCAGGTGGAGAGTGATCATGGTGCATGATGCCATGCTGCAGTGTGATTACGGTATATGGCATGCCACGGGTGGTTAGAGCAAGCCAAGGGTAGTAAATTTTGATCAGACTAAGGGTGATAATTAGTTCAAGAGGCATGCAAATACGTGGCCTCATATTGGAGGGCAGGAGGATGTGTCAGCCATGCAAACTGAGAGGGGTAAGGATAAGGAGGAGGGACAAGGGGGGTAAGGGACGGGGGGGAGGGGGGGGAGGGGGGATGAGAGGGAGCGATATGTGAGGGAGTTGGAAGTGGGGGGGTGTGTGGGCGAAGATAAGGCCAGGGGTGAGATGAAGGCAAGGCGAACCAAGATTTCAAGGGTGCAATAAGGAAGAGAGGGGAGGGACAAAGAAGAGGGGTTTCCAAAGAATGAGGGGGGAAAGGGATTAATAAGCTATCTTCTGCCCCCAACGAATCTAATATTCCAATCTTATTCCCATTTATATGTTCATATAGTAGATTCTGTTTAGGTTTTTTAGTCATAGTTATGGTATACATAGATTGCCTTCAATGCAATTCACCACAGTTGATTATTATTTTATTCTACAAGCCAGATTGACTTGATTTTTGGCCTCTTTGTTGTTTCCCCTGAGAATATGGTAGAAATTTACTTTGACAAAGTGAGGGTTCATTCCTTAGGCCCTCGTGTTGACTTGATTAAGGAGAGTGTTTTGAGCTGAGGTGTTTTTCTTCATATGATTTATTATTATCATGGAGTCTCCCAGGATTTGGAGCTTCTTAATGCCTTTATTGATGGTCATATTCATTCCAAGGAGTAAACCATAGGCCTTCACTTGATTTTTTTTTTTTTCTCCTGCTTAGAATCCAAGCATAATTGTCTTCAATATTTCCATTGGGATTTATGAGAATCCCTCCCCCTCTTTCCACCCCATGTTATATTATTGTTATTATTATAGATTAGTTGGATTATTATTTCTAAATGTACATTTTATCTTTTATATATATAGTGAAGAGAGTTATTTTTTCATAGATTATCAACAATTATTTGCAAACATAAGGTGTAAAGGAGGTTGTCCTTCTACATGACATTGGTATCAATTCACATTTTATCATTCTCAAGGAGTGTGTCACATGCTATTTTTATTTTTATGTCATTTGGAATATTTGATCTATAATGGGGAAAATTGTAGGGGTTAAATTTTTTCCCATGGGTTAATTATCCATGTTTTTCCAAAAACATATTTGTCTGTTTTAGTTGTAGATCCCACTTTGCAGAGTTGGGGTTTCAGACCTTCTATAGACATTTTGAGGCATTAAATTGTATCCCCTTGATACTATTATATATCTTGTATCCTCTTGACACTATTATACACACTAATACCTTTCCACTGGTGTTAAATCAACTCAATTGGAGTTCATATGCAGAAGTTATGCCTCTCGCAAGTTGACTTACCTTATTGACCACCATGGTAATGAGTGGATGTGACATCAACCCCCATTATTCATGTGTGGGATTGGTGACAGGTAGAATTTCAAAAATATTATAGAAGGTATAAAACCCTAATGCTAATTAAGGGCCAGGAAGCACATATGACATGACCTGGTAGAAAGCGAATCCACCATTTTAAAGACCAAATGATGGCTTCCAATTAAAAAAAGTGTGATAGGATATATGAAGGCCATTTTTTACAAATATTCCAGTTTTATTTTATTTGATTATAGTTGAAGAAATCATCCATGAAAGAAAATATTTCACTATTGTTGCATTCATCGATGATCTGATGGATGAATCGGGTAGGATAGTTGTCTTTTGGACATGCATTTTTGAAATTCCAAAATTAAAAAAAAATTCAAATGGTACCATGTTTATTAGCTACTGGAACAAGATTGGATACCTATTCTTCAAAGGAACAGGAATAAATAAATTATAGATGAAGAATATTTTCAATTTATGCCTTTATGGTGGCTTCTTTACATGAATTAACTGGTTGGAGCTTCTGCTAGACTATCGTGGATCTGTCATACATTTTAATTCCATGAATGACAATATAGGGGTTAATATCAAACATTTTATCATAGAACAAAGTGAATATGCTGTGGAATTTCTTAAATAGGGTAGTATATAATTTGAATTCACTAGGAGGATAATTTGTGCCTATGAGGATATTTTCCATGAATCCTAGTTTCATATAGATATTGATGTATATAGTATTGGAAATGTTTTCCAAAATTTATTCAGAATATACGTTATGTTTTGAATCCATAAATTGGGGCCAATCCGCCATGACAATAGAAACTTGGTATTTTATGTCGATATTCACCTATTCCATATCGAAAAGAATGGATGATTAATGATGCAAGTATGCATAAGGTTTATCTATTATGGCCATGACCTCCATGATAACCTCATTTGAAGGTAACATAGTGTCTAGGAAGTCATGTGAATGTAGTGAAGTGAAGACTTGTTTTGGAAAAGGATGTTGATTCATATCAACTTCCTATTGCATCTTCGAGTCACATTAAAAAAATATCAATTGGATTACTTTGTAATTGATATCAACTAGAATAAGCAACATGGATTTTACAAAAGAGATGATATTTGCAAACATTGGTGTCACCCATGGATTTGAATGTTTAAGGGGTCCACTAGTGCTAAATGAGATATTATTAATGGAAGTAACCATCTTGGAAGGGTTTGGTAAGGGGAGAGGGAATGGTGAGGGAATGTAGCCATTAATGAGGCGTCTTTGCACATCCTTACACATATGCTCTCATATGTGGCCACAAGTTTTCGGCTTTTTAGTACTGCGTGAGCTCTAACTACTATTTTATGCAAATACAAAATTCAACCAGTAGCCAAATGCTTCTCACATTATGGTATAGGATAAATTGAAGATAAATAAATGATGGGTTATTCATAGCAGTTGCATAGTAGACATAATATACATTGTATTTTGAGGTGATAGGGGGAGGGGGTGCATTATTCCCATTATGTTTTCCCTCCTTACCTTACCTTTATCATATTGTGTTTTGCATAAGTTGTTCAATACACTAATATCTAACATGAATACAAAGTTTTGTGACTCATTGATTATTTTTACTAGTTGTTTCTATATCAATACCTAACATGGCCACAATTTTTTGAGTCAATAATGATTATTTTTCATATTTTTTTGTACACTAGTACCTAACATGACTGGACTTGCAAGGACACATTCATTACGCACACTCCTTGGTTATGTTGGGATACATGAACAGTAAATAACTCACTTAGGACATTGTTTGACCCTCCTCCATATATTATTAGGGGAACATATGATTTCTTTTCTTTCACTACTAAACCTTCCTTGCTGTTTTGGATCATCTTCTATTTTAATTTTTTTTTTCTATTTTTAGTAAGTCTATTTTTAGCAAGGCTGAAACTTTATTGAAAATGGTTGTTATTGATGTGAAATGGTTTCCAAATGAAGAGAAATTACATATTCAAATAGCATATTCCAAGACCTTTTCAATGGTATATGGCACTCCCTCTAATTCCACAGGAATGAAGAGATATGAAATATTTTGTCAAGATGACCTTACCAAAGTCATGGGGGCTTCACTGGGGGAGCTATACCATACCATGTGCATTCATATTGGGGGATATATATATATATATATATATAGAAAAAATGACATAATATATTGGGAGATATATAGGGGTTAAAGGATTTTTATATTGGCAAGTATAAAAAATGGAGCTTAAAGATAATGAAAAAATATAAAGGGGTATAAAAAATGTTAACGAAAAATGGATACTTACAATATTTAGTGAAAGTAGGGGCTTTTTAAATTGGGAAGGTATGTTGGGTTTGTATTGGTAGGGGGTTAAATAATGTGATTTTCATAGGTAGTTTCCAATATGTATTCAAATTAAGGGTATTGTTTAATATACCATGAACACACGTGATATGTTAGAGGTTCATTGAGTGAAGCCCCTGTGACCAAATTTACAAGTAGGCCCCATTTGGATACCCTATATTTTAAGGTTTTTTTACTCCAATTATATAGATAAAATGGGAGCATAGGATATATGGTTGGGAATATTATTCAGAGACCTTTCCATGGATATATGACATGCCTCCTAACTCCTCATGGTTGAGGAGATATGAATTTCTAAAATGTATATATTAATTTCCATGCTAGAAATCAGGTCGATCCAGCTAGTGTCAAGTTAGCCCAAAGGCAAATTGGACCCCAAAAAGATGATTTAAAAACACTATAAATACGCCACACGTGTGGCTCATTTAAGTAAATATCTTCGATCTGCTCTATTCTAGTGAAAAAAATATTTTCGATTCTTATCCAGGATTAGAGGTAATAGTTTTGAGGTCCATACTTCATGAATCAAGTGTAAGAAAGGAGAATGAAGTGGAGTTTATAACATTGTCCCTACTCGAGTTGTAGGAGGCCTCTTTAGCACATATTTTGGGGTTGCTTCATATTACTTTTTGAGCTTAAATTAGGGGTGAATTGGGAGGATGAAGTCATATTCTTATAGGTCCGAATTGGCCCCAGGTTGTTGTCTACATTAAACCTAGGTTGTAGTTTGAATTAAGCTCTATACCTTTGGAAAGACAAGTTTGCATTTTTGGTGAATGAAGTCTACATTTTTGGTAAATTAAGTATGTCTTTTGAGGAGGAGTGTACCCTTGTGGTCAAATATGAATTGACCTATGAATTTGAATGTGTGTTTGTGGTTATTTGTGGTCAAGCTCTAAGGTGGAAATAATTAAGGTTTGTAGATTTTGATGAAGAAACTAGGTCGAGCAAAGGAAGATTATAATTTAGGAAAGAGAAGAGGTTTTTTGTGGTATTTTATTGGGTATATTTTTTGATAGGGTCAAGGTCTATCACAATTTAAAAAAAAAAATTACCCCTATGTTAGAGTAGGTCGAGCTCTTACAAAGGTTGGCTAGTAAACTTAAGAAAGTTTTATTAAAGGTGCTTGTACTTTGTATATGCTAAGGGCATGCATAAGAGAAAATATAGAGTGAGGTGTGTAGCAATTCAAAAAGATAAAAAGAACAAGCTTAAGGTTACTGGTTGAGGTATAAAGGCTTAAGGTTGCAAGAAAATGAGGACAAGGTGCAGGAGCAAACAAAGGAGTAGGACACGTGGTTGTAATCAAGTTTGAAGGTGAAAAATTAATGTTGGATTGGTTTAGCAATAACCAATTGATGAAAGTGAATTCATGGTGAACTAGGAATTGTTGTTGATAGGTCCAAGGAACAAATTGAAGAAGTAGGTCGGTGCCTACAAATTTCTAAGTTGGTGCTCAACTGAGGAGATTGGATTCTCTTGTAGGTTAGTGCCTACAAAGTTGCTTAGTTGGAGCTCAGCTAGGGGGCTGAAATAAATTTTAGGTTGGATCCTTTGAAAGTTGTAAGTTGGTTATTACAAAGGATTGGTGTCCGCACAAATGTATGTAATTAAATGAAGATTGTTTACAAGTGTTTATTCTTCAATTTTTTTCCTGCACTTTTATTTTTGTGTTCATACATTATGGAAGATTGATTATGTGTTGTGAATTTAGTTTCAAGAATAACTAAGTGAAATACTTCCCCTCTCAGTATTTCCAACAAACTTAATATGGCATGTGGTAGTGATTGGGCATTGAGTGGGTAGTGAAAAGGATATTTCCTATACATTAGTATGAATATCCTATTATATAATATTCATAATCACTAATGGAATTCCATCCATTATTTTTGGAGACTACCATATCCACAACCTTATCGACTCACCCCAACCTTATCATTTGAATTTCAATATTATTTCTAAAGGTTCCTTTCTATTTTTGTGTTAGGATTTGTGTGAGGGAGTATATAGTGAAGTTATAACTTGTTTTTTAATCCAATTATATTTACTTAACCCTATTTTATATTGTCAATCTATTTTAGGGTCTCCTACTCCAATTTTACACTACTAGCTTATCAAGGAAAATGATTTTATATTTTCTAGTGTGCTATGGAACCCAAACCTAGTGTGCAGTGGTTCCTTATCAAGGTGTATATAAATATATCATATTAATTTAAAGAAATAATACATAGAAGAGTTATGAAGCAATTCAAATTGGTCCCTTGAGCTACTTAGTATTTTTTAGTGCAATTTAATTATCTCTTCCTTCTTGTTATGCAATTCCTAGTGAACTGGTTTTTTACACAACCAGATTGTGTGCTTGTGATTAAAATTTGGAATTTCGATTGAAGGCATGAGAATGTTGACATTGGGAATAACTAGCAATTGCTAGTGTATTATATTTTATAGAAATATATCTTGTGCTTATGCTTAAAATCAAACAATTCCCCCTAGTGGGTCTAAATCTAGAAGTGGGAATTACCATTAAAGGCATGAGGAATTGAAAATGAGTTAACATTGGAAATAATTTCTGATGGGAAATATGCTACTAGAGGATTTCCCCAAATGGATACATTGTGTGTATTAAACAAATGTGGAAGCATTGATCCCACTTAAAGAAGATATGAGAGGAGACAAAGGGACTCCTCAACTTGTAATAGATGGTGTGGGAGGAGGCATTCTTACATTGTATGACCCAATAATTCCTGACACGATGTGCAGCTTTCTAAAAAGATAAAAGGAATCACCAATTGATTGGTCTTCCTATTTAAGTATAGGACCTAGGTTTCAATCAAGGGAGGGTTGAAATGGGGAAATAGACATTTGTCGATTACCTCAATTTCAAAGTTGTTCCTTAAACTTTCTAGATTTATTTCTAGTTCTTTTAGGAGAGTATATTTTTGAGAAGACTCCTTCTATTAAATGGTTAGTGGTTCTTCCTGTAACAAAGAAAGGGCATGCTATTTCCACAATCAATGAAGTATTTGGTTAGACATGATTTCAAATTGGGAAAAAATACCAAAGAGAACACACCTATACAATCTAAGTCAATAGCAGGGAAATCAAAGGAAATAGAGGGCCTCCTAAACACCAAAAATATTGAGGTGCTGAAATCCCTAAGACCCTCGTTATCAGGGGTATGCAAAACAATTATTCTAACCTCCAAACACCAACCTTTACTGGTACAAGTGTCCCCATAAGTAGCATGGATTGTACCTACTAGGAGTACTGACACAATGATATAACATCTACCTTAGGTACTACATACACTTCCCAAGTACAATCATCTAAGTTTAGTTCCCTAAAGAATAGATACTGAGGCTACTACCTCATAATCATATGACCTAAGGGATTAGTTGTGGGTCAAGACCACATGCAGGGGTAGGAAATGAAGAATAAACCTCAATGATGGATTTTTCATAGTTAATTTCCCCCCAAGTGATCCCCAAATGCATAGTAACCCAACAAACAAAGGACAACAATTAGAGACTTCACATGCCTTTGGTGCAACCTTGTGCTTAACTTGTGTGTTATAGGATAATTTTGGCAAGTGTCTAATGTGATAATGGATATTCACCCTCTAATGACTTCTAATTTTAGTTTCGTGTCCTTGGAGAGTTGACTCTCCAATCCCAATCCAAGGCCCTAGTTTCTTAACTTTTTGATTTTCCATAAAATAAGGCTAATCAATTTTAATTATTGTTAATTTGAAAAATATTTGTTAATGTAGAATCTTGTAGAATTAAACTCAAATGGTTTTATGACTCTTATTAATGCACAAACATATGCAAATATGCATACAAAGGTGCAATATTCCTTCTATATGAAATTTAATTACAGATGAGTAAGAGTTTTCTTTCTTCACTTTGAATTAAATAAACAACTATACACATTAAACCTTAAATTAACACCATTCCACAAGAATAATGTAGTTGTGGAGCCATCATTAGAGTAGGTAGGCATAGCCTCACTCCACTTGGTGAAATAGTCAACAACCACAAAAATGTAATCATGGCCCAGTTAGTTGAGGAAGGCCTACACATGATGAAATCAACACCTCATTTGGAAAAAAATATAGCAACAACGACGAGATTTAGAGGAGCAAGATTAGTGCACATGTTCTTAGTAAATATTTGATAGGGGTGGCACTTTTGGACCACTTGTATGTAATATTTGAAGATAAATGACCAAAATTAGCTTATGCACAATATTTTTTGGGATGTGGCAATCCTAGAGTGATGAATACCACGTGTTCTAACATGAAAATAATTTAAGGCCCACTCAACTTCTTTATGAATGCAACATCGAATGAATAATTAAATCAAATCCATAAGCAAAAATATTAGTATCGGTAATAAGGTAATTTTTAACATTATGACACAACCATCAATGCTCATATAAAGATAGTGATGGTTAAAACTATTGGGTTTGGATATATATCAATATGTCACCTTGTCAGGGATCAAATGAGTTGATGACAAATAAATCTCATATGGAAATGAGTCATTAGCCATGATTTCATCATTGAATCGAGGAAATTCAAATATTAAATTTGTAAAAGACAGTTTTCTTTGATTTAGTAATAACAAAATTGAGATCAAATTCTTGCAAGATGATGGTACATTTGGAATACTTCCCCCCATTTACTTTTTGACTCAATAGGTGTCACATGGGATTATAGACTACTAAAATAATGTTTTTTCACATGAGTATGTAATGAAATAAACATTCGAAAACATATATAGTTGGAAAGACGAACTTGTCAATACATGTGCTCAACGAAGCTAGAGCCTAGAGAGACCTTTGGTAAGATAGTAGATACAATTTTCCTTTTATGAATCATCCTCTTAGGCAAGCACCATGCCAATGGAAAATTTAGAGACCGTGATATAAAATAATAATTCTCAAGTGTAATTATGATGCCTCTATAAAGGGGTTGATATCAGAGCTTTATTTATAACATCAAATAATCATTGAGCTTGATAATCCCATATAAAATGAATTCCCTACTTAAGTAGGCACATGAACACTTTGGTAATCTCAACATAGTTAGGAATGAATCTGCATTATAATTTTTCTTTCCCCTACAAAATTTGAAGTTTTCTCAAATTACAAGGAGGAGGTAATTAGACTATTGTCTCAAAATTCAATGGATCAACAAGAATATTTCACTTGGATAGAATAAAACCATGTAATTTCCTAAAAACCATGCAAAATATACACTTATGCAAGTTTAAGCAAATATTATAGAAGCGAAAATACGTAAAAAACACCATAGATGGGTAAGATGATCACAGTGATTTCTAGAGAGAGTTGCAAGGTCATTTAGATAGTCTCTCATCATATGATTAATGTCATGAAAAACTTATGACATGGCCCACTGGAAAGTGGCTCCAACATTTTTAATAATAAATGGTAGCTTCCGATAAACAAAAGTGCCCTAAGAATATATGAAGTCCATTTTGTGTTGATCTTCCAGTTTGAGTTTGTATTTTATTATAGCTAAAGAAACTATCCATAAAGGAAAACATTTCATTGTCATTGCATTCATTGATGAATAGGGTAGGATAGTTGTATTTGGGACACACTTTGTTGAGGTCTCGATAACCAACGTAGAAATGAAAATACCCTATTTGTCAGCATTTGGATTGAGATTGGATACCCATTCCATTAAGGGAAGTAGATATGAAAACTTTTCATGAAGAAGCTTTTGTACTTATTCTTTAATGATGGATGCTTTTTGTGGATCAACTGGCTACGGATTCTACTAGAATAGCTTGGATCCATCATACATTTTAATTTCATGAATGATAATAAGGGGTTCAATACCACACATTTCTTCATAATACCAAGCAAACACATTGGAAAATTCCTTAAATAGGATAATATATAATTCAAATTCTTCAACAGAATAATTTTCACCTACAAGGATGTTTTTCACAAATATTGGTTTCATAGAGAAATTGACGGTTATGGTTTTGGAATTAATTTCCAAATTCCACTCTAAATATATGTTATGCATTGAGTTAGAAAATTGCGAATAATGCATCTTAACAATAGAAACTAGGTATTTTGCATCGATCTTCACCTATTACATCTCAAGGATAAAATAGGAGTGATGATGCAAATATCCCTAGGGCTAATCAAAGGCAACCATAACCTCCATGATGGCTTTATTAGAGGGTAGTATAGTGTCTAGGAAGTAATGTGAATGTGGTGAAGTGACAATTCAAGTAGGTAAATGGTACAGATTTGGATCCACTTCCTATTGGAAATTTGTGTCAGGTTTAGAAGACATTGATTATATTAATTAGTAAGAAATATTGACTAATCTAAGCAACATGGATGTGCCTAAAGAGTAAATATATATAGACATTAGCACCACCCAAGGATATGAATATCCAAGGGATCCACTAGGTCTATATGAGATCATGTTAATGGAAGCAAAAATATTGGAAGGGTTTGACAAGGGAATTGGGAGTGTAACCATTACTTAGGAGTCTTTAAAAATCCTTGCATCAATTCTCTTATGCATGTCTAGAAAGTCACCCACAAATGGTACACTAGTGTCAAGGTTAGTTCTCAAATTAAATTAAAGGAAATTTCATCCTTAAAGTGCCCATGACATTTTCATGTAATTTCCATGTCATAATATGTAAACCAATCAAAAACCTTTAAATTTTAAAAGAGGTACATGTAAATATTTTGGAGGGAACAGAAGAAAAACTATTTTATTTTTTTTATTTTTTTTTAAATTGTATTTTTGGCTTGTCTCCTTATAGGTTTACTCAAATTTCATGTGTAGACACTTGTTGGATGCATAATTAAATTTCACATCCAAAGAGTACCCATTACGCATACTTTCGAGAAGGCCCACAGTGATAAAAATTGCAGATACATTAAAAAAACGTGTTAAGCACATTTTTTTAATGTATCTACAAATTTTATTAATGTGTCTTCTCGAAAGTATGCATAATGGGTACTCGTTGGATGTGGAATTTAATTCTACATCCAACTAGTGTCTACACTTGAAATTTGAGTAAACCTATAAGAATATCAGTTAAAAATACAATTTAAAAAAGTAGTCTTATTCTTTTCCCTCCAAAATTTATAATTATTATTTTATTATTTTAACTATTATTTTATTATTTTTCCTTAGGAGGCCACTTTTAGGCTGAAATTTCCTCTAATGCGGCATTAAATGGAAAATTTAGTTTATTGTGACAATATTCCATTGATGGAGGAGGTAAAGAATACAATATATTGATGAGACCATAGTTGTCATCACATATAAACAACTTTGACTCAACATCAACCATCTTGATGAATTCTATGGAAGCATCAACTATCTTGACTTAAATCAAGATGGTCCTTACCTCTAGTTTTATGGAAAAATATTTAATAATACCATGTGGCTAGAAATAATGGCCATAAAATAATTTCAAAATGGTCGTAGATGGGGTGAGCTTAGGAGAGCCAATAACTTATAAGCGTGATAGGGAAATAACACATGTAGAGGTCGCCTCATCAGTGATAGTGTAGAAAAAATTATTCTCTAATGTACATGCTTGAATTTGGAAAGTGATATCAAGGAAGAGCCTATTGTGAGTTAGGCTCATATCAACATAATGACCTTGGATTCCAAAGGGTCCACCCCGTCATTGCCAGAAAATAGTTCCCTTTATTGCATTAGGAAAATTTGAAGTACTTCAAGAGCCAACATGGAACAAGGTGCCTCAGTGAGCCAAATATTTCATAATGTTATAATTATGAGTATGGCTGGCTTACGTGTTATATTATGCATGGGTCCTCGAAGCACACCCTTTAGAGGATGAAGCACTGTTACAAGAAAATATTTTTCAATATGGAAAGGACCATTAGGTTGTGTATGTTGGGTTAAATGCACGCTTAGGGACTAATCAATACATAATTAGGTCCACATATGGCCACATTTCGTCATCTACTAAACATTCCCTACCATTTGGGATCATCTCTTATTTTTAGTTTTTTTTTTAAAATTAAGTATATTTTTAATAAAGGGTGCTACCTAGGCTAACATGTGGCAATGAATGGGCACTAACTGGGTAGTGACATGGAAAATTATTCTCTATTATTTTTCATTACCTTATCTAGAGTTTCCCTAATCACTAATGCACATTCCCTCTCTTATTTTGAGATACTACCTTATCCACTTACCTACCAACTTTATCCTTCGATTTTTAGTCGTAAGTTTGGAGGTTTCTTGCTATTTATGAGTTGTGAGTCACATGAGAGAGTTATCACTTAGTTTATAACTTATTTGTTACTCCACATATATTTATTCAACCCTATTTTAGTCTCTCACTCTATTTTAATGTCTCCTACCCTAAATTCGTGTCTACCAATTAAATAGGGGAACTTTTTTCTATTTTATAATGTGCATGCACTATGAAACCCAAACCTACTGCACCTTCACTCCCTCTTGTTGATTTTTAATGTATCTTGGACAAGTGGTTTCCCATGGCTTAGTCTCTACCTAGGAAAAAGTGTCCAAAATAATTCTTTTCCTAAGTGTGAATTTATAAAGTGAAAGTGACTTTATAAGTGGTGAAGTTAATGTTAACTTATAAAGTGAAAATGATTTTATAAGTGGTAAAGTCAATGTTAAATTATAAAGTGAAAAGTGACCTTAGCCATAAAGTACAATGTGGGTATTTTATTTAATGGGTGAATTAAAAAATAAAAAGTGAGAATTAAATGCACATGTATTCTCATCCCTTGATCTAAATGAATTTGAGAAATTAGATCTTAAGGTTGCCCAAAAGTCATTTAGGGAAACAAAAGGGGGAAAAGAAAAGATAGATTGCATTCATCCATTCTTCATGAGCAGATTGGAGAAAGGAGGTTGAGGGATGGAGAAAAGTTTTGAAAGATAAATTTGTTGCAGCAAGCTGAAGGAGTAATTTCTGGGCAAAGCTTGGCACAAAAATCAAGGCATATAAGAAAACATAAGGTACAATACGAACAACATTGAATGTTGTGAGCTGCAATCAGTTTGAGAGAAGCTTTTGAGGGAAAAAAAATCCGTACGGTCTATATGGAATCCGTACAATACAGTCTGCGTCCGTACAATACATTTTCAACTTCAAGTGGGCATGGAAATCAAGGCAAATTGGCTACATTTTTCAAGGAGTTTTGGGCTGAAGAGGTAAGTTTTTGTTTTTTGGTTCTGCAATTGGATTTTTCTTGAAATTGAAAGATAAATAAATTTTAAGAGCTCTCTAACAGGTTTCCCCGGAGAATATTGAAGGGGTTTTTCTTGGGTCTAAGTTGACCAAAAATATGTGCATTTTTTTATGTGTTGCTGGTCTGTTTATGTCCATATTTATTTTCAGCATGTGTTGACAGTCCCATGTTTTTTAATCTGAAAATTTCATTTCCAGAATTCTATATGTTGAATGTAAGTTTATAGGAAAGGAAATTTAACTGAATGAGAGTGATAAGGTGAAATTAAAACTAGGTTGGGATTGCAGGAAACTTTTTAGTCATCAAATTTCAACATGGTATCAAAGATATAGGCTGAAAATTGCAGTTTGAACAGCAGACAGTAGTTCAGGACAACATACAGTGGTTTTGAAAACAAACTAAAATTTGGACAACATTTGGACAACAAACTGATATTTTGGGACAACGAGGTGAAATTTCACACAGACTGAACTTTTGGGACAACAAGGTGTGCTGAAAAGTTCATTTCTCCATTTTCTTGGTTTTGTAAATTTTGGACAGCAGTCATGGTCATGTTCTTAAGGATAGAGGAAATACTGGATGGGATATCAAACTATGTCATTTGGGAGGATAGAATTCAGACATTGTTTGAGGAGGTAAAAATTTGGGACATAGTGCGACAAGAGGTTGTACCTCCTACTGCTGTAGATGAACTTTCTAAATTCACAACAAATAATGCAAAGGAAAAAAATATTTTGATGGACAATCTGAAGGATCATGTGGTTCCTCAGGTGAGAGGAAACACATATGGATATAAGATGTGGACAAATCTAACCACTCTCTATCAGAGTACTAATGAGAGCAGGAAGATGGTACTAAAAGAACAATTGAATAACATCATGATGGCAAAGGTTGAAATTGTAGTTCATTATCTTGGCAGGGTCAAATAGGTACATGATGATTTGACTGTTATTGGTGAGGCATTTGCACCCACAGAGTTAGTCAGGATAGTCGTAGTGGGACTTCCTAAGTCTTGGGAGGTCTTTGGAGATACCGTTACCTCTGGGGAGAATCTTCCCAATTGGGACAAATTCAAGGATGATTGTGTACAACATGAGATACAAAAGACTGGTAGTTGTGAGGTGAAGATAAAATATGAGAAGGATGTAGGCTTGAAAACTAGGGGGAAGAAAAAAGGGAAGGCCAAGAAATATGCCTCAATAGATGGGGCTAAGGGAAAGGAGAAGAAGAAGAAAAAAGATACAGACATGTCCAAAGTCAAATGTTGGGTATGTCAGAAGATGGGACACTATTCTGCTATCTATCATGAGAGGAAAAACAAGGGGAAGAAGGGTATTGCAGCTTCAACATAGGTGGAGTATTTTGCTTCACAGTTTGACAGGGAATTTGCATTTATTGCTTCTACATATAGTAGGAGTACATCATCCGATGTGTGGTACATGGACAACGGGGCTTCCCGCCATATGATAGGTGCAAGGGAGTTCTTTTAAGAGCTTGCAGAGAGGGAAATTGATTTTGAGATTGTACTAGGAGATGAACACACTGTGAGACCTGTTGGTGTGGGGATTGCGACCTTTGAGAGGGAGTCTTTGCCTCCTTTGAAGGTCATGGATGTTTTTTATGTTCCGAGGATGAAGAAGAATTTGATTTCAGTGTTTTCTATGGAGGATAAGGGGTTTGACGTCACTTTCTCAGGAGGGCAGGTATTGATGCATCCCAGGGGAGCTTCCATCACTTCAACCAAAGTGATTGGATTCCGCACTGGGAAACTATACACGTTTAGTTTTCAGTCATCAGGAGCATTGGTGAGTAGCACATATGGTATTAGTCACAATAGTACCACCAGCAATAGACACTTCTGCGGGTTATGGCACCAAAGGATGGCACATATGCATCATGGAGCTTTGAGAGTTATGAGGGAGATCACTACTAGAGTTCATGATTTCAGTGTCGAGAATTATGAGGTCTGCAGAGGGTGTGCTTTAAGAAAGTACACCAAGTTACCATTCCCAGCAAGTGACAACATAAATACAGGTATACTAGACTTGATTCATACTAATGTTAGTGGCCATATGTCTCATGTGTCTTTGGGTGATTATGAGAATTATGTTACATTCATTGATGACTACTCTAGGAGGATTTGGATATATTTCCTGAAGACTGAGGGTGAGGTCTTTAGTCGCCTTAAAGAGTTCAAATATATTGTGGAAAAGCATACAAGTAGGAAGATTCAAGTCTTGAGGTAGGAAAATGGTGGTGAGTACACCGATGGTGGGTTTTCTGACTTCTATGCACAAGGGGGCATTAGGAGAGAGTTCACGGTTCCTTACAACCCCCAAAAGAATGGGGTGTATAAAAGGAATAACATAGATATTGTTGGCGCTACTAGAGTGATGATTCATGATCATGGGTTGCCTTTGTTTTTGTGGGCTGAGGCCTGCAATACTATTTTTTATCTTTAGAATAGGAGTCCTCACATAGTATTTGGGAATATGACTCTGAAGGAGGCTTTCACTGGAGAGAAGCCTCATGTGGGACATCTTCGTATCTTTGGATGTCTCACATATTATTATATCCCAAAGAAGAAGAGGATGAAGCTGGAACCTGTGACAGAGAAGGGTATATTTATGGGTTACAACGAGACTTTGAAGTCCTATCGGATTTTCATTCCTTCTAAACAGAGAGTAATGATTAGGAGGGATGTGAATTTCGAGGAGGAGAGGGCCCATCAGAGATCATGAGAGTATGATGAGAGAGAGTCATAGACTTCTCCTCAGTAAGGAGGTCATGTATAGTGAGCACAAATGGTGAGTTCACCGAGCACTTCTTTAGGGAGTCCACTGGTACATAGTTCACATGGAACTTTAGCTAACATAAGAAAAGGTTCTTCGAGGACAGGTGCTGGTACAGGCACACTAGGGTTAGTTGGAAGACCTTCAGGTTCACCAGACTGGGGGGCAGAGGATGAGGTTCCCTATGGAGAAACTTCTTCAGGGAAGAGGAGGCCTAAGTGGCTTTAAGACACCTTGAAGGAAGCAGAGTCCGTTGGTCCTCTGAAGAGGGTGAGGGATAGTGTGCCACCTGAGCGATTTTGCAGTTATGTAGCCAAGGCTACCAACATTGTTGACTCTGAGCCTACTAGCTATGAGGAGGCTGCTAGCCAGGAGGTATGGAGATAGGCTATGGTGGAGGAGTATGCCTCTATCATTAAGAATGATGTTTGGGAGGTGGTGCCTAGGCTTGAGGGCAAGTCAATTGTGACTTCCAGGTGGCTCTACAAGATCAAGCATGCTGCAAATGGTAGCATTGAGAAGTTCAAGGCTGGGTTTGTGGCTAGAGGGTTCTCATAGATAGAGGGAGTTGAATATGATGAGACCTTCACTCCCATAGCTCGGTACACTTCTATCTGGTCCCTTATTTCTATTTTTGCATAAATGGATTGGAAGATCCATTAGATGGATGTGAAGACTGCATTTTTGAACAGAGTTATAGAGGAGGATGTGTATGTTGAGTAGCCATAAGGATTTGAGGTACTTAGGCGGGAAACCCATGTATTCCAGTTGAGGCGAGCACTCTACGGACTTAAGAAAGCTCCGAGAGCTTGGTATTTGAGGATTGATACTTACTTGTAGCAGATAGGTTTCACGAAGAGTGATGGAGATCCGAACCTATACTACATTGTTGTGGGGGATGATCTGCTCATTCTTGTGCTATATGTTGATGAATTTTTCATTACTGGGGAAGAGAGACTAATTAATGGTTGCAAGGAGGATCTTTCTATGGAATTCAAGATGAAGGACATTGGGCTGATGCATTACTTTTTGGGGCTTGAGGTGTGGCACGAGGAGGGGCATATCTTTCTAGGGCAGGGGAAGTATGCTGTGGATGTGGTGAGAAGATTTCACATGGTAGACTGTAGATCCATATCTACACCTATGATCACCAACTGGAAGTAGATTCATGCTTCAGATTATAGTTTGGTGGATACCACATTTTATAGGAAGCTTATTAGGTCCTTGATGTATCTGGCCACCACTAGGCCAGATATATGCTTTGGAGTGGACACACTTAGCCAGTTCAAGGTTGAGCCCAGGAGGGTGCATTGGGTAGCTTCAAAGAAAATTCTTCTCTACGTGCAGGGGACTGTTGATTATGGTCTGGACTATAGGCGGGGAGATGTAGTGAGGTTGGAAGGTTACATAGATTCAGATTGGGCAGGGTGTGCTTCTGACAGGAAAATCACTTCAGGGTGTTGCTTCAGATTGGGTTCGACAGTTGTGTCGTGGTTTAGTCGAAAGCAAAAATTAGTTTCTTTGAGCTCTTATGAGGCTGAATATATGGCCGATATCTAAGCTAGTTGTGAGGCCATTTGGCTTTACAAGTTATTGTATGGCCTATTTGATCAGGAGTTGAGACCGACAATTATTCACTATGATAATCAGAGTTGCATTAAACTAAAAAATAATCCAATGTTTCATGACAGGTCAAAACACATTGACATCATATATCATTTCATCAAGGACTATGTTCAGAAGGGGGAAGTGAAGTTGGATTATATATCGACAGATGATCAGGTAACTGATGTTCTCACGAGGTCCTTTCCAAGATGTAAGCGTGTCCATTTCAGGCACAAGATGGGTTTGGTGAGAAACACTTTCCTCGGTAAGAGGGAGTGTTGATTTTTAATGTACCTTGGACAAGTGGTTTCCCATGGGTTAGTCTCTACCTAGGGAAAAGTGTCCAAAATAATTATTTTCCTAAGTGTGACTTTATAAAGTGAAAGCGACTTTATAAGTGGTAAAGTCAATGTTAAATTATAAAGTGAAAATGATTTTATATGTGGTAAAGTCATTGTTAAATTATAAAGTGAAAAGTTACTTTAGACATAAAAGTATAATGTGGGTACTTTATTTAATGGGTGAGTTAAAAAATAGAAAGTGAGAATTAAATGCACATTTATTCTCATCCATTGATCTAAATGAATCTGAGCCATTAGATCTTAAGGTTTCCCAAAAGTCGTTTATGGAAACATAAGGGGGAAAAGAAAAGAGAGTCCGCATTTATTCATTATTCATGAGTGGATTGGAGAAAAGAGGCCGAGGGCTGGAGAAAAGTTCCGAAAGAGAAATTTGTTGCAGCAAGCTGAAGGAGTGGTTTCTGGGAAAAGTTGGGCATGGAAATCAAGGCATAGAAGACAACAAAAGGTACATTACGAACATCATTTAATGTTGTTAGCTGCATGCAGTGTGAGAGAAGTTTTTGAGTAAAAAAAAATAATTGAAAAAAAGTCGATATAGCGGTATGGGGATCCATATAGTCTGTACAGTACAGTCCGCATCCATACAGTACATTTTCAGCATCAGGTGGCCACGTAAATCAAAGCAAACTGGGCATGATTTTTAAGGAGTTTTGGGCTGAAGAGATAAGTTGTATTTTTCTGTTTTTTTTTGTACGCAAATGTATTTTTCCTTAACTTTAAAGATAAATAAATTTGAAGATCTCTCTAACAGGTTTTCCTCGGAGAAGATTGAAGGGGTTTTTCTCGGGTCTAAGTTGACCAAAAATTTGTGTGTATTTTTTTTATGTGTTGCTAGTCTATTTATGTCCATATTTATTTTCAGCATATGTTGACAGTCCCATGTGTTTTAATATGAAAATTTCATTTCCCTAATTCTATATGTTGAATTTAAGGTTATGGGAAAGGGCATTTAACCGAATGGAAGTGATAAGGTGAAATTAAAATCGGGTTGGGATTGCAGGAAAATTTTTAGTCATCAAATTTCAACACCTCTCAAGTAGGGTTATTTTAGTGTATTAATGTAAATAAATAATACATTCAAGAGTTTAATATCAATTCAAATTGACCTCTTTAGCTACTTAGCTGTTTTCAGGGAATTTTCACTCTCTCTTCTTTCTTGTTATGTAATTGCTAGCATAGTATTTTTTTTCACAATAGATATTATGCTTGTGCTTAATATCCAACATGGTATTAGAGCATTATATTGTTTGTGAGGAATATTAAAACATTATTGTAGGTTTTATAAGTTTTATGAATTCAAAGAGAATGGATCATCCAAAAACCAGTGTGATTCTAATTCCATTCAACTACTTTGAGTAGAAGTGAAAGATCATATTGCTACTGCACAATGAGGGAATTTAGAGGATCACTATGGTGAATAAAGTAGAGCCCAATTTAGTTATAGATAATTCAAAGTATGTTAGCAATATGGAATAAGCCTATGGGATCCTATGATTTTCAATTTAACCATACCTCCATTTCCACATTGATGCTTGTAACACACACAACAAGGTATGGATAAAGTTGGAGGCATTTTTTTGAAACATAGTTGAGTTTAGAGGACATCATTTAGAGAAAGAGATTATATAATTGAGCCCGAGAAACTTTGATACTCTACAATAATTATTTTCCAGGTTCAAGACTTTTCTTCAACATCATGTAATAACTTGTGGCATTGGTATAAAGAAGGAGAAAATAATTCTTTCAATTCTTTCAAAGTTAGGACCTAAATATCATGTGTTTGTTTCTTCTTTCCATACTGCTAAAATATCCATGTTTAAAAATTGTAATATGCCTTCTTTGGATAGATTCATGGAATATTTTATTCAAGAGAGAGAAAAAAAAAAAAAAAAAAAAAAATTGGGGATTTAAATTCATCCAAGGTTGATGCACTTGTAGTAGAGGAAACTAAGAAGAAAAAGTAGAAAAATAAGAGTAAAAATAAGCTAGAACATCAGAGGGAAGAAACAAAAATTATCGCCGAGGAGAGTTCAAACTCCATGTGGGGGATTTCAAGAAGGAGAATACGAATTGCACTTATTACATTAAAGGATTCCATCCCGAGAGTGCATGCATGAATAATACAATTAACCCCATGGAACAAGCCCTTCAAATTGAGGACTAAATTCCAAATAATTCCAAGAAAAACTAGATGGACAAGCCATTAAAAGATAAAGCCTTAAGGGTCATGCCTTGAATTCTTTTACTTCTACTCCTAACACTTGGATTCTTGATTCAGGAACCATTCACTGTATGACTTCTTCATTTCATACTTTCTCATACTTGGATACTTCTTATGGGCCACCTATTTTGATGGGGATGGTTCTCTTATTGAGGTGTGCAGAGAAGGAAGAGTTTATCTAGAATTTGGGAGTGTTCATAATGTTCTTCATGTACCTAAAATCCCCATAAATATTCTATACATCTACCATATTATACACTCATTTTTAGAAAAAATTGAATTCACTCTAGATGCAATGGTGGTTTATAACATATCATATGGTTCCAAGCTAGTAGTTGGCAAGGTTTACCAACATTCCAAGTTGTATTCTTTCTTATACCTCGTTCCAAAATTAGATTTTATATCCATTCTTACTCATGAATATGAGGAGAGTAGGTTGTGGCATGAAATGTTTTTCATCTAAACTATAGGTATTTGGATCAATCGAGTAAATCAGGAATGGTTTAAGGCCTACCAAAAATTCAATACATAGTTGGAGTTTTCTAGGGATGAATAATTGGAAAGAATTTAGAGGAGACGTTTTACATAAGTAAAGCATGGAGAGCTATTACACTTCTATAGTTGGTGAAAAATGAAATTAAAAGTCCTTCCCATCACTCATCCATGAGAAAATCAAGGTACATTCATTTTTTATTGGCCAATGCTTACATGGGTATATTTTCTGAAGCCTTTGAAAAACTTAAGGCTTTCAAGTATCTTATTGAGAATTAAACAAGGAAGAGGATTAAGAAGCTGTATATAGATACTGGAGGAGAATAAATCAATAAATATGTCGATATTATTTGTTCATAAGTATGTATAGAAATACAAAATTCAGTACCATATCCTCCACAACAAAATGAAGTAGTGAAGAGAAAGAACATGTCATTAAAAGAGATGGAAAACACTATTTCAGGCTAGAGAACTTCCTCCTAAGTTGTGGGATGAAGACATCAACTATGTAGCCTATATTAGAGATGTAATTACTCATAAATTATTAAAAGAATCACTAATTATGAATCCTTGACAGGGAAGAAACTATATGTAACTCATTTTAGAGTTTTTGGTTCCCATGCATGGGCCAAGATCCCTTTTGGCAGAAGGAAGGCTATGTAACCTTAAAGCAAGGAGTGTATAATTGTGGATATCTAGAGGGATTAAAGGGATACATATTTTTAGGTTAATCCATGGATTAATTTTTCAAATAAAGGAGTCTCAATTTTGTATAAGGGACAGTATATTGATATATCTACAAATCTACTTTTCCTTAGGAGAAATTATTAAAGATACTTCTTCAAAATATCTCTGATCAAATTTCAAAATTTGATATTTTTTTATCAATAACGTGATATTTCATATCCAAATTATATACCATGATGGGTACAACAAACACTTTAGGAAGTTAGTGAATTAGTGGGTGAGTTTGCAGAACTCACTAACTAACTCACTGACTCTCTATTTCTCTTCTTCTGCCAATAAAAGAGCATTCCTTTCTACTTATAGGGCCTTCATTATCTACCATTGCTTGCTTGAAATAAAGTAAATCATTGAGGTGGCCTCTTCTATACTTTGTTCAATTTCCAACAAACTATTTTCCCTACCCTTGTGAAAGTCCTTAACCCATTTATGAGACGCTCTCTTAACAACATCCACATTGCTATAATTTATACATGAAAGAGGAGTCTGAGAGAGAAAGATAGTTCCATATGCCAGAAGGAACAATATTCCTGCTCCTCTTGTTAGGAAAGAAGGAATTGAGAAGGAATATCTATGGGGGAATCCCTATCCAAGACCTAGAGAGTGATAGATCGATGGTTCAAAACACCTCCAAAAAAACCATAGATTTGAATAACATCTCCGAGTTCATAAATTTTTCTAAAACCATAAAGTGATCCAGTCTTTTAGAAACCTATGATCCTTTAGAGTGCCCATTGGACCAAGTTGGGAGGAGCTTATTTGCCTCCACATCCAACAAGTGATTTTTGGACAAACATTATGTGAAGAAGCCATAAGCTAGATCCATACGGGAGTGGCATCCGTAAACGTCTCTCGAAACCCATTGTAAATTTGAGTTCACCACCAACAATAACACAGTTGTCCAAAAAATCACCTTCATAAAAAAATCCTTTTAATAATAATTCTCTCTCATTGTAGGGGCCATAAACATTAAGCAGAGCAAAGGAATTGACTTGATTCTTAGAAATGAGATTTAACAATATAGAAGGAGGAAGAGAGGAGGCGAAAAATTTTACAGTCTCTATTCCACTCAATAATTAAACATCCCGACAACCCCTCAAAATTAAAATGACAGTAGGTCCAATCCTTTTCGACATTTTCCAAAATTTTATGGGATTTTTAGCCCTCACACATGGTTTCTTGGATCATCAAGATGTACAACTGATAAACATACAACCCAAGCTTGAGGGAATTATTTTTGGGAGTCCTCCCTATCCCCCTAACATTAAAGGAAATAATACTCATGGATTCCTTCGAGATAGGGATTCATTTTCTTGAGGCACCCTAACTATTGAAACTTACTTTCCTTTTTTTTCTTCTTACCTTTCCTTCTCTTAAGCTTTATGT
Organism: Pinus albicaulis; assembly: GCA_034641835.2. NCBI lineage: Eukaryota > Viridiplantae > Streptophyta > Pinopsida > Pinales > Pinaceae > Pinus > Pinus albicaulis. Next base: position 965,448,427 of record CM076579.1, read on the forward strand.
ATATTGGACTTCATGGCCCTAAAGTTTTACACAAAAATGACTAGAGCAAGGCCACCTAAATATGGGGGAAGTAAAAGAGTGAATTTCCTTGATTTGAGAGCATAACTCTTCGAGGCATCCCTCGACACAGGGGCCATGGGGGCCATGTGGGGGGGTTACCTGGGGGGATGGGGAAGTAAGGAAAGAAATATTGGTAGCTTCTATTTAGAGGTCAGAGGGGTGGTGGGAATGAGGGATAAGAAAAAGGGGAGGCTCCCTAGACGATGAGGGGCTAGGCTCAATTGAAGAGGTTCGAGGAAAAAAACTAGAAAGTAAGGAAGGGGGGGGGAGACTTAACCAATACGATGGCACTTGTCTCAACACCTAAAGAAAGAATGGGTGCCTCTCGAATCTCTGCATCATCATTCGTAATTTCAGCTACTTTTTATTGATATTATAGCAACAACAATACCTCCTCCATATTCCTATGCTTGGATGAATCCTTTTTCATCTTGATAGCACCCTATCTGAAACAATATTTCATTAATTGACCAGTTCCATAGTACTGATGGAATCTAAGAGGAAGTTTGAAATATTCCACCCCTTAGTTCCATGATCTTCCATAAAGTATAATATCCAACTTATTTATTGGGTCAGGCCTAAGATATATGTCAACTTGTATCCTCACTATACATTTGTCCCTTTCTCGTGACATCCCTCCTCTACACCCACGAAGGAGCCCAGGATATTGTCAATGGTTGTGAAAGTATTCATGCCCAAAAAATGAAGCGTATGTCCTAGAAGGAGAGCCTAAATTCTCAATATATCCAATGGCTCTTTCTCAGAGTCGAAACGAATGAACCATGGCTTTAGAAGTAAACCCTCATTGCCCTAGTTCAAATTTATACTTCAAAATTAAATTGCAAATGCCCTCTACCCTAAACATGAAAACCAACCATCCATGAAATAGGGTATGTATTATAGGATCATATCCTAAGAGGGGGAACCATGAATAAACAACCCATTTTTTTGAAGCTGGCCCTGCAACTGTTTAAACCCTAAAATGACCCACCAATGTCTTTCATTTTGAGTCCATAATGCACAACACGAAGATATATTTACCAATTTTTAGGATTATAATCTCTCATCATATCTTGATGGCCTTATTCCTCATAAATTTATGTCGAGGGGGTAGAGCGGGTTCAAAAGTAAATGAGGAGCCCACATAATTTTTTGAAGGGAAAGATAGAGAGTCGACAATAAAGGTCTTTGTGCAAAGTGGTGAATATGAGGTCATTGTAGCCATTTTTTGATAGGGAGAGACCATGCATGGGGTGTGTGTGCCTCATGTCACTGTTTATTGCAAACCTTACTCTCGCCTCATCTCCTTAGTGGAAAATTAGACCGGGGGAATTGTTGGAAAAACCATTTCCCACTAGTATTCATACTGCCAACAAAAAATGTGCCCACATGGCAAGTTATGCTCGCAGTCTACAAGTTCATCCCTATTTTTCTCCATGCTTAACCACCCGATATACTGTGCCATAAAAACTTCATAACATGCCATGCACCATTCATAGAAAATCCTGAAAAAAAACCTCATAAAACCTCATCCACTGCATCATGGTTCGTGTTCCATGTATGTATGTATGTATGTATGTATGTATATCCCAGTAAACACAATATGTAGCCAATGCAAGAGAAAATGTTCATACACATAACTATAGAATAATGTGCATCCTATCCAGATATTCACCCTTATTCTTCCATTCAATGCGAAATTATAAAAGAATATATCAAGAACTCCACCATGAATAGAAGTATATTGATGCCATGTAAAGAACCATCATATCATATTGATAATCCTCTTTTATGACAAAAAAATTGTTATGGTTATTATCTTATTCGGCCTTAGGAAACCTTTTAAGCTGTTTTTCATGAAATTTAGTCACATTTGGCCTCATAAACATGTTCCCCAAGGTATTTTGTTGCATATTTTTAATTTTCAAAATTATGAAATAAATGCATTATAATATGAATTTACAGGAGACAATACATCTCGTAAATCATCATTCATTTTGATACTTGCAAGAATATGGAAAAATTTGAGATATGGGTTTTGAAGATCGATATATCAAGATGGATGAATACCCATCTATTCATTGAAAATCAATCTTGGATTGTCTGATCAAAATGTGTCAATACACTCAATTCAATGAGGAAATGTAGGAAAGTTTGGGGATTTTGCTCATTTCTAGCCTTTATCAATTTTATCCACGATCTAAGTGCTAAAGAGAGTGGATTTTATCTAATACATCCTATGAACATGCCAAAATCAACAACAAATAATATTCCTTGGTATTTTGTTATTTTTTTGCTTATAAAAGCAAGAAAACAAGGCTTGCAAAATAGAGAATTAGAAATTGGTAGTTAGAATTCTTTGATAAATATTTTTGTAACCCATAATTTAGGCTTTTGAAGCTTATTTCACTTAATATATGTTGTATTTCTAATTTTCAACTATTGGTAGAAAATCTAGTGTCCTTGTTGAGGCATGGAGGCCCCTCACAAATAAAATATTGTGCACTACTTTCCATGTGAACTTCATTCCTTTTGTATATTCTAGTATGCCCTATGTATATATGTTCTTTTATGTTCATAAATATCTTTAATTTCCTTGTTTATATTAGTTGTTTATGCTTGTGTGAGCTCACTAGTATATTCATGGCCATATTGTTGTCTATAATTTGTTTATATGGTCGCTATGTTTAATTATTTAAATTATTGTTTATTAGATTTATTTATCATAGGGTAGTTTTTACTTATAAGGATAATCTAATTGACAAGGTTGAGCAAAGCACCATGAGTTCCATCCACCACCTTTCTTAGTGAAAAAGGCCCCAACACTTTGACAACTTTTTCACTTAGCATTATATGAATTGGCACCATAGTTCATTTCTTTTAGTCACTAGTTGATTTCTTTAACTATATCAATGATTTGGGTACATACTAATTAAGAGGATGAGTAGAAGATTACTTGAGTTCCATCCATTTTCACTCTCATAAATGGAGAAGGCCATAGTGTATTATCATATTTTCAATTGGTATTCGGATGAAGTCTATAGTATTGAATAAAGGACTATATAAGTGTCCACTTGATTCTATTAACAAGAGAGACCCTAGTGAATTACCAATATATTAAACCGAAACTCATTTTAATCATTGTTTCAATTCCATTCATTTATAAGCATTTGGGTGTGCTTTACATTTCCAACAATTATGTTTAGTTTAAAAGTTTTGTTTCATACTTCCCTTACTTAATTTTTTATTAGAATAATTTTAGTTTTGATTGTAATTAGCCAACTTTAACGCTTAAAACTAGAAGTGACGACCAATATATAAATACCATGTCCTAGTTTATGTATTTAAGCTAGCCTGACATTTTTGGCATCATTTCTTGGAAGCACATTTTGAGTTAAGTTAGAGTTTTCTTGAAAGTTTGTACTTTTCATAAATATAAACATTTAGGATTTGGATGAGTGGAGGTAATCATGATGTGAGGTAACAACTTGCACATTCACTTTATTTGACTATCCGCAAACCCAAATCATGTTTATATTTGATTATTTGATTTACATTTAGTTTTAATAATGTTCATTTATGCATCCTTATAGATCTAGAGATCAAAAAGGTAGATTTGTGTATAAACCACCCACTAATAATCAACCTATAAACCACCCACTAATAATCAACCTTCACTGGTATTAGGAGCATCTAGAATAGAAAAAAATTAGAAGAAAAAATCACACTCACCATTGGAAAAATAACTACTGAGAAAAATGAGCAAAAATAATCTGAAGGAAAAAAGGTTGACACTTGTGGAAAGACAAGTGTTATTGGCACATCAAACTAAGAAAAAACAAGTACAAGGAACCCCTTCAGTAGAAATATCAAGAAAATTAACCCCTTAACCAATGTTTGAAGAGATAAGAATCCATAAAGATGAAAAACATAAAGGTAGTGAACCAATCTCTCAACTAGTCTTCAAAGAACCAAGACCATCTAAAGAAAAATAACCTGAATTGAATAGTGAACTATTAGGAGGATGTCTTGATTGTCAAATTTGTTTGAAGGAAAAATGTTAGATGTATAAAGAGAATTATAATGCAGAGAGAATGAAGTAGAAGAAAGACGTGAACATGAATGAGAAGTACTTGAATAAAAATGAAAAAGAATAGAATAATGGGAAAGAATTGAAGCAGAAATAGAAATAAAAGCTAAAGTATAATATGATGAAAGGGAATCAAATGTAAGAGGAAGAAGAACTAGAGCTTAAGAATAATATGAGGGGGATGAGACTAATTTCGGGTTTCATATTTTAGATGCACCAACATTTTTAAGAATTGAGGTAAAAGCGAAGAACATTCCTCCTTTAAATCTTCAAATCTTCTATCATATGTTTGCTCAAGACAATGATTTCTTGTTTTCATTTGATATTTTATGTAGTGCATATCTATATACAAATTATGCTAAAAGACTTCATTTATTCACTGCTACTCTGGAAGGATTTGCATTAAATTTTTTATGGGATTTGGAGAATTAACCATAGTAGATTGGGATGATATGATAAAAAAATTCTTGAGAAAGTATCAACCTTATTGTCAATCCTGGAATGCTAAAGAAGATATTTTTAGGTTGAGTCAATGAGAAGATGAAAGCTTAGAAGATTACTTAGAAATATTTACATATAATCTATAAAATTCAAAACAAAGTGATCCAAGTCCTAAATTTATACGAACAATATTCTTAAAAGGAATCGAGGATGAATATATAGAGGTCCTAAATCTTATTGGGTCAAGATATATTTCTATATTACCTTATAGTCAAAATACTAAATTGTGTAGGAAATACTCCAGAGGAAGAGCTAAAACAGGTAAAGGATAAAGGGATGCACTCTTAAAGGTGACTAAATCAACTTCAGGAGGAGTCACCAAAGCAAAAGTTGGGAAATTTATTAGAGAAATTTAAATAGACCTTCTAATACTCTTGCTCCCAAATTGATACATTGAAAAATAAAAAGAGACAATAAGAACAAAATGAAATACTATCTATATTTTTCCCAAAATGGAGAAAGAAACATCCTTTATGTGAATTTCATTTGGATAGTACTGTTGTTTGTGGAATTTATGTAGAAAAACATTTAATGGAGAATTTCCCCAAAATAGTAGAACTCAAGGAAATCAAGACAGGAGATGGTGAATAAATATAGTCACTTTAATACATAGTACCTCCAAGAAGATCTTGGAATCCTCAATTTATAGGTATGTCTTCATATCCAAATCCATGATTTCCTTATTATCAAAATCATGTGTATAATACATATATTGCTCCTATTCTGTGGAAGACTTGGCCTCCTTAGAAACATCCAAATGAAACTTATCAACAAGGTTGGCGAGGAAAAGCTTATGGAAATTAACCTCCATATAATCCCAAATAGCATTATCAACAACCTTATCAACCTTATCAACCATATTTCAAACAAAATCCTCTCTTTCAACAATTTCAACCACCTCAAAATTGCCAACGACAATTTCTTATACCAAAAATAACCCAACCACAATAACTTCTACTACCTTGTAATCAACCTCAGCCTAGACCTGTTCAATTACCAACCCAAATAATGGAAATACCTAATGCCAAAATGGATAAACATGTATATAATGTAGAATAAGAAACAATTCCCACGTATGAAATTGTTTCTATTGATAATATTCACTTAAGGCCTAGAAAGATATTACAAAAGGAATCTCTAGTTATCATAGAAGAACCAAAATAAATCGAGGAAATTCCAAGTAAAACTGGAACATCAACAACCACAGAAAAGCCTAAAATCACATAAAAATATAAAAGCACATAAGATCACCAAGATCAACCATTAGCTACTAAAATACCTCCCTTTTTGAAGAGGCTAGATGTAGGAAAGCAAATTATTCCTCTTGAGCACAATTTCTTAAATCAATTGAAAAATCTATTTGTTAAAATTCCTTTTTTACGAGCTATCAAAGAAATTTCAATATATGCCAAAACAATTAAGGTATCTTATTTTAAACCTAAGAAAAGAAAGAAAGATCCAAATACATTACATGTCATTAGTCATTTAGCTAGCCTAATGTCAAAGTCAAGTGAAATTGAAAAGTATGTTGATCCAGGAATTCCTATGGTTACAATTAAAATCGATAATATTTTAATACTAAATAATTTAATTGATTTAGGCACAGCAATCAATGTAATTACAATGGATACAATGCGAAGCTGGAATTTAAATACAATCTTCGATGAACACCTACAATAATTGAATTATTCGATACATCAAGGATTAAGTTGGAAGGTGTAATAGAATATTTAATAGTCTCCTTGGATTCATGGAATATCTACTATAATTTTTAGTTCTGCAACCCATATCTAACTTGGGAGGAAATATCATCACCCTCATAATACCATGGTTGGCTATAGTTGATGCATTCATCAACTATGGACTAGGAAAAATGAAAAAATTGAAAGGGAATGAAAGCAAGCAAATGCCATTATATCCCCCCGCTAAAACTATAAATGAACTAGAACAATTGTAATGGCTTGAAAATTTATTTAGAAGAAGAAATGGATTAATCAAATTTTACTTTTAATAAAATTGTTTCTTTTGGGGATGCATCAAATGAGAATTGGTTAGATTACTTCATTTCTAATCACGATATTGCATATTATTAATAACAAATCAATATGTGGAAATATGCAATCTTTTGGAACCAAATTTGCAAGAAAATTGTACACTGAATTCTTTAGAATCTTCATTTCAAGCAAATTTTCCTATAAATTTAATGGTCAGTTCAAAAATTAAAATTGTTGAACTTGAACCATTAAAAATTGAAATATTACTTCCACATTGGAAGCTTCTAAAAAAAATCAATTAGTTCAAGTGCTAAAAAAGTGTTCTAAAGCATTTTCCGAGGATTAAAAATATATTCAAGATATTCATCCTAGTACATGCATTCATCACATTTAGTTGGAAGAATATGCAAGAACTATAATGCAACCTCAATGATAAATTGTTGTGAAACCAGCTCCAAAAAGAGAAGAAAAGAGATATCAATGCCTTAGAAATAAGCCACTTTGAGGGAGAAACCTCTAATACATTACATGAATGAATAATTCTTGGATGATTCAAATTACAAAACCTCCTTTCTATATATAGGATTCCATGGGGCCACAATGTAATCCTAGTGGGGCCACAATGTAATCCTAGCCGACCTAACAATAATAATTTAAGGGCACAATAATAACAATATGGGGGTTACAAGGGTTCAATAATAACAATAAGGGGGTTACACTAACAATAATAAGGGACTATACTAGTGATATAGGGACCTAACATGCCCCTCTCCTTCAAAAAAGTTTTTTCCTCAATGCTTGAGTACTACAGCCTGTAGACAAAATTTTCATCCTCCCCTCTGTAGAATCTTCAATGGGTAAGTTCTTCCATTTGATGAGATACTCTCGAAATTGATCGATTCCATACTGCTGAGGTTATTGCTTCCATTTGTTTCTGTGTTCCAATATGATTTTTCCTTCCTCATCAAGTTCTGGCAATATTGTTTGAACTGGAAGATTTTCACCTATAACCTTCTTTAAGCATGAAACATGGAAAATTGGATGCACTCGTGAAGAAGCAAGAAGCTTCAATTTGTATGCCATAGTACCAATCTTTTGCAACACCTTGTAAGGACCATAGTACTTTGGCGATAATTTATTATCCTTCTTAGCTTACTTGAGGGACATTTGTTTGTATGGTTGTAGACGTAAAAATACCCATTCTCCTACATCAAAACTTCTCTCGCTGCAATGTTGATCTGCTTGTTTTTTCATTCGATTTTGTGCCAAATTCAGGTTGTCCTTTAAGAGTTGGAGAACTCCTTGTTGATACTCGATGTGATATTCCACTGCTTGAACCTTCAAATTTTCTCTTAAATATGATGTGATGGATGGTGGATGATATCCATAAAGTGCCATAAATGGGGTCATTTTTGCTGCAGTATGGAAGGAAGTGTTATACCACCATTCAACTAGAGGTAACCACTTGACCCATTGTATTTGTTTATCAGATACAAAAAAACGAAGATATCCTTCCAAAAATTTATTTACTATCTTAGTTTGACCATTGGATTGAGGATGATAAGATGAGCTATGAGCTAACTGAGTACCCAAACAAGAAAATAACACTGTCCAAAAATTTCTAGTAAAAATGGGATCTCTTTCGCTCATAATAACCCTTGGGTTTCCATGTAGCTTTTGAATTGTGTCCATAAATGTAGTAGCAATTGTACTTGCTTTAAATGGATGAGATAATGCACACAAGTGTGCATACTTGGTAAGTCTATCAACTACCACCATGATGACACTCTTTCCTTCGGACTTAGGTAAACCTGTGATAAAATCCATTGAAATCTCCTCCCAACGTTGACTTGGAATGGATAAAGGTTGTAGAAGTCCTGGGGTCTTAATTGTTTCCACTTTATTCTGCTGGCAAACCGAACATTCCGCCACAAACTTTCGAATATCAGATTTAAGGCCATCCCAAAAAAATTCTTTCTTCACCCTGTGGTAAGTTTTTAAAGATCCTGAGTGTACTCCTAAAGGAGAAGTGTGCAATTCCAGAAGAATCTTTTGTTTTAGTTGGAATTCTTACAAAGATATAAGCGATCTTTGTACCATAAGGAATCATTTTTCCAACTAAATGTATCAGATGTACTAGGATCTTGCTGCAACTTTTGAATGAGTATCCATACATCTTTGTCCTTCTTCCATTCATCTCTTGCTTCAGTTATCCAATCTGGTTGGATAATAGAAATGGCACAAAGCAATGCTTCCATCTCTTCATTCTTTCTTGAGAGTGCATCTGCAACAACATTAAGCTTTCCTTTTTTGTAGATTATTTCAAAGTCATAACCCAACATCTTTGTGACCCATTTTTGCTGCTCATCTGAAGATAGTATTTGCTCCAAAAAGTGTTTAAGACTATCATGATCAGTTTTTACCTTGAAGTGTCTTCCCATTAGGTAAGTTCGCCATTTCTTTAGTGCATGTAGTATTGCTAACATTTCCTTCTCATAAATAGGTTTCTGTAAATACTTTCCTTTGATTGGACGACGTTCAAAAGCAATGGGTCTTCCTTCCTGCATTAAAACTGCACCAATTCCATTTCCTGAGGCATCACATTCCACAATAAAGGTTTTTGTGAAGTCTGGCATAGCTAAGACTGGTGCTAGGCACATTACCTCTTTAAGATGTTCAAAGGCCTTAGTTGCTTCAGGAGTCCATGAAAATGCATCTTTCTTCAATAATGTTGTTAGAGGTGCTGCTATTCTCCCATAATTCTTAACAAACTTTTGATAATACCCTGTTAACCCGAGAAATCCTCGCAACTGATTTATGGTTGTGGGGACTTTCCATTCCTTAATGGCTTTAATTTTGTTAGGGTCTACCTTAACACCCTCGTGAGATACAATATGACCTATATATTCCACCTCTTGTACTCCAAAGAAACATTTGGATGTTTTTGCATATAATTGTTTCTCCTCCAATAGTTTGAGCACCCTGTCAACACGTTGAACATGATCCTTCCAAGACCTGTTGTAGATTAGTATATCATCAAAAAATACTAGCACAAATTTTCTAAGGAAGGGTTTGAAAATGGAATTCATCAACCCTTGAAATGTAGAAGGTGTATTGGTAAGGCCAAAAGGCATGACCAAAAATTCATAATGACCCTCATGAGTTTGAAATGTTGTTTTCAAAATATCTTCAGTCTTCATTCTAATTTGATGATATCCTGAACGAAGATCCAACTTGGTAAAATAAATTGCTCCATGTAATTCATCCAATAATTCATCAATCACAGGAATGGGAAATTTATCTTTAATGGTGAGCTTATTGAGCTCCCTATAATCCGGACACATGTGCCATGATCCATCCTTCTTGTGTACCAATACTACAGGAGCAGAGAAAGAACTTTGACTAGGTTGAATTATACCCGCCTCTAACATTTCTGCAATCATACGTTCAATTCGCTCTTTTGGACATAAGGATATCTATAAGGCCTGATGTTTGGAGGAACAGTTCCTGGAATCAAATGAATAGCATGATCATGATCATGAATAGGTGGGAGTCCTTTGGGAGTTTCAAACACCTTGGAATGATTGTCCAAGACTTGTTGGAGATCTGCAGAAATAGATGATTTTGATGTTGGAATTTCTAGTGAGCATAATTGTGCAATTACGCCTCGTTGTTCTTTCTTTAGAAGCTTTGTCATGCCATTAGAGCTTATTATCCTTCCTGGCTTCCCTTCAATACCCCGTAGTTCGACTTCCTTTCCTTCTGAAAAGAATTTCAAAAAAAGTTCTTGAAAATTAAAAGCTACCGTCCCCAAAGATTGTAACCATTGTACTCCTAGTACAACATCAGCACCTCCCATAGGAATGGAAAGCATTGGACTAGTCAATACATATTCCCCCATGGTTAGCTTGATATTATGGCATTTTCCAGAGCAATTTATAGTTCCTCCATTTGCAACCATCACTTGACATTCTGGTGCCGGGTATAGGAAACAATTTAATTCCTTGGCTACCTTATAATGAATAAAATTATGGGTGCTACCTGAATCAATCAACACTATTACCCTTTTCTTCTTTATATGTCCTTCTATCTTGAGAGTTTGAAGAGTGGTAATTCCTGCCAGTGCATTACACGATATGGTCGGATTCATTTCTTCCTCTTCTAGGGGTGGTTCCTGGTGTATATCCTCTTCTTGTTCATTTTCTTCTTCTTCTTCACAATCTATGTAAAATAATTTCTTCTCGGCACACTTATGACCTTTAGTGTATTTGCTATCACAACTGTAGCAAAGCCCTTTTGCTCTTTTTTCTTCCAATTGTTGTGGTGTCAACCTTGTAGGTTGTGGAAATCTAGGCGTAGCAACACTTCCTTCTTTATAGAATTGAGTGGTAGGCTTCCTTGTCGCCATTATTTTACATTCAACTTTTCTTGCCAACTCGAATGCCTTCTCCAATGAATCCGGTTCCAAAACGCGAACTTCGTGTTGGATGTTATTCTTTAAAGTGCCTATGAAGAGATCGATCCTGTGTTCTTCTAGAATATCAGTTACCCTTCTATTCAATTTTTGGAAGTCCTCAATGTGCTGCCCCACTAAACCCTTTTGTTTGAGATTTATCAATTGGCTAAAGAAGGTGTTGCTCTTTGTATCCTCATAATGTGCTATCACTTCCTCTGTAAAATTGACCAAGTGACAATTTTTTTACGGGAGCAAAGCCATCGATACCATACAAATGTATTTTGTTTTAAATGTAAAGTTGCAATGCGTACCTTTTGTGTGTTTTGCACGTTATGGAGATCAAAATATTGCTCCATCTGTAGTATCCATGTTACAGGATCCTTTCCATCAAACTTCCTCATATCCATTTTTGGAATATGGTGGTTCTTCCCCCCAACATTAGATTTTATGAAATCATGATTAACATTTATTTTGTTCTCATCATGAGTTTCCTCTACTATCTTTTCACCATTAGGAAACATTTCTTGTATCAACTTTGTCAAACCTTCCATGTCTGCGTTTAGATCATTCTTCATGTTTTCCATTTTCTCATCGATCTTAGCTTCCATGTCATCCATCTTATATTCCATGCCAGCTTCCATGCCATCTATCTTAGATTCCATTCCATTCTTCAAACCATCCATCTTAGATTCCATGCCTTTCTTTAAACCATCCATCTTAGTTTCCATGCCTTTCTTCAAAACTTCCACGTCATTTTTTGTTGCTCTTTGCAAGAGCGAAATTTGTTGCACTTGCTCTTATAATTTTGATATGTCATGTTGCCATTATTCATCTTCATGGGTCATAGTAGAGCCTTCTAAAGGCTTAATGGGTGTTGAATTATTTTTAGGGACCATTTTCGAATCCAATACTGATATATTTTCTAAAATATTCCCTTGGAATCAATTCAACTTGATTCTTCAAACAAGACTTATGCAATTCAGGAAAATAAATACACACCTTTTACTTACTTTTGGGGAGATATATATTGAAATTGAATTATCTATATAATTGCAGATCCTCAATATCTGAAATTCATCCTTTTAGTAGCCCTCTGAAGCTTCTTTCAAATGTCACAGGTCTGACCTGATTTGGATTATTCAAGACAAAGGTATGTCCAATCTCCCACAATGACCCAATTATGTACTATTTCAGTAGAGTGAACTTGTACAACTTTCCACGTCTTCATGTTTCCTCATTTGGCTCTGAAATTGATAGAAATGAAACTATAGTCTGTGTACTTGCGGCCACTTTTTACAACATTCCAATCCGATGCTCAGAGAGGGCGTTATGAATATTTTCCCATGATAACCTCTTTGAGATGAAATTCAGGAGCCTAAAAAATACCTAACTTCCACAGATCATATCTCTAAAAATATTGCGAACAAAGGTCTGAAATTTTGCGAAGATGTTCCTCAGGATTTAGGCTTCGCTCGCCAAAAATTTCACCTTCTGAATCTTCGTAGAAAAAAGGATATAGTGAAAATTCCGCGATGACTTGTTTAGGTTAAATTCAGAAGCCTGCAAAAAGCCCTAACTTCCACATATCATATCTCCGAAAATATTGCGAACCAAGCTCTGAATTTTTTTGATGATGTTCCTCAAGAATTTGGCTTTGCACTCTAAAATTTTTAGCATCTGAACCTTCGTAGAAAAAAATTATAGCGAAAATGCCATGATGACTAGTTTGGAGCAGCAAAAACCCTAGAATCCAAAGCTCTGATACCAAATGTTGTGAAACCAGCTCCAAAAAGAGAAGAAAAGAGATATCAATGCCTTATAAATAAGCCACTTCGAGGGGGAAACCTCCAATACATTACATGAATGAATAATTATTGGATGATTCAAATTACAAAACCTCCTTTCTATATATAAGAGTCCATGGGGCCACAATGTAATCCTAGCCGACTTAACAATAATAATTGAAGGGCACAATAATAACAATATGGGGGTTACAAGGGTACAATAATAACAATAAGGGGGTTACACTAACAACAATAAGGGACTATACTATTAATATAGGGACCTAACATAACTGAATCCAATGCTAAAGGAGATTTTAAAATAAAAAATTCATAATTTATTAAAGGTAGATTTCATCTACCCTATCTTAGACAGTTAATGGGTTTCTCCCTTAGTTGTGGTACCCAAAAAAATGGAAAATGGTGTGTCTGTGTAGGCTACATAGTATCAAATAAAGCCACCCTTAAATATCTTTTTCTGTTATCATCCATAAATCAAATCTTAGATACCTTGGTTAGGAAGATTTGTTTTTATTTCTAAATGGATTTAGTGGCTATAATCAAATAAAAACAGTTGTAGAAAACTAGGACAAAACTACCTTCACATGTCCTTGGGGAACATATGCCTATAAGGTATTACCCTTTGGCCTATGTAATGCACCAACCACATTTCAAAGAGAAATTATGACCATCATGTTTATTTAATTCATTAATGTCTTGAAATTTGCATGGATGACTATTCCGTATATGGTGATACTTTTGAAGGATCCTTAATTAATATTGAAAAATTTCTTGAAATATGTATAGAAACTAATTTGGCCCTTAGTAACGACAAATTTTATATGTTATTAACAGAAGGAGTTGTTTTTGGACATCATGTATCTACTGTAGGAATGACTTTAAATCCGACCAAAATTGAAATTACTATTAATTTTCCTAACTGTCCATCAAGTCAACAAGAAGTCCAGAGTTAGATTCACGAAAATTTTAGTAAGACAACACTTCCCATGTTTAAACTACTTGCTAAAGACACAATTATATTGGAATGCCAACTGCCAAAATGCTTTTGATAATATCAAAGGAAAATTATGCGCAACACCAATTTTAAGAGGACCTAATTGGTATTTACCATTTAACATCTCTACAAATGCATCTGATACTATAACAGAGGCATGATTATGTCAAAAATAAGATCTTGAGACCCATGCTATTTATTTTATTAGTAAAAATCTAATCCCCATTGAACTGAATTATACTATTACTGAAAAAGTGATGTTAGGAGTTGGGCATGCAATAAACAAGTTTTGACATTTTGTTATCGATTACAAAGTCTTTATCCACACAGATCATTTTGATATTAAATATTTAATTAATAAACATATTACTAATGGTAGTATTACACGATGGTTGTTATTTTTGAAACTCAGTATCACTATCATTGACAATCCCAGAAGGGATAATCAAGTAACAAAATTTCTCTCTTGCCTTAACAACCATGGTGAGATTGTTCTATTTTTTGATGATTTTATAGATGAACATATGTTTTCTATATCAATTAAAACAATATGGTTTTATAGTGTGGAAAATTATTTGTCTTCACGAAAATTACCACCTCATATTACTTCAAAAGAGAAAAATAAAGTAATTATGTAAAGTGCTAGATATAGTTGGATTAATGGAAATATTTTCTACACAAAATCTAGTTTTATTATTTTATGATGTGCTAGAGAATATTGAAATCTTGTCATAATGAACCATGTTGTGGCCATTTTGCAGACAAAAGAACCGCCTAAAAAATTCTTAATCAAGGCTATTATTGACCATCCTTGTTTAAAGACACAATACAATATATTTGAACCAGTGATAGTTGTCAAAGGATGGGCCAACCAATAACATTTGATGAAAAGCCCCTGAAGCCACAGTTTCTTCTAGAACCATTTGAAAAATAGGCTTTAGATTTTGTTGGACCAATCAACACTAAATTAAAAGGAAAGAGGTACATTCTAGTATATTATAACTATGTTACCAAATGGATGGAAGCTAAGGAATTAGAAAAATATTATAAGCAGTAAGTGGTCAAATTTATCTTCAAATACATATTTTTTAGATTTGGAATCCCTCGAGATATTGTCCTTGGATAGGGAGAACAATTCACCTCCAAGTTGGTGCAAGAAGTAGTAGATAAATATAATATTGAGAACAAAAAATCTACTCCATATCAATTGCAAGGAAATGGCCAAGTAGACTCAACCAATAAATTTTTAGAAACAATCATGACGAAGACAATCCAATTACATAGAAAGGATAGGGAGGATAGGCTTCCATAAGTCTTATGGGCATATAGAACCACTTGGATAAATGATATTGGTTTTACTCCTTATGAACTAGTATTTGGTAAGAAAATTCTTCTTTGTATTGAATACCAAGTCCAAACATTCATATAAGCAGTGGAATCAAGGTTGGATTTGTTTGAATCTCAAAAGGAAAGGATCATACAATTAAATCAACTTGATAATCTATATAGGAGTAATGCAACATAACATGATAATCCGAAAATAAAGATCAAAGTGGCATAAAAAATTCATTAAGGAGAAGTTTAAAGTTGGTGATTGGGCTTTGCTCTTTGATTCCAAATTCAAAGTTTTCAAGGGAAAATTCACCAGCCATTGGATAGGTCCTTATGAAGAAAAATAAGTGTTCAATAATGGAGCAGCCAAAGTATACAATTAATGAAGTAGGAGTCTCATTTGTGGTTAATTTCCATCGACTAAAGCTCTACAAAAAACCTTTTCCCTAATATTTTAGCAATACGAGATGCAGGTTTTGGGCATTGAAAACAATACTTCTACCCCTCTTCCATTCATAAATTCACTTTTCCCATTAAAAAAAGCATATATGATTTTTGTTTGTTTGTGAAAATCCATGTTAGTAGCACAACCTAAACTTGAATTTTCATCGAAAAACCAAGCAATTGGATGATGAAAATTCCAAATCCATCCAATGTTTTTCCTCCAAAATTATAAAGTACTCTTTGATAATGATTAGGATAATTTGAAGAGAATGATTTAGAGAAATATTTATAATTTCATATATATATATATATATATATATATATAAATATTATATGAGAATAATGTATAGATCCAAAAGTCTTAATTTTTCTCTACTACAAAGTTATCAATCTTGAAGGATTTTGTACATGACTACTAAAAAAAGAAAAATTCTTCCAAGGTTCCATTAGAAAATAACATCGTCACTTGTTTAAGACAAGAAAATTGTCAATAAAAAATCATCAATAAAGTAATATTTCTTCTTATGTTAAAGGAAATCACAACCATTGGTGAAATTCTAGGCAGTATACCTCAAAATTATACAACACAAAATGAAGTATTCTCAAGATATAATTTGGATCTAATGGACAAAGTTGAACAACTCAAGGTGGAGAATAAGAAATTAAGAGAAAGTAATCAACTGCTCCATCAAAGGAAACAAACACTTAAGGATAGAAACAAAATTCTAAGGGAGAAATTACTTCAACATCAGTCAAAATATATGGCCACATCATCAATCAAAATACACAAGCTAATGCCACATCATCAAAGAACATGTCAACAAGATAGAGTTAGCTACAAGGAGAAATTTCGGCAAGTCCTTAAAATGTTCAACTAATTCTATATATTTTTAGAATTAATTTTTTTTCAATAAATACTTTCTCCCAAGATTTCATTATCACAAAATTTTGGTTGTTTGAAACCCCAAAATTTTGCGTTTGTTTTAATAAATTCCATAAAAATCTCATTTATCCTATAAATCCCTACCTTAAAAAACCGAACAATAGTATATAAAATTTTCCTATTTCTCATAATTAGAATATCATATATTTCTATATCATCATCTTATTTCTATCATCCTCCACCTTACAATTCCACACTATCATCTCATATTATCTTATACCACCTTGTACCTGACCATAAGCAACTTTCATAATTGAGGATAAGACATAAAATTCCAAAATAAATATCCGCATAGTACAAAAGGTCAAGCTCAAGGTTGCAATATAATTAAGGACTATGCAAAAGAACGATATACAATAAGGCATAGCTCAATCTAATGATAATGCAAAGTAATGGATTAATTAAGGCGTGATTAAACTAAGTGTTAGGACAAGCCTATTACAAACCTGAAGAGACATAGGTTTATAACTAAAAAGGAAGTTTTTTCATATGTCTCAAGTATTATGAAATTCATAAAATCATGCCTCAAAGAGATATGTCCTTAAAATAAGTAATTATTAATGAAAATAATTATTTTAAGACCATGATCTATTTTCACAACATACTATACTATGTTTAACAAAGTAAAAGTCTATGGTAATATCAGTTTGAGAGCCGCATTTCCAAATTCAAGATAATATAAGTTTGAGAGCTGCTAAGTTTGGTTAAGCCTTGTCTAACGCTTGAATTGAGTCACTTGAGTTAGGATTGCATTGACACCTCAACATGCAACTTAGTGAGTGGACAAGTATACAAATAGTGTTACATGGTATTTAGGGAAGCACTGATTTGTAGTCAAGAAGCACAAATTTGAAGCGTAAAGGAGAAAACTCATGAAGGCCAATAAATCACTCACTTAACAATATAGTGATGAGAGGTATGTATGACCTAGAACACTAAAGTAATTTTCTAACTCAATAGTAGGTGAAAAGGGAGAATTCATTCCATAAAAAGGCGTGTACAAATTCATTTCAAAACCGAAAGAAAAAATATTTTCCTAAGAAGGTAAATGGAAAATGATTTTTCTATTCAAACACAATTTCTTAATTTGATTATGTTAATTCTACATTATCATAGGATATATAAAAACCCTAGAAATTTCAATAGTTTAGAGGGTTTCTATAACAAGAAAAATATAGGTTCTCTTGGCTCATTTTCTTCCAATTTTCTAATCAAAACTGATGTATGTCTACACAAAGAAATTAAGGAAAAATTCTGGTTTTAAATTTGAGAGGTTACAAAGGGATAATTTGCTTAAAATTGTGGAACAATTTCTTAAACTTTCATGACACACTAATTTTTTTTTTTTCGCGCTATATAATTTGTGTCTTTACAATTGAAATATAATTTTTTTTTTCATGATGAATACCTAAGTTTACAATGGAAATTAGAGAAATTATGTTACTATTTTTCATAGGGCCGTGATATTGTTTTCTATGATTCAATAACCATAATATTAACTACTTGATAGAATATTTTCGCATACAATGGCATATAAAGAAGTTGACATACAATTCATACATAGTTTGAAGATTTTTGAGCACGTAATGTTACACAATATTGATATAGGGTTTGATACAAGAATTAAAGATAATGGGGAAAATTGAACCACATGGTTTTGACATAACCAAGTATCATGTTGATACTATTAATATAATGGAGGACAAGAACTAGATAAACTTCCTTCTCAAATTTAAATGCCACAACAAGAATGTTTCAAGAGAATTTGCACTGTCCTTTGATGGGAATTATGCCCAAGTAGGCAACCTCATTATTCATGTATTTGAATATATGCTTATTCAGATAACAAGGTTTTCCCAAGTGGGCGATAAATGGTTCAAGACACAACATCTAGAAAGAAAAACCTATAATTATTTCTAGAAAAGAAAAAGAAACAAAATTGATTGGAAAATAAGGATGCCTAACTCATAGCTTAGATATCCTTGGGGTGAGATTGATTTGATACTTCAAAAATATATCACATGTGAGGGAATATTTAGTTTAATCTATATTATCACGTAAAGATACTACAACATTTGAGATGGGGAAAAGCATTGAACCTTAAATATCATTTTCATAAAATTCTCACTAAGATGGAAAATTTATACAAAAACCTCCAGGAAAAGAGACTAAGGGTTTATATACATCATCTACTAATTAAAATGTTAGTGGAATGGGAGTTTTGTAAAACCTAATAGACTTGGGTATCATTTCTTAAAGAAAATATGTCTATTACAATCATTTAAATTGATCCAATGGATGAATAATAAGGAAAACAATATGAATAATAGGGGCAACAAGATGAAGATAAAATACATACAATAAATTGGAGAGTAACAAGGTCAATTACTAGATGGGTTGGAAAACAAGGCAAAGCATCAACATTTACTCATGCAACAAAGAGGAAAAGAACTAAGAATACTCCTATTGTTGATATTGATTATGATAACGATGATCTTGATGAATACCAATAGGTTTTGTATGAATACATAGAGTCCTTAGAAACAAAGGACAAATAGATTAGCAACCACCTACAGGGAGGGAAAGTAAAATGCTTAAAGAACATTCTTTTTGTGAACGAAGATGGTGAATATACTGCTACAAAGGAGGAAATTAAAGAGATCACGAGGAAATTATCTTCCTTGAATACTAAAAATGCTAATATGAAATATCAAGAAGAAACTTTACACCTTCAAGAAACATCCTTGGAAAAGAAGAAAAGAAGGTTAAAAAGACAAAAGAAGACTATTCTAGAAATGCACGTGCTGGAGAGATATATTAAATCCCGAAATGATCTACTCACCAAGCACAATTTTAAATTAATAGAAGAAAACCGAAGGGCCAAGGAAGAAAACAAGAAATTGCAAGAGGAAAATGATATGATTTCTAGACATGCTTATAAATGGTATGAAAAAAAGAAGGCTCTTAAGGCTAAAAACAAGAACTTACGAATAATGATGCTTATAAAAAGGCCAAAGTGAGAAAGGAAACCATCACATCCAAAAGAAGAAAAGAAGGTTAAAAAGACAAAAGAAGACTATTCTAGAAATGCACGTGCTGGAGAGATATATTAAATCCCGAAATGATCTACTCATCAAGCACAATTTTAAATTAATAGAAGAAAAACAAAGGGCCAAGGAAGAAAAAAAGAAATTGCAAGAGGAAAATGATATGATTTCTAGGCGGGCTTATAAATGGTACGAAAAAAAGAAGGCTCTTAAGGCTAAAAACAAGAACTTAAGAATAATGATGCTTATAAAAAATCCAAAGTCAGAAAGGAAACCATCACATCCTCCATCCAAGGACAACGTAGAAATTTGTTTATAAGAAACAAGGTCTATATGACAGGAACAATGACAACTTTGAAGAAACAATTTTGAGCTTGAGGATGTGCTCCATCTCGAGGTCGGGGAAGATATCAGTCCTCTTTTATGACAAGATTTTTTCTATGGTTATTATCTTATTTGGCCTTAAAAAACCTTTTTTAAGTTGTTTTTAATGAAATTTAGTCACATTTGGGATAATAAACATGTGAGCCTAAGGTATTTTATAGCGTATTTTTAATTTTCAAAAAGTTATGAAATAAATGCATTGTAAAACATATTTACAGGAGACAATACACCTTGTAAATCATCATTCGTTTTGATTCTTACAGAAAATATAGGAAAAGTTTGTGATATAAGTTTTCAATATCAATATTTTGAGATGAATGAATACCCATAAACTCATCGAAAATGGATCCTGGAATGCCAAGTCAATGCATGGTCAACATGCTTAGTTTTGTAAGGAAAAAACAAGGCAATTTGGGTATTTCACTTAGATTTGAATTTTCTCAATTTGATCCACAATATAAGTGCTAAAGAGAGTCAATTTGATCTAAATACATCCTTGAAATAGGCCACAATCAACAAAAAAGAATATTTTTTGGTAGTTTGTTATATTTTTTCTTATTAAAGCAAGAAAACAATATTGGCAAAACAATGAATTAGAAATTTGTAATTATAATACTTTGAGAAATCATTTTTTAGCCAAAAATTCAATATTTTGGAGCTTTCTCCAAGATTATTTCCCTTAATATATGTTGATGTTTTGATTTTCAACTACTTGTAGACAATGTAGTGTGCTTGTTGAGGTGTGGACGACCCCCACAAACCAAATCTTGTGCATGACTTTCCATGAGTTGTTCATTCATTTTGTATATGATGGTATGAAATGTTTATATATATATATATATATATATAATTTCCTTGTTTATATTAGTTACTAATGCTTATGTGATCTCGCTAGTATATTCATTGTCATATTGTTGTCTATAATTTGTTTATATTGCTATTTATGTTTAATGATTTCAAGTATTATTTATGAGCTTTATTTATCATACGGTAATTATTTCTTATGAAGATAATCTGATTCACAAGCTTAAGCAAAGAAATGGGAGTTCCATCCACCACCTATTTTGGTGGAAAAGGCCCCAACCCTTTTGAATTTTTTTTTACTTAGCATTATATGAATTAGCACCATAGTTCATTTGTTTTAGTCATTTTTTTCTTTATTAAACTAGAGAAATGATTTAAATACATACTAATTAAGAGGACGAGTAGAAGACTACTTGAGTTCCATCCATTTTCACTCTCAGAAATGGAAAGGCCATAGTGCATTCTCATCTTTTCAATTGGTATTGGGATGAAGTATATTAGACTAAACAAAGGACTACTAGAGTGTCCACTTGCTTCTATAAACAAGAGAGGCCCCAGTGAATTACCAATCTATTAAACCAAAACCCTTTTCTTCATTGTTTTAATTCCATACCTTTATAATCATTTGTGTGTGCTTTACATTTAAAATATGTTTAGTTTAAAATATTTGTTTCTTTCTTCCTTGAATTAAATTTTGATAATAATTTTTTTAGCTTTGATTTCAATTAGCTAAATTTGACACTTAAACCTAGAAGTCATATCCAATATAGCCTAAATCTCTATAAATTGTATTGTGCTTCCATGTTTATGAACACTGGATTGATACAAATATCGTGTCCAAGTTTATATACTTAAGCTATCCTAACATATATCATAGTTGAAACAAAATATTAGTTAATTTTCTTTCTAGAGGACCCCACCTACTTATGTTAATTATCATATTTGCACAACAGTGGAAAGTGTTTGTAATGCCTTTCAATTTTATTTTTTATTATAGGGGTGTATATGTCAACATGTCTTTCCCCTTTTCTATGCATGGTCATACCCCACAAGTTATTACTAGCATAAATCGTACCCTTATTCCCTTGGTTTGAATCATGATCATTTACAGATGATCACTCTATCTTATTCTGTTGGGAAAAATACTGAGAGGGGGGGGTGAATCAGTATTTAGGGAAAACTACAAATTTTTACTTTTTCATGCTCTAAAACCCATACGCTACTTTGATGAAGCCAACTAGTGTATACACGCGGATATCCTTCATAAAACTCGCGTATACATAGAGATATAATTATGCCATTAATTATTCACTTAATTCCATCATTCATTCATTAGATGTTCTATAAACAGTAAACATGTGCAGTAAGAACAGAATAAACCATCACACATAAGCATCACACATGAACACTAGGATTTTAGGTGGAAACCCAAGCCTGGAGAAAACTAATTCACGGCAGCTGTCTTAAACCTTCAATATTTTATTATAGAGAAAACATCTTACAACATATGTGTCAAAAGTGTGATTCTTAATGAAGACGTTGTGCACCCACCGCTATGCTCGTCACACACTGCCTCGTGCAGACAGCGCTCCAACCCCCTAACTCGCTTACCAGCCTCTTTTCCCGGAGGGAGCTACGACCCCCTCGATCTCGTTTACTCGACTTCACCCGGAAGGAGATACAACCCCCCGATCGAAGGCCAACCCTCAGCACTCTATGGACCACGTTTCATCAATTTTCACACCGGATCCAAAGTTTCCTTTAGGACACAACTTCGCAGGCCACGTTTCATCATATTTTCGATTGGACCCACTTCCATCCTTTTTAAGCTCAAACATACATCACCATCAGATACTTGTCAATTCAAATAACCTGCATGTATAGCAAGAATAATAATACAACGTACGTACATTTCATATCCCATGCTTCAGCAAACCCTAGTTTGCATACGCTCTTTCATTTCACTGATCCCGTGTATATACGCGCCTTATACCATACAAACCTGCGTATACTTCTATACATAATATAAAGCAAATTTCACTGCACATACGCGCTTTCTCTTCAGCGAAGCCGCATATATACGCACTTCTTCTGCGGCAAGCTAGCGTATGGTTCTTCAGACATTTAGGTTATTGCAATTCTTCAGAACAGACACATCACACAGATTTTACCCTTTACGTCGTACGTATGTTCGCCCTATCTCGCATCTAAGCATTCCATAAAATGTATCTAAATAGATACAAATACATTTCAGATCTAGATACCCTTCTTCATCATTTTCTTCATTGGTGCATCATGCATTCAGATCTATCATTCAACTGTAACCCTTTCCATTCAGATATACTTCAGAGAGAAGTATTCATTCAAGCTTAGACATCTTGCACCCACTCTCATGATTTGCACAATGAATTTCTTCTCTTTATATAGGTTTACCCTTTTTCAATACCATGAGCCAAAACCACATTACTTCCGATGGTATTCCTGGACGGGGTCACATAGATGAATCATTACTCAATACAATGGGTCAATAACATGGTGGTTACCCCTGGTTTTGCACTTTATGAGCACTTTTTCCCATACGCGACTTGGCACGTTATTTTCCGCGTGCATACGCGACTTCTCCTAGACAAATCCGCGTATGCCTTGAGACATACTCTTTTCATCATAGATCTAGCACATACCGAATTCCTTTCTTCATTACCTTCTGTACTCACTGTAGATACATCAGATTTACATCATTTAACAAGTTCATCAAGACATATTCTATCAAGCACAACTTCATCAAGTAGGTTGCCATCATCTTCATCAAGTGGGTTGCCATTCAAGGACAACACTCTATCAATTGGGTTGTCATCAAGGACAACACTCAGCATCATATTGCCAACAACATCATATCACATCAGATTTACATCATTTACCAAGTCCATCAAGTCAAGTATAACTTCATCAGGTGGATTGCCATCAGGGACAACACATGCCAACAATCTCATGTCTTTATCTTCATCAAGTGGGTTGCCATCAAGGAAAACACTCTGCATCCATCAAGGACAACACTCTGCATCATATTGCCAACAATCTCCCCCTTTGGACTTGATGGCAACCACGATGGTGTTTGATCACCACAACAGATAGGTGAATTAAGAGTACAATGACACCATGTCACTCTCCTCATTCTTTGACACCATTCGTTCTCTTCACTCAAACACCATGTCACTCTCCCCCTTTGACATCAAGGGCAAAGGGCAGATCAAAACCAACACACTCTCCCCCTTTTCTCTTCATGTAGAAGAAGCTTTATGCAGATCTGATGTATACTGAAGTGACCAAGCTCCCCCTGAGTTCATGCTGAATCTTCAAACATATTTTTCAATGAAGTACATGACTCTATGAACTTCCTATCACCAAAGACTCATACTTACATCAAATATCCAGCCAAGTGGATTTACATATGAGACTCAAGTACCCAACCAAGTGGGTTTACACATTTCAACTCAGCTACCCAACCAAGTGGGTTTACAAAATTTGACTCAGCTACCCAACCAAGTGGGTTTACAAATTTGACAAGTCCTTTACATGACTGAATATTACAATTTTACATCATGGGTCTCAACAAGACCTTTTCATCAAATTACAAATATGACCATTTATGACCAACACCAGAAATACTTCAAGAAAAAGAACATATTTCAGAACCATCATAATGCCAACAATGCATTATACTCAGCAACGCTAAATGCTCCCCCTGAATCTGTGCATCCAAGCAACCTTTTCCATATGACTAAGGCTCCCCCTTAGTTTGTGCATCCTGAACACTTTCACCAACAAATCATCAAGGCATCTTTATCTAAACATTAGAAATAGAATTATGAGAACTGGAACACCACCAAAGATACCGAACAGTATCAGAGATACCAAACAGCACTGCAGCTGTGCTGAAGAGAGCTGACCCCAAACAGAAATTTGTCAGCAATCAGACATACGCGGTTTTCTGTGCATGAACTCGCGTATATACGCGACTGTGTTTCAGGAAATCCGCGTATCCAATACCATCTTCTATATTTTAACCAGATCTGATCCTCTGTGAGAAAAAGACAGTGTTCAGCTTCTTTTGAGATATTTGAATGCTTCCCTGGAGTGCAGATAGATAGAACAGTGTAGTTGTGTCTTCAAGCGTCATCCAACGGTTGCAGCATAAGCACATTAGAAACCAAGCCTTCAGATTCTTTGTAGCTTCAATACATTCTTTCCAAGAGAAATTATCATACCAGAACAACATTTTCAAGTATGTGTCAAGCAATCATCCATGTGGTCCAATATCATCAAGATCTTCAAGATTTAACATGATGTAATAAATGTAGGGAAAAAGGTCTCAACCATAGTAACAAACTCTGCATGATCTATTCTTATCTCTGAATCATAAGACTTCCAATTCATCCATGTGTGAGCACAAAAGATACTTTTCAGCAAACAGGGCTCAAAATCTCATCGTAATAAATCATGTACCAAGTCATCATCATTTAAGCATGAGTATCACAATAACCAAAGAATAAGCAGTCATAGTGCCAACAATGCAATCATTAGTATTCAACCTACTGCTCCCCCTGAACCAGTGCTCCTCCTTAACTTGTGCAACCTGAACACCTTCATTAGCAAGTCATCAGCAACAATCTCTGTATGATCTGTCCTTATCTTTGAAATATAAGACTTTCATCTCAGCAATGAATACTCTTCATCAAAAAGCAAACAGGACTCATCCATAATCTTCAACATAAGAAACCAAGTATCATATCATCATTATTTAGAACTGAGAAACTAAGCTGATACTGAGTCAATAATATAGTTATTAACAGTCAGACTGATGCTCCCCCTGAACCTCTGCTCCTGATCTTCAGCTGTCATCCCAATTCTCTTATCATAAATGCATACGCGACTGTGTCTGCTGGAACTCGCGTGTATACGCGACTTTTGTTCATCGAACCCGCGTATGGAAAGTGAAGCATAGAAATTTTTCACATTCCTTCATCTCCCCCTGAACTTGTACTTCCTGTACCTGTCTTCTTCATGTCAGATGCTCTGTCAGAAATACATATAACCAGAATAATCAAATCAACCATGAGAGTCATCATACATTGCTCCCCCTGTGACGATACATTACTAAATCTCATAATATATCCCACATCATTCCTGCAGTCAATAAGAAAAGTCAGTTTCAGAAGCGGATGACTGCAGTAGGGTCAGAATTCCCTACGTTTCTGATTGGTCTTCCATCTTTTTCCAGATTTGTTTGAACTTTCTATTTGTGCGCTGGAAGTTATCCAATTTCTCATATCTGTTCAACCTGCATTCCTTTTCTACATGTCCATACTTGTTACAAGAATAACATCTCATGTGTCCAGAGAAATAAGCATAAGAATCATAATGAGTATTTCTAATCTTCCTCCTTTTACAATCAGTTGCTTTATGTCCATACTTGTTGCATGAAAAACAATATCCCTTGAAGCTACCAGAGTACCTTTCTATGTAGGATCTGTTAGTTTGTGGCTGAAATATTCTGCTTCTGCAATTTGCTGCAACATGCCCATAATTATGACATTTAAAACATTCAACATTCTTGAATGATATCCTTTGAGAATTCATGATCATTGGTTGACCTTTTGTTTCTTTCAACTTTTCAGGTTTTTCTTTGACATCCTTTGAATCTTTAGCACTTCCTTGCGAACTAGATTTTCCTTTAACCGTTTCATGAAAACCCAGACCAAGTTTAATAGAAGGAGACCTTTGACTACTAAGAATATTGTCCAAAATCTTAGTACTATCTTGAAACCTCAAAAGTTTAACCTTTTCTTCTAATTTACCTTTGAGAATGTTTACCTCAACCTCCAAGGCTTGACATTGCTTCATCATGCTTTCTTCTTTCCTTCTTCCATCTTTTACTTGATCATTCAGAATTAGAATCTCTACTTTCAACCAATTTTCGTTTTCTTCACATGTTTGTTGCAGCTCTTCATTCTTCTTATTTGATTTTTCCAGATCTTCTTTGAGAGAGATGATTTCTGCTTCAAGTCCTTCCTTTTCAAACGACAGAGGTTCTTTATTCTTCTTATTTGATGCTTCGAGATTTACTTTCAGAGATATGTTTTCTGCTTCAAGTCCTACATTCTTCTTATTTGATTTATCCAGGTCTTCCTTGAGGGAGATGATTTTTGCTTCAAGCCCTTCCTTTTCAAATGATTGTAGAGGTTCCTCATTCTTCTTACTTGATGCTTCAAGATCTGCTTGTAGAGAGATGATTCCAGCTTCAAGACCTTCATTCTTCTTTTTTGATTTTTCGAGATCTGTATTTAGATCGTTAATTTCTGCTTCTAGTCTTTTTATTCGATTGGATGCATAAGAATGAAACCTTTGATACTTGTCTATAGATTCATTCTCCTTGGATGATTTTTGCTGATCTTCATCTTTAATCTTGACAGCTTCTTCTAGATCCATACTGTCACTTTCACTATCATTACCTTTTCATATACAGGTAAGTGAAATACAAGAACAACGATCAATACCTGTTTCATCTCCTTCAATTTCTGCTATACATGATTTCTGAGGTATCTCCTTTCCTTGAGTAACCTTCTTCTTTTGCTTCTTTGCCATGAGCACTTGTAGAGCTTGGTCAGAATCTTCTTCATCTTCACTGGACACTTCATCATCATCTTCATTTGTATAATAACTCTTCCTCTTTTCAAATTTTTTCCCTTTACCATTTTTTTCTCTATAAGGACATTTAGCAGCATAGTGACCAACTTTTCCACACTCAAAACATTTGAAGGGAAGCTTACCTTTGAATCTTCCAGTACCTAGTTGGAGTTTTCTCACAAAATTCGCTTCTTCTTCTTCGGATATATAGTTGGATTCTTTGACAACTTCCTTTTCTTTTCCTTTTGCAGACGCCTTAAAAGCAGCTTCTTTGATTTGAGAAGGACCTCCTTGTCTCATTTCAAAAGCAGTCAGAATACCATGTAATTGAACAATAGTAAGAGTTTGCAGATCTTTCCTTTCTTCAATAGTTGAAACTTTAGAGTCAAATTTTGAAGTCAAGGATCTTAAGACTTTTTCCACCATAGTAGTATCGGTTATGGTTTCACCCAAATTTCTCATTCGATTTACAATATCGTCTAGACGTAAGAAGAAATGGGCAATACTCTCATCACTATGCATCTTCAAATTTTCATATTCAATTCTAAGAGTTTGGAGTTTTGCACTTTTTACCTTTGTATCTCCTTCATAACTCAGAATGATTTTTTCCCATATTTCTTTTGCTGAATTTAGCTGCATCACTTTAGCAAATTCTGGTTCAGACATGCTTCCTAATAAGACATTTACAACTTTGGCATTGATTTCATACTTCTTCCTTTTTGCTGCATCAGTAGGAATACTTGCCGGATACTAATAACCTTCTTCTACGATTTCCCATACATCTGCACCAAGACTTTGCAGATATGCTTTTGTTCGTACGTTCAAGAATATAAGATTGCTTCCATTGAATAGAGGTGGCTTTATAGACATTACTCCTTCAAGACTTCCCATTGCGACGGATCTCCTTCAAGCGATCAAGCTTCTGCAGAAGAACCTGCTCCGATACCAATTGTTGGGAAAAATACTGAGAGGGGGGGTGAATCAGTATTTAGGGAAAACTACAAATTTTTACTTTTTCATGCTCTAAAACCCATACGCTACTTTGATGAAGCCAACTAGCATATACACGCAGATATCCTTCATAAAACTCGCGTATACACAGAGATCTAATTATTCCATTAATTCTTCACTTATATCATTCCATCATTCATTCATTAGATGTTCTATAAACAATAAACATGTGAAGTAAGAATAGAATAAACCATCACACATAAGCATCACACATGAACACCAGGATTTTAGGTGGAAACCCAAGTCGGGAGAAAACCACCGCTGCAGTTGCTCAGCCTTCAATATTTTATTATAGAGAAAACATCTTACAACATATGTGGTGGACTCTACCGGCACGCGAGGCACCCACTGCGTCGTTCTCGGCCTCTCTGAAGGGAGCTCCAACCCACGACTCGTTTTACCAGCCTTTCCTGGAAGGGAGCTACGACCCCCTGATCTCGTTTACCAGCCTCACCTGGAAGGTAGCTACAACCCCCTGACTGAAAGCTACAACCCTCAGCACCTCTATGGACCATGTTTCATCAATTTTCACACTGGATCCAAAGCTTCCTTTAGGACACAACTTGCAGGCCACGTTTCATCATATTTTCAGACTGGACCCACTCCATCCTTTTAAGCTTAAACATACATCACCAACAGATACTTGTTAATTCAGATAACCCAGACAGATAGCAGTAACACAGCAGAACAGATCAGACATTTCATATTCATACTTCAGCAAACCCTAGTTTTGCATAGGCACTTTCCTTTCACTGATCCCGCGTATATACGCGCCTTATACCATACAAACTCGCGTATACTTCTGTACATATTACAGAGCTAATTTCACTGTGCATACACGCTTTCTCTTCAGCGAAGCCGTGTATATACGCACTTCTTCTGCGGCAAACTAGCGTATGGTTCTTCAGACATTTAGGTCATTGCAATTCTTCAGAACAGACACATCACATAGATTTTACCCTTTACGTCAGACAGATGTTCGCCTCATCTCAGATCTAAGCATTCCATAAATAGATCTAGTAGATACAAATACATTCTAGATCTAGATTCCCTTCTTCATCATTTTATTCATAGGTGCTTCATGCATTCAGATCTATCATTCAACTGTAACCCTTTCCATTCAGATATACTTCAGAAAGAAGCATTCAATCAAGCTTAGACATCTTGTACCCACGCTCATCGTTTTCACAATGAATTTCTTCTCTTTATATAGGTTTACCCTTTTTCAATACCATGAGCCAAAACCACATTACTTCCGATAGTATTCCTGGACGGGGTCACATAGACGAATCATTACTCAATACAATGGGTTAATACCATGGTGGTTACCCCTGGTTTTGCACTTTATGAGCGCTTTTTCCCATACGCGACTTGGCACGTTATTTCCCGCGTGCATACGCGACTTCTCCTAGACAAATCCGCGTATGCCTTGAGACATACTCTTTTCATCATAGATCTAGCACATACTAAATTCCTTTCTTCATTGCCTTCTGTACTCACTGTGGATACATCAGATTTACATCATTTAACAAGTTCATCAAGACATATTCTAGCAAGCACAACTTCATCAAGGAAGTTGCCATTATCTTCATCAAGTGGGTTGCCATTCAAGGACAACACTCTATCAATTGGGTTGTCATCAAGGACAACACTCAGCATCATATCACATCAGATTTACATAATTTACCAAGTCCATCAAGTCAAGTATAACTTCATCAGGTGGATTGCCATCAGGGACAACACATGCCAACAAACTCATGTCTTTATCTTCATCAAGTGGGTTGCCATCAAGGACAACACTCTGCATCCATCAAGGACAACACTCTGCATCATATTGCCAACAATCTCCGCCTTTGGACTTGATGGCAACCACGATGGTGTTTGATCACCACAACAGATAGGTGCATTAAGAATACAATGACACCATGTCACTCTCCTCATTCTTTGACACCATTCGTTCTCTTCACTCAAACACCATGTCACTCTCCCCCTTTGACATCAAGGGCAAAGGGCAGATCAAAACCAACACACTCTCCTCCTTTTCTCTGCATGTAGAAGAAGCGTTCTGCAGATCTGATGTATACTGAAGTGACCAAGCTCCCCCTGAGTTCATGCTGAATCTTCAAACATATTTTTCAATGAAGTACATGACTCTATGAACTTCCTATCACAAAAGACTCATACTTACATCAAAGATCCAACCAAGTGGATTTACATATGAGACTCAACTACCCAACCAAGTGGGTTTACAAATTTGACTCAGTTACCCAACCAAGTGGGTTTACAAAATTTGACTCAGCTACCCAACCAAGTGGGTTTACAAATTTATCAAGTCCTTACAAGACTGAATATTACAATTTTACATCATGGATCTCTACATGGCCTTTTCATCAAACTACAAATATAACTTTAAGACCAACACCAGAAATTCCTCAAGAAAGAGAACATATTTCAGAACCATCATAATGCCAAAAATGCATTATACTCAGCAAAGCTAATGCTCCCCCTGAATCTGTGCATCCAAGCATCCTTTCCATATGACTAAGGCTCCCCCTTAGTTTGTGCATCCTGAACACTTTCACCAACAAATCATCAAGGCATAT